>VZRM01003439.1:0-193956 GCA_013397955.1 Grantiella picta
CTCTATCATCTATATCTATATCTCTACCTATGTCATCTACATCTACATCTACAATCTGTATCTCTAGATCTATATTTATCATCCATCTCCATTCTCTATCTATATTAACTCTATCAATCTACACTTAGGTGTTCATCTGTTGACTTGATGTGCTAATTCTACATGAATTTATAAGCACAGTTGAAGAGAAGAAGACAGAAAATTGTGAGTAGAAAGAAGAAGTTCTTTAGCAGAAGACATGCAAGTAAAAGTGGATCAAATGCCCATAGTTTTATTAAGTTGGTCATAGTGCTCTCATCCAAGGCAAAATAATGGTAAACATTTAGATAAAATACTGATTACAAACAGTTAAATGAAATTGTAGAATAAGTTTCAGAAATGTGTTTTATTAAATAGAAAATGGGTCACGATAAGATAAATTTACTCAATTTTTTTAATTTCTAAATCCAGGTAAAGCAACTTGGGGAAACTATTATATTGCTACATAAGCGGGTAAAAGGAAGATGATTGAAAAAATCCAAAAAAAAAATATAAGTGAAACACTTTTTTAAAAGACTGAATTTGACTACTTAGAGATGAGGGAAACATTTTAACAAAAAGAGTAAGCAATAGCAAATAACTAGGGTGAGGGGTGCAGCAGCAATCTGCACTAGAATTTGTAAGACTCCACATTTTCATAATTGATGGGGAAATTAATATTAAATTACACATGAATAGCAGTACAATAAAACCTTTTGTGGTTCCAAGCTGGTGAAATGGTAAAAATCGGATACCTCACAGAAAGGCCTGGAGGCATCCTAAGGTGTTTCATCAGTGTGGCAACAGGTGGATATGGCTTTTCTTCAGCATCTTTCCTCCTCTCTAATTACATTAGTTGTAATTACATCCTGTTAGTAGCATTACTAACAACGTTAATGAGTCAAATACACTGGACTCACTCCTGCCAGATAAATTTTTAAAGGATGTTAAGAAGGTGGAGTAGGTTTCAGGAAAGATCTATGCATTATTCAGTGGGTAGTAGACACGTCTTAATGGGAGAGCTTTAGAGAACTCACTCTGAAAAGATTTAGAGGCAACTTGATAATTCTGCACAAGTACTTTCTAGGAAAGAAGATAGTGGATTCTGAAGGACACATAAATCTAATGCAACAAGGGCTAGAAAACAAAACCAAGAACATTTGCTTTTCCTGCCATACAGCTGTGCAGACATTTCCCCCAAACCCAGCCTGTTTGCAGGTGGAGGCTGTTCATGACCTATGTTTTCCAACCATATGAAGGAATGACTGCTCCAGAATAATCAGTGTAACCTATGTTATCTTTGAGTGAACTGGCTGGCATTCTGGAGATGCAGTCTGCCCAGGAAAGATGCTTCTGCTTTGGCACAGATCAGGTCAACTGCTGTGCTCATTTCCTTATGTAAGCTAGGCACAAATTATAAGATATTTTAAGTTAATAAAGAAGTATTTTGAAAAATAATATTAAAATCACAGATGTCTACTCTTTTGCTGACTAGCATTCTACTGTGTTCTGTGGAAAAGCATTGAACCATTTTACCTTCTTTCTCATCTAACAGTTTAAAAGAAAAAAGGGCATTTCTCTCTCTCTAAAGAATATTTGTATTTAGTAATCATTTCTAATATCTTGAAAAGCAAAATCATAAAGATATTAAAATCTTTTAAAAGGATCCTTGGATCTCAACTTTTTTCTAGTTTCTTACATCAACAGTTTTTTATTTGATTCTTCCTTTGTGTTGCTATTTATCACAATGAATTCTACTCAGCTTGTGGAGTTACACACACAAGTATGAATAATAAAACCTTTCCCATTTATTTAACAAACTTGATAATTTTATAAAACCGATTTAAAGAACCATTGAAAAGAATTATCAATATATCTCACATTCTGGCAATGTTTATATCAGAGTGAATTCTAATTCTTTTATTGATGAGTTTGTTTCAATTCAGCTTGGAAAAACTGGCTATGTTAGACCTGTAAATACTACTGGGGCTTAATGGCAGTTGTTGCTTTGGTGGTTTTCCAAGATTAAGCAATAATCTCACTATAATAAAGCTTATAGAAATACTCACCATGCTGAAAATAAAAAAAAAATGTATATTTAAATAAGAAAGAATGAATTAAAAAAAAATTATTTTCTGAACAGGTAGTGTAGAAGAATTTGATGAATGATATGCACTATAATATGTACCTTTTAGTTATAACCTTTAATTTTGATTGTCTCTATTTTTACTAAGCTTATCATTAATTTCAAGAGCAATTAGATAAATTGCAACCAGCAAACGTTAATAAAACAGTTAAAAACTGGAATGAGAGATTTTTCATATCATCCTTGTAAATAGAGTCATGAAGAAATGTCACCATGTTTTGCCTAAATACGTTGCTAAGTTAAAACTTGGCATAGAATAAAACCATGAAAACTTTATAAAGTCTATGTACTTTATAAACTTTATAAAGTCTATGTACTTTATAAACTCAAATAACAGTTTTTCCACATAAATTTTATGGGACTCCAGTCTGGGAAGCAAAGTCTAAGCCTGCTATCCTTTTAATTTCCAGGTTCATCATATTCTAAAATTTAATTCCAAAGGGAGGAACATTTCATTGAGTGGAATCTTTACCTGACCAAAAAAATGACATGGAAAAAAGGGAATGATTGAGACATGATGTTTATGTTTCTTGGTGTATTTTTTAATGCACTGAACACAAGAGTTCACAGCAAAGAGGAAGGGTAAGGCTCTGTTTAGGGAACAAAATAGTTTTCAGTGGAATTTAAATCAGTGATTTGGCCTTGTCTGGGAATTCTATTAGCTCTGACCTTAACTCAGACATTCAATTTTTCTCACAACCCTCAAACTAGAGCTTGCAAAAAAACCTACTAGAGCCAGCTTTATGCCCAAGTGGTAGAGAAAGCTTGCCCTTAGTTTCATTCTGTCTGTACAGGAGGCATTTTTTCAGCCAGGAGATGGTAGTTTCACAGCTGAAAATCACAAAGCAAGAGCAAATTAAGAATTAAGTTTATACACTGCATTAATTGCTAAATTTAAAACTTTGCAAATAAGATATTAGTCACTTTTTTCCTTCCTTGTGAATAAGGAAAATTGCATTATAAACTCTTTTGAATTATTCAATATTAATCAAAGAGATGTTTCTTTTTGGTTTTATTTTAATATGCTTATTATATTTTCTGTCATATTTCAACTTTTTAGGTTGAAAACAACTTTTTAAGTGGATGTGTATTCAGTATGGAAAAAAAGCTTTTATGAAAGGGAATCAGTGCAGTATAAGGAAACCATAAGAACATACCAAATCATATGAATGGAAATCAGCAATTTTAAATAATATTAATTCTTTTAAAAATACTAATAAAGAAAAATTATGAACCCAAAACCCCCAGTTTTTGATTTAGCTACAAACAATTACCTATACATAGCAAAACAAAACAATTAATATGTCCAGAGGAGTTTTCTTTTTTGATAGAAGATTGTTGTCTTGATTTCCATTTTGAGGGGAGGAGAATGTGTGAAGAAGAGAAGGGAGAAAGAAATATTTGTACATATGAAATTAAATGATTTTTAAAAAATATGTTTATTTTATATTATAATTTTTATGAACACTTTATTTGCATAATTTAAAGCTACCCAATGGATAGTAAAGTAGCCCCAAGAGTAAATACATGAATAATCTAATAGCAGTATTCCAGTATCAGGTGAACAAAAATAACCATTTGCTCCTCTGTTGAGAGAAGAAAAAAATTGTTTAGGCAATTAATCTGGTATACTGTCTCTGATATAGAGGATTTTTTAAAATCCTGATTCCTTTTCTTTAGGCCAGGGAGGAGCCTGTGTCTGATCATTTCCATGTGTGTCCTCAAGAGATGGTGACAGACTGGGAGAATTTCTTCATTGGCCTCTAATCTTCCCCTCACCCTTTCTTGAAAAACTCTCCTCTTTTTCTAGCACTACTGAAGTTAGAAAATCCCTTCTAAGGCATTTCACTGGAAAATACTTGGTGGGATTTGAAAAAAGAAAAACGGGAAGGTGGTCATGAGGAGAACAATTGAAGAAAAGAAATTTAAGAGAGAAGATGACTATTTGCACTAAAGGGCAAATACCTGTATTTAATTGATAACTATCATTTTTCAATATGTAAGATAAAACTCAAGCCATTTAAAAAGCATCCAACCATGGACATGATGCTTAAACAAAGGCTCTTTTATCCTTTTAACTTGGGAATATTCCATCTCCATCCTCACTTCCTTTGCTGCTCTTGGTTAACTATTGCCTGAGTCTCTTTTCCAGCAGCAGTTTATGCCTTGGCTGTCTCTTTAGAGCCATTATGCACAGACACACAGCCACCCCAGCAGTTTGTGTGTTCTGCTTCTGTGATTCACCAGCCCTGAGAAAATACAAGTCATTAAAATCTTGCTAAAACAACTTTCTTACCCAGTGACTGGTTGGTGGTTTTGTTATTAAAAATGATTAAAAAATAATGGGAATTTTGAATCCCTAGAAGGTTGTACTTAAAACACAATAAAAGCTCACCTCATTACTAAGTCTAATAATATTAGATGCAACTTAGCATGAATATTATCCAAAAGCTGCTATAGTAGAGTTTTGTAGGTAGGATCTACATTATTTTTAATGCCAAACTGCTGACATTGCCTTATATGATATATTGCCACTAAGTGTCTAATAATTTTACAGACTTTTATTACAGTCAGCAGGACTTCATTCAGTAGGACATTAGGAACATGTAGGAAACCAAAACACTCATAGCAAACCTTACACAGCACTGCAGGAGTTCTGCTTTGCTCATGCTGCGATGAGTCACCTTTGGGTGGAAATGAAAACCCCATAAAATCTTTTATTACTTCTACCTATTAGAGAGGATATTTACTGTGCTGTGGCTCAGAACTTGTTAGTTTTCAATGAACATGGATTCTCCAAAAGCCGTGCTTTGCTGTTCCCCCTCTTCCTGCTTCTTCTCTCTCCTCCATTTCTGCTTCATTCTCTAAAGCATGTCAATCATTATTGCCAATTTTGCTCTTTGAAGGTTTATATCACTACAGAATCCTTACAAATGAACTGTTAATGTGCAAGCACCAGGATCCCCCATTCCCACACAGTAGGCACTTTATCCCTGAAGCTTAGCCTTCCAGCACTCTGATCCAGACTGTTGGCAACCTCATGGCTTGGAAAAGTGATTTTTTCCCATTTGAAGATACTCTATACACTCTGTGGCCCATCTATCAATGACTTTCTGGTTATTAATCGCTCATAAATGTTCATGAATTTGTGTCACTCTGATGAACCTCTTAACTTGCATACAAGCTATTAATTATTCATTTGTAAGTAATTATGCTGATGATTTTTGCATCCTCTATGGCAGCTCATTATGTAAACTAACCATGTTAACAGTCCCTGGACTGATTTAGACTTGAGATACAGCTCTCCCTGACAGCAGCTAAAGACTGCACGATTAAATTACTTTTTTTAACAAAGTACGAATTATTGATAGATATTAGTTCTTGCCTTTGTAACCGACAAAATGAAAATCTTTGTTCATATATGTAACCAAAAAAGTCATACTTAATTTGTTTTCTTTTAAAAAGCCATAATCATTGTCTTTGTTATAAAAAGGAAAGGTGAAGTATTAATTTTTTAATTAATTAATTTAATTAATCAGCTTTGCATCCAAAATTGATTGAATTAGAGGACTGGAGGGCAGGGAAATTTGGGTGGGGTATTGTGGGGGAATTTGGGATAGGTATCCCCAAGGAAAGGTGTCTTGGAGACCCCAAGGGGATATTTGATGGAGGAGCTGGGTGGGGAATGGGACTCTGAATTGCAACATACTGTTTTTATAAACCTTTTTTGATGTTCAGTTTTGAGAAGGTCGACACCAAACGAGCTTGAGACTATGACATCCAGTGAGGTTAATAAAACCTCAATATTTAGATCCCTATGAAATAAATGAACATCTAAAAAAATTCTACATCTTTGGGGGAGAACAAGAACTTCTTTTTCTTGGAGGTAAAGCGTCATATGATAGAAGAACAATGCTCTACATTCATTTTTTAATTGAAAGTGTTGATTGCAAGATAAGTTTCAGAAAAAACTTATGAAGATATTGTCTTATCCAAGACAGTATCCAAGCATGGGTTAGCAAAACCATGCTAAGTAAATTCATGATTTACTGAGATGATAAAGCTCTTGAGAAGCCAAAATTGATTGAGTTGTAAAAAAAAAAAATATATATTTTCAAATGCTGTGGAAATCAAAGTGTTTTTTTCTTGGTTTATTTTCAGGGGAATTGAAGGGGAGGCTAGAGAGAGGTTTACTTTATTCTTATTTAAATTCTGCAGCTTTTGATTTACATTTATCTTCCTGGATTTCTATTCATTCTGTACTCCTGGACACTGACAGGGAAGGATAAATGAAAAAAAAAACCCAAAAAACCCACAAAACTGAAAAAAGCACAAAACTGAAAAAAACCTCTGTGTTTTTTAGGTGTGAATCTCCCGAGAATCCCAACTCCTTTGCAGCTAGGCACTTCACAGCACTGGAGTCAGGAATGTCTGCTTGGTTGGGCTCTCAGGAGCTCCAGAACAGCCTTCTAAGAACACTTAAAAGATAGAGAAAGCTATCAACCACAACCCATTCTCTTTACCTTTTGATTGTGAAAAATTGTGTCAGACAGATGTCCTTTTGCTTAATCAATGCATGAAAGAAATGTAAAGACCATTTCTCTGTCAATTGTATTATTTTTGTGGATCCTAGATAGCAGTGCTTTTCGCCATTTCACGTGTAGTGTCTACTGAAGGACTAGTGTGCTGCTACACTGGCAAATCTCCACTGTTCTGCACTGAGATAATCCTCTTTGAACTTGCAATTAGAATCTTGAGTTAGATCTTGAGGGTAGCTTGAAGTGTGCTCAAGTCTTTCAGTGGATGTACAGAGGAGTTTAGTAGTTTAAAATATGTAACACATCCACATTCTGTCTGTTATCTCCATTTTCTCACTTTGGAAGAAAGTCATACTAACTTGAGAATATATTACTTTACGATAGAACCACTTTTGAATATACTCATTGCCATAGAAGTAATGAGTATTTGTTAATAGCTGAGGTAGCATTGTCAATAATTTGTAGGTTAGTAATAGGTTTAGAGAGTTGCTGGACTATATTAATAAATTCATGTTCACAGCAACTACCAAGCTGGTGCAATACTTCCTGTACTTTACTAAAAAAGTGGGAATCTATTTTTGAAATTATTATATTTTTTGTCAATGAGGATCATGAATACCATTTAAGCATTTAAAGCTCACGTAGGTACTTTCCCAGAAGCAATCAATAGTGCAGATTCATCAGAGATTTATCCCCAGCCAACACAGCACACCTATCAAAGTGCTCTTCCTTTCAGCTGAGGTGTGCCTCTCTTATTAGTGACCTGCATTAACCACCTTCATTTGGGATTTTGCATCACTCGAGTAACTGCAGGATGAGAGTTAGTTTATATAATGAGCAACAGTGCAAGAAGCAAAATATTCAGCATAATTAATTAGAAATGAATAATTGATGTCTTCCATATACTTACAAGTTCATCCAGCTGTCATGTACTATAAATGCACGAGTATTTTAGTAATTTAACAGCCAAAGTCATACAAGTAAATGATAGTAAATAGTTGAATGCTATTTTTATACTTTCTGATCAAAATTCTGCTGTGTACATCAGACTTCAAGCTCTAGTGAACTGTGGGGGCTTTGCCTATGACTAGTAAAATATTACTCATCAGGAACTGTAGTGATAAGACAAGGAGTAATGGATTCAAACAGAAATGGGAAAGTTAGGTTGGACATATGGAAGAAAGTTTTTACTGTGAGCTTGGTGAAGCACTGGCACAGGCTGCCCAGAGCAGCTGTGGATATTTCATCCCAGGAAGTGGTCAAGGCCAGGTTGGATGGAGCTCTGAGCAACCTGGTCTAGTGGGAGGTGTCCCTGCCATGAGATCATTCTAGGACCCAGATTTGAATAACATCCTTTTTAATAATCAGATGTGCAAAGGTGAAAGTAAACAAGGCATAACTTCTCTAAGAGTATAAGGAAGATACTAGTTCTTAGTATTTTTGCTTACTAAAATTCAAATATAATTGGAATAAATTCTTGGATAATTTCCTGTGAGAAAACACTGAGAACTGTCCTGTTTTTATACATATCTGAGGAGCCCTCCTGACTGATAGAAGTAGAGTTTCCAGGGAAAGTTAAGGCCTACACATTAATGAGAACAGGTGCTTGGAATATAGGTGATAAAATTGTCTCAGGTGAACAAAAAGCCAACCATCAGCTGTTATTAGATATTTCAGCAAATCCTTAGAGAAGATAGATATTATAAGTGAATCTACTTCAGGAAAGGTTTCAGTCTGAGCTCACACATTTCTTGATTCAGAAAACATTTCTTGATTCAGAAAACACCCTTACCACAGGGTACAAACCAGAGGACAGGCTTCATTAGTTTCAGTTCTACAGTTTCCTTGAACTGCTTGTTTGCTTTTTGTTTTTTTTAAATCTCAAATCCTTGGTGGTTTAATTCTACATAGTCTAATTTATTGGCCTATAATGGTAGTTTTATTTTCAATTTATGAATCTTTTACCTTATTTTAATTGACATTTCTGGGCTTTTAAATTATTTCTGCATGGAACTCATTCTCAAAGGTTTTAATTTGGATCTGTGTGAAATTTGATGAATGTACAGAGGAATGTGAAAGAATAAAAAACAAAGAACTGGATACAAATCTCCCAACTCAGAAACGGCTCCCCAAAGGAAGATTCTTTCAAGCAGATCAGTGTCTTTCTGTGCTGAAGTCAATGGAGCCACACTGGTTTACACCTCCTAGGGATCTGGATACACTCCATTAATACCTCATTCAGAGCCCATAGAAATTGCTTTTAGTGTTGTAACTTTATGGCTGGAATAATCTGTTGGTATTTATGAGCCTCCTTCTTAATAAGTTCTGACAAGTTTGTTAGGGAGCCTGTGGTTGTACCTTGCCCAGGGTAAATCTCTGAGGAGCAGTTTCTTTCCTGGGATGCTCTCAGGCCAGTGCACACCGTAGTGATTGCTGGATATAAATAGGCAACCCAGCTGTTCTGTTGAGGAGATGTTGACTGCCTGGGGTGGGGGAGGAGGATATTCTGTGAGTCAGTGAATCTGCTTGTTTATTTGTTTGTTTGTTTTCTGAAACACATCTCAGACAGTTTTTGGCTTTTAATACCAGGAGCTGAGGTTGTTAATTTTCAAACCCCTGTGAGAATAGTAGAGAAGCCCAATGTTTAACAAGCTTCGTAAAATATACCTCCCACTCATTTATTGGTAACAATATGTCTACTAGGTAATTTAGTTTTCTAACCACTTAGGTACTTAGAAAATTTGTGGGTTTGCCCTCGTGAACAGATGGAGTTACATGCCTTGCACATATACATGAGAAAGTACCCTGAATCTTGGCTGAAATAGGTTTCAGAGCAGCAGAACTGCAGCATTAAGATGGGTGAGGGATGACTTTGTGTCTGCTTGGTAGAGACTTCCTTGGTTTTTACTATCTTAAAAGATGAACATTTCACAATTTTCTTATTCCTTTTCTGCAGACCTTGCCTGAGTACCTCACGAGACCAAAGAGAATTTTATTATGACACTTCTGCATGTTCTATTTTTGAGTAGGTTTCATCTCTACTCTTTAGGCATTGCAGTTTCTGTCCCAGTACAGTTAGGCCTGGGCAACAGTAAGCAGTAAGCAGCATGACAGAAAGAGAGAGCTGGAGGAAATACAGATGGCTTTTTATCCAGCTGGGGGTTTTTCTTTAATTTCAAAATTATCTTCTAATACATTTCATTCACTAGATGGTTCATCACTGAGATGCCTTACTCACTTGAGAAAACTCAGATGAATACCTATCAAATATTTTTTGGGTTTTTTTTGTGTAAAGTAACAGATACTTGATTAAATCATTGCTGACACTTTTGGATATTTACCAAAGACAAGGAGAAAATAATGCACATTGATGTATCTTAGTATGCAGGATGAAGTGTTTTCATCCCAGCTTATCAAGATGTAAATGGCTATCTGTTGCTCCAATTAAAGAAGAAAAAAGAAATTGAAACAACTTGATAGATCTCGAAAAGCTCATCTCATAAGCTGATGATGGAAAGGATGATTTCATCATTACATTTTGATTATTTATCCCTTCTTTAATTCCATTCCTTGTATAAATTTGCAGCTATCAATACCATCATCATACATTCAGATTGGTAAACACAGCTGTCAAATCAAAAAATAGAATAGTCAGAACGTTTTTCTTGTTTCACTTGGCATTAGCAAAATCCTTGCAGTTACTGCAGTGCCAATGACCTTGAAGTCTTTCACACTTATGATGAAATTCTCATTTTTCCTATAAATTCTACATGACAAAATATCTTGAATACTGCCACTCTTAAGGCTAAGTTAGAATAATAAAAGTTAGAAAAAAAGTAACTCTGAAGTACAGAGGAAATGTAAGTATAGTGGTGCTCAACCTCTCCTTGTGGTTCAGACTCCTTGCTTGATGCCATTGGTGTTCTTTTAAGCCATTTTCTAGACTCTTAGGCATGCATCCTGTTGCTATTTGCCTCAAGGTTCATAACAATTACATCATTAACCATGAGATTTTTTTAGTGATACATTTTATGTAAAACTTACAAATAGCATGCTCATAAACTTTTGAAAGAGATCTTTGGCCTCCTAATTCAGGGCTGAAAATAGGCATACCACAACTTCTGACTTTTCTTAACTCTGTCAACGACTGGATATCATAATTCTCTTTAAAGCAGAAATTAATTTCATTCATACAACACAGTTTACACTTTTAGAAGAAATAAAAATTCTGAAAGCCCAGACCATAGAATTTGCATTGAATTTAATTGCTGAGATAATTAGCTTCAGTAATACTCAGTTTCCACTTGAAGTAAAAATTAAAAGTGCTTGGTTCCAGGGAACTTGAGCCCAGTGACTTTGTGACAGCTATGTGACAGTTTTCCTTGTTGGTGCAGAGATGACAAGCTCTGTGTCCATGGCAGCAGTGCCCAGGTTTGGGGTGAATTGTTTTATCAAGACTGGCATGTCCCAATCTCATGGCAAATTGCCATGCTGGCTGGCTATGAACTGGGAAAAGCAATGTGCACACTGACATGGAAGTTGTTGGGAAAATAGGCAAATCTTCCCAAAGCATAAAATTACTTTCTAAGAGACAAATGTTTTGAGTCAATTTTTATTGTGATATTTGACAGCTATTGAGAAAAAGCTTTTCTGAGTCGTGCTTTGAGGTGCGATGCTGGGGAGGAAATTGGAGGGTCACTTCTGCATTTATTGTGCATTCCTTTGGCCATAGAGTGTCTGGTATTGGTAAGAAGTGGCACTCGTGGGGTTATGGCATGTGAGTACCTATTGTCAATAGAAAGTAAGACTTCGTTCATGAATAGTTTTCTAATATTTCTGCTACTTAGTACCTACAAAACCCTACCTTGCTCTGAGGCTGGGAGGATCCATAGCATCCTACATTGATGCTGAGATACTGAGACGATAAGAACTATATCAAAGTTGTAAACTTTAATGGACTGCATATCTTTTGGGATATCCTTTGGGATAACTGGACAATTTCTCTGTGGTTTCTGTATGTGTTCCCAGTATGTTCGTTCTAAACCTCCAATTTAGCTAGACTTATTTTTTTATCAAAGAATAAGTAAACTGTAGGAATGAACACTGAGTGATCTTCAACGTGAGCGCTAAATCAGGTGAACATTGAAATAATATTTACGTTTCTTTTCTCATGGTCAATCTGCTGATTCACAGGTCTAATCAAAGAGACAGGACTTCTGAACCCTACAGTTTGCTGTGATCACATCGCTTAACCCTTTATTTCATCCCTGCCCTACGCTGATAATAGAGGCATCCATTAATGTCAATATTTCACCAGTGTTCATGGCTGCAATATTCCTTCTCCTACAAGGAGCAGAGAATGAAACCAGCCATCTAATTCCACAGATTCATACACTGCTGAGTCACAAGCCAGGAGCAGTGATTTTTTAAAATATGCTTTTTTAAAATTCAGCATGACTACTTTATGACCTTAAAAATGTTAGCACAAAGTATTTTAGTGTTGGTGTTGTTTATCTGAAAATACAGTCACCCTAATACTACATATATTTTCTGCCTGTGTCTTTTAAATAAAATTAGAACTTTTAGAAAGAAAACAATGCCTTTTGAGATTTGGGGGAATATATGCAGTATTTACTTTATGAATTTAATCTCTCCCTCCCTTCCCTTCTTCTCAAAGCAGTCAGTCATTGGATAGCTAAGTTATTTTAAGAAAGCTATGAAAGATTACTTCTATTTTGCTGGAAAATTACCTTATTACAATCCTTCAGATATTTATAAAACTACCACATTAAAAAAAAAAATAGATTCTTTACAGTGAGCAGGAACAGCGAAAAAGATATATGCCTTGTACAGCTCACTATAGATATGAGAATAAACACCCAGAATAAAGGCATGAGCTTACTGGAGAAATATAAATGATAGAGATAATATTCTGCAGAGATCAACAAAATCCCAGATCTGATAAATTTTTTATTAGAAGAAAGATTAAGGCAACAAAGGGCAAGAGTACATTGAAAAATCGTTTCTTACACTTAAACTAGTTGAAGAGTTTCATAAACACTTTTTAGTGACTGACTTTCAAGTGTCACAAGTGGAACTGAGCTCTTGAGAAGGTTGGGGTAAAGGGCATGTACAAAAATTCTTCTCTTTTTAATGATCTTAGCATTCTCCATCTGTTTTATACCTCAAAAAAAAAAAAAATAAACTTTCCTCCATGTTTTTTTCTCACATTGCCAGAGGTCACCTGCAGCACAGCCCCTCAATGGAATAATTTCCCATAGGCATGGATAGTGGTTTATCGGAGCTGCAGGAAAGTCATGTTTTCCAGAAGAATATGTTTTTGATCATACATCAGATCTAGATTATTTAGGTTTAGAAAAGCACTCTGAAACTGAAATCTCTATTCCTTTGAATTAAACAATAAGGATTTTTTCCCCTTTCCACATTTTCTACCTAGAAAAGGCCTGAAAGTAAATGTCAAATTTTCCCTAATTAATTTTCTTCTTCTGTGAACAAGAGTGCCATAACAAGGACCAAACTTTTGAAAGCAGTACCTCAAACGAAGGAAGAATTATGCATTTGTTTCTGCATAAACGTGTGCATTACTTCAGTTATCTAGCACACCAATCCTCTTTGAATTAGCATAATTTCAGTCTCTACAGATGTTTGCTTAAAAGCAAGTAGAAAACAAAAGTAGAAAACCATATAGGTCCAGTTAACAATCTGGGTTTTTCCGAACTGTAGGGCTGTTCTTCTCTGCATAATTCTGATTAGAGGGAACACTGTGGTAAATAATGTGTCTCTCCTGGACAGAGGCTGGACTGGCATTGGGGGAAGAGTGGAAACACTTGCATTTTTGGTTTTGTGGGAAGGAGAAATCACTCATACAGCTGAAAAGAAAGCCCAACACTGGAAGTTTCCAAACAATCCTGGGGTACAAAGGACCACAGAATTTGATACGGTCTTTACTTCATTAGGATTTTCCATCCAGAGAAGCATTAATTTTTTTAGATTAACCTAGATACAGGATAAATACTGAATACACTAAAGGATGAAATCAAGGTTAATTAAAACATCTAAGCCTTTGATTACAAAAGTGATAATTGCAGTAGAATAAATAACAAAATATCTCTATTGAATAGTTCCTTATTAGGTATGCTCAACCTTTTCTATCAGATCCTCAAAGAGTTTCTTGTACCCTCTTTGTCTCTTTATTCTTATACCCTTTGTGCCCTAGAAAGACAGAGAAAAGAAGGAAATGAAAACTGAAAGGGAGGAAGGAGGGAGAAAAAAATGTCTTGTTCCATCTATGCAAAATACCTGTCTTTCTGTAGGTAGCCTGCTAACATCCTGATATATGTCTTTATTTCCTTTATTTCTGAGACACACCAAATATTTGCTGTTTAAAAAGAATTTGGTATAACAACTGTAGGTAGAAAAGCAAAGTCAACAGATGCTGATATATTGATATTAGTAATATAGAATTTTGTTTCAAAGGCTGAAATGGGGAGGAGAACCAAAATATTTTACCAGGACTAGGAGGTAAAGCTCCTAATATAGCTAATAGAATCTGTGCTGTCAGCTGCAACTTACTTTCTGGGAGAAGGGCTGTAACTGAGAAAGCCACATTTCTTTTTATCTTCCACTTTTTTATTCTCTTTCCCCCTTTATACGTAGTCTGTCTTATAAGGCGACTGCACTACACTGTAGCAATGGGAGTAAGAGTACTGCCTGAAATATATTCCTTTCTTTTCTCAGCAAGGACACTTCAAATTCTGGAGGATAATAGCTGAAAGGAAGGAGGAACAGGGAAGATTATTAAAATGGAGATGTACTTAAGGTGGTTTTGAGGAAGTTCCCCGGGTGGCACTGTTCCACATTGTCAAATACATTTTTTCATCATGAATAATGTGCTCACTGCTGGAGGGCTGCCTTGGTGACTTCCAGATGCAGGTTTTCTGAGGCAGGCATGGTTGGCAGGGCTGAACACGGCCTTGCCCAGGCCATCCAGCTTTTGGGAAGGGATTCCGCCCACTGTTTAGCTTTCTCCATGAGAAGCCTCAGTGTCCGACGGTTCCCTGGCTGCAGCTGGAGGAGCTGTGCAATGAGAGAAGGATAATATCACTGCTGACGCCGAGGATCTCTTTCCATGATCATGGATGAAATGGCAGGCAGAGCTGCTCTCACACACACCCTTTTCTGGGGTGCTTATTTCACACAACATCTTGATGGTCAGCAGCACTGGCTTGGGTCAGAGCAACACGTTAAGCTGGCTGGGATCAATAGCGTGAAACAGGCAGAATTCATTACAATGTGTCTTGAAATGGGCCAGCAGAGGTGTGCCAAGGACAGGCTCTTCCCAGCAGAGACAGGACACAGGCACAGCCTCCTGGGGAAGGAGAGGCCACGGGGCCTGCGGTGCTTCCTGCCAGCGTGTCCCCACAGATGTGCCTGGAAGAGATGGGGTCTGTGGGGTGCCAGCTGAGCAAGGTCAGAAGCATCACCTCAAGTTTTCCACGTCACTGTGCCTTTGTGGGGAGGCCAGTCAGCTTTTGCTGCCCCACCTGTTACCCCTGGCAGATGAGCACAGCCCCAAGACATGGTCAGTGACTTCTTCCCCAGCAGTTATGGGCTCAGCCACCTCTTTCCTGGGGCTGCCTGGATCCAGGGCTCGGCATGCTGTGGGTGTCCTGCAGACCTGCCACAGCACCCAGGGAGCCCCACAGGTTTGCTGCAGGGAACTCAGGTTGAGATCACAGACTTGGAGAATAGCCGGATTCTGACAACAGCCACACAACTCCTTCCTCCCTGGAGAAGTGGCTGAAGAGAAAGCTGCCCTGCAGTCAGGTGAACCTCGGAGAGAGAGGTAAGTGTGGGCAAAATATCTTTTGTATGAGAGGATTTTGCAGATGTTTTGCAGTGCCTGCGATGTGTTACCCTGCACGCATCTGGGCAAGGCAAAACTTGCCCTCACCATGGAGAAAAATGCCTGGCTCACCTTGGCAGTGTGTACACACCATCATTTCAATCCTCAGCCCAACACCTACACCCCAAAAATTACACAGACTTCAGAAAACACTCAAGGGTTTGGGCTAAACAGCTTGGCTGTGATCAGAAGCTGCAGTGAACCTGGGCTCTTTCATGTAAGGAGGCAGGAAAAACAAGCATGGAAAGAAATATTGCATTTCTCACTTGCTTTTTGGCAGATGCTCGAAACACTACAGCTTGAGAAGTGTTACATTTAGCTGTCTCCATTGTAATTAGTGGTTATTCTTTACTTGCTAAATAGCTGGAAGTGCATTTTGGCAAAAGGGGCTGGGAGCATTTTTCAGCTGTTTCTTTTGCTGTACCATATTCTTAGTCAATTATTTTTAGTCTTTCTGTATGTTACAGCTAATAGTACAATATTACTAGAATAACAGTGCTTTTTCTGATATCTTTAGTATTCTAAAATTAAAAATTATTAGAACTGAAAAGGGCATTTTCCATTAAATTCTTCATTATCTTTTGTAGAAACAAGTGAATTAATTTTGAAATTCAAGGCTCTTATTACATGAATGAATACTTTATGTTGTCAGTAGGCAAATAGTTTTTCTTCTGCTTTCCTATTAATTCCAATAAATCTGTCTTTGAATGTTCAAGTGTTTTTTTTCTTTTTAACTTCTTATTTAAAATATTATTTTGAATTAAAATTTTGAGTTTCATTATCTTAGGGAAGACTTCTGAGATATTTATAAAATTAGCTTATAAGATAGTGTTGTGGATACAAACTTTTCAGATCATGGTTTTACATGGTGAGCTTCCAGAAAATCAGCCCCCTTTCTGCTCTTGTGGTGAATCCACCATGCAAACATGCCTGATTCTTTAACTCTGCCAAGTTTAAAAATTGCTCTTGAGCTAACAGACTTCCCAGGTTTCCGTTAGATGGACAGGGGTGTATATATATAATTTTGACACTGCTTTGAATTGAAGTTATACCTTCACTCAAGATCGTTTAACCAGAAAATACCAGAAAAAAAATGAAATCTTAATAATTTGTTGTAAGTTTATTTTACTTAGGTCTTGCATACTTTTGAATTTTGGTTATACAGAAATAGAGGAAAGTAGATGATATTTTAATTTTCCCTTTCCAAGCTAAATTAGCTTCTGCACTAAATTAGTTATATCTCAAAAGATCTTCCAAATTGATATATTTTGCTGGGATAGCACTAAAAAAAATGAAAGTAATATTGTTCCTGAGACTTTTTTTACTTGTTTAAAAAAATACGGCAATCTGAATATATACATTTATTGCTTAACTTGCCCCATTTTATTTGTCAATATCGGTTTAAGGTTTTCATAGTCCTAATTTTCCCTCAAATAAGGTTAAGAAATTTATTTTCCTTGTAGTATAATTAGGTTCAGTACACTGAGGTCATTACTGCTCCTTCCCTTATAACATATTCACAAACTTGAGGTTTTGTCTCTAAATTCAATGGAATTTTTCGGAGAAACATTTTTTCATGCCTATTTCTTTTTTTTTTTTTTTTTTTTGAGTGAGTTTTCCAATTCTAAAATTCTGAATGATGAGATTTCTCTACATATGAATATGTTGAAATTTTCTCTGACAGGTAAAATCTCACAACATTCTTTCAAGCTTTCTGCTAATCTTCAGAAGCACAAGTGGACTGTAATACATGTGCTTTTTCTCATTCTAATTTGATTTTGATTGGATACCCCTTCTTGTCTTGATATAAACTATTAAAATTCTTCACTTATCCTTATGACAAAGCATATGACCTTTCACTTTTCTTGCATTATTATTCATCCTTCTTTGATATCATTGGCATGTTATTTTCAGTGCTCTGACATTCCTGGCATTCTGCCATGTTCTTCACGCTTTTGACCCAGAAATGTTAGAAAGGGAGGCACATTTTTAAAGAAGTTAGTTCCTACAGGAAACGTAAACACATTGTTTTAAAGAAACTACTTTTCTTCTGCTCTTCATGCTCTTGGTTTCCTTTCTTATTCTTTTCCCTTTGAACAATTAATCTTGATGTATGCCATAACCTGCACTTGGAAGCAGCTATGGACTGACAGGCTCTGAGGTAAACTCACATCAAAAGTCATCTGGATACTGGAGCATAAAACCTGAGTTAAATCAGATTGTATGTTCTTTTGTAGCACTCCAAAAAACAAAGTTAATTGAGATTAGTAAGATATAAAAATAATTTCACATGCAATTCTTAGTATAAAAGTCCCTGATTTTGTGTTATGTGATAGAAACATCTGAAAAATATGAAAAATATTTCTGTAGTCTATATTTTATTTTCTTTTCCTACCAATGGAAAAGTCTGCATTCTGTAAATAAGCCCAGTGTGAACTGATTGTTAGCTGTGTACTCCAGAGAGGCTTGTTAACACATAAAAATTAAATTATTGTTGTCATTTTTGATGCCTGGCTCCTGGAAAAGATCCTAAAACTCAACAGTCCAGTTTCTCTTAACTTATGCATGAAGACATGAATTTGTGTGAGGAAGGAAATGCCATGAACTGGGAGAAGTTTGCAGTTTCTCAACACTGCATTTCTACCATATCGTCTGCATTTCTAGCATATTTGGAGATTTAGCCATCTAAGTTAGGTCTGAATCTATGTCCAGTCTATGCATGAGAGTTCATGTCAGTAGTAGCCTTTGTCAGATGTGGTAATGCACACACCGTGAAATTCCTGCTTGGGAGAAGAATGAGATGACTAGCACTGCTTGAGTGTTTATAAATCTAGAAGCTAGAGCATTTGCCCAGCCTGTGGGTAATTCACATTAAACTGCCTCTAGACAAAAATCTTAAATTTAAGACTCTTTATTTGCCTGCTGCTCCACCTTTTCCATACTCTTTTTCTAGCAGCAGGAATTTTGCATCCTTTGTTATATGACGACCCAGGTTGGACAGAAAGGCTGTACACTGGTTTTAACCTCTGACTTGCCAGCTGGTAAACTCCCTGGCAAGGTATATTCCAAGACTTTAAATACTCACCAGCTGAGATCGCACGTGCTCTATTGTCTGAATGGGTCAGTTTATTGCTGAGATTATTGCATGAGACAAAATAACATCATCTCTTTTTGGGCCTATTTAGAAGACAAAAGGCAATGACAATAACCTCAGGGATTCAGGTAAAGGTCTGGATAGCATCTGGCTCTCAATGGGACTTAGCTGTTTAAAGCTGGGTGTGTGGCACCCCTGCCAGAATTTAGGTGGAATTCTGAGCACTGAGGATCGGCAGGTGCAGAAGGAATCACAGATTAGTAAAGGCTGCCGTGCAGGTTCACATCTCCTCCAAAATTTGTATGTAGCTCACCCTGAAAATGTGTTAACCCTGCTCTTTTAACCAGCCAATGTTGGCTGTGTTGCAGTGTAAGACTTCTCAATACAACACAGTCCTTAATCAGATTTTCTCAAGACTTCAATGACTAAATGAATGCTCAGAGCGACATGTACTGTAGAGAAAACTCCAGTATCTAACACACAGCTTTAACATGGCCCCATAAGAGGGCTTTTTATTGAATAGTGAGTGGACCATTCCTAGTGCTTGAAAGAGGTCTAAGCAGTCTGACTTGTGACTCTTACCTGCTCAAGTGAGTGGAAGGAAACCAGAAGTCTATGGCACTTTTTATAATTAGCAGTTTGATTCACTGACTACATTAATTTAAACTAGTAGTCTAATATAGAGCAGTAGGACACAATTTATACTCTCATAAATTGTATGAAACCTTGCTCCTTCTTGCATCTGTAACTTTGTTAACCTGGCGACAATTAAGACATCCTTACTGAATTCCTCTTTACATTTAGAGTATACCTTTTTTGCAAGCTCAGTAAATCTCAGATGGTTTTCAAATTGAAATTTTTTTTAAGTTTAACTAAAAAAGTCATGTCCATTTTTTATTCAACAGTAAGAGTATCAGGATGACAAACCTCGGACATTTATACATGCTTTTTATTAAATTATTTTCCAATCCTCCCTTTGATTGATTTTAAAAATTATTTGTTTCAACTTCCTTACATTTACAGATAGCATGCACTGAGCAATCATACAGGAGGATTGTGACATACAGTGTTACCAACTCTTCTGACAGTAATTTATTGTCCCAACAGTTATGTGTTTTGATTACTGTTTTACTGTGACTATATCACTCAAGACACTTTAGCAATAAGGAGTCTACTGGAAGCAGAGTCTCCAAAGTACTATTAAACACTCAGCTTCTTTCCCAGACTTAAAGGATAGTTAAAGACTATATTAAAATCTGGGAAAAAATTATCTGTCATTCCTCACCACTTGAAGTAGATTTTGAGTGTCCTGCAGTGAGCTGACTGGAAAATATCTGTAGGTATGATCCACCTTTTGGAGGCTGAGGAGTTGTTTCATATTCCATCAGTTAGTTAAAACCAGAGGTATGACTGGACTACAGACTTTGACAGATTTCAGAAATGGGGAAAAAATATTTTGTAAACAATGTCACCTGGTGAACAAACTGGGGTTTCCTGCTTTTTCTTCACTTTCATTAAATGTTTCAAGTGGAAAATCCCATCTCGAGTTAATTTCAAATTTATCTTCAGATTTTCCCCCTCTTCTTTAAAAGATGCACCAGTTTAGGTTCTTGTCTTAACTTACACACAAAGAAAATTCACAGTATTTGTTTTTTAAGCGAGTACCAATTCTGCATGACATTGTCTTTTCAAGACTATTACAATAAAAACAGAGCAAATTTTTACCCAATCTTTTTATTTACATGGTAACTCTATGTTAATTTTTGGGATGTTTTTTCTGATGAAAAGCGCTGGTTCACAAGAGTAATGAATATCAAGGAAATGATATTTTAATGTGAACTATGGGCTTGCAAAAGATCTTACTGCTGACTCTCTGCACAAGGGGTTTCTTCCATAAGGTTTAAGAAACTGAGTAAAGGCTGTTCTAACAGACCATGAATGTTTAGTTTCTAACCAAGTGGCCATGGCATTCACTATAAAACAGGACATTGAGACTACTTGTCTCTGTTTAAATCTGTTAGCACACTGTCCTTTCAGCCTTAAATCCTTAGCAATGCTTTTCTTTTAAAAAAATATTTTGGGTGTAGTATAAAAAGCTAAACATAATAAAATGTTGAAGAGATTCTAATTTATCACCTTATAACTGATATTATATGACATTTTCTCCAAAATTATGAAAAAGCTATTGTAAAACAGGAGAAGAAGATCCTAATATTGACTTCAGGTAATGACTGGTGAATAAATTTTACCTGAAGATCTTTTTACTTCTTCAGCTCTTCCAGATATATTGAATAACTGCATAGTGAAGATATTTTAAATTTAGATTTTGAGATCACTTAAATGACTTTGCATGCATATTATTTCTTTAGGTAATAGAAACAGGTTTTCTAACACTTTCTTTATGGGTAAATGTGTGATAATAATAACAACAGGAATTTAGTAAACTGAGCAGACTGTGCTGAAACCTCACACACAAAAGAATTGATCAAAAATAAATCTGCCATGAAAATCTTTTATTTTGAAGTACTCTTCTTTCACACAGCAAACCAGCATTTTTGTAGATGACATTTTTGTAGCATGAAAAAAATAAGCTTTGATGAGCAAACTGGTTGGATTGCTGAGAATGAGCTGACCCAGTCACTGAAGATTCCAGACACAGCAAATCATGGGACAGTATATAAAGAAACCAACATACACACACACACACACACACACATACACATACATATGTATTTTAAAAAAAAAATTGTTGACCCATATGCGTAAAATGGTTTATAAGGCAAGAAAGTTGTCAGGTGAGGGAGAAAGATTACTCTTCACAACACAGATTACCTTGGGAAAAAAAATACATTAGATTTTGTTTTTCATATGGATCAACTATGATTTCCATCACATGCTTCTGCACCTCCTAGGCTTATGATGTGTCATCAGTGATAACGTTATTGATGACATTGTTTCTTTTTATACAGGGGGTGTGTGATTATTACATCGACATTGTTATATTTTATATCAATTTTGCATGTTGTCTTGAAAATAGCTGCTCTTGAAGTCAACACTGTGCAGCTTCAGAATTCATCACTGTAAATTCATTACACTTCCTTTTTTCCAGTCAGTTTGATCTCTCTGGGAAAGTATGTCATGCATCTTTATAAACAACATGTTCTGCTCTGTGGAGATGTGTGCTAGTAAAAAAAATCAACAAAACAGAAACAAAAGAAAACAAAAATTCAACATGGATTCCCTATGTATAAATGTTTTCCCATTGGTGAGCTTTCTCCATAGTTATGCAAATTAAATTTGGCAAGATTTTCGTGACAGCAACAATGCATGTTGACAGTCATGTCAAGACTGGAATTTTAGGCAATTATATTGTAGATTTTGCTACATGGTGCCATGTCTCAATCTGAGACACAAAGTCACTCACAGTGAAATCCACCTGCTTATAAATATTGATGTTCCCAACATGACTTGTCAGATTGATGATGAGTACAAGCCCTTTCTTATAATCCAGCAAATTATTGAACAACATAAGTTCACTGTTGTTTATCTTGCCAGCTTTGTTGTGATCAATTGCTGTATACCAGATGTCAGCTGCCAAAGCAGCACATTGAAGTCATCTGTGATGAGCAGTTTGCCTGCCACAGGATCTGTGCCAGTGTTGCAGTGAAGGCTGTTGAACTCTTTATTTCCCCTACAGGATCTGGGGCTGTTTTTTTGCCAGTTCCAATGTTGAACTTGCCACGTAATGGTAGTAGCACTGGTCTGAAATTCCTGCCTGGTCATGTTTAGTTTTGATTTTTTTGTTGTTGTTGTTTTTTGTTTGTTTGTTTGTTTGTTTAACTGTACTACATCACTTTGTAATTGCAAACTGTGCAAGGTTATTGGCATTGCCTGGGCATGGTCTCTGCCTGGGTTCCAGAGATGGTTAGTCCACCTGTGCTTTCCTAGATGCTCTTTCAGTACTAGTATGGTTCTGCAGCCTTCCCAATACCCATTGCTCCATTGACAGGGGTTTTTGTTTTATCTTTCATTCATAGGGGAATGTTAATATTGATTATTTAAGCTATCACCAACTTCCTTCAGTTCTCAATAGGGTCAGGTACAGGTTTTGTGTAAACTTTCTCACACCTGTTTTTTCTTTTGCTCACAAGGAAAACTGGTTGCGTTTGATTCATACCTTATTTTAAAATGTACCTGAAAGGTTAGTAGTTCCTGAATTCAAATTTTTGTTAGTAAATACTGGGAGCAGTTTTGAAGATCTTCATGTAACCTTATCTATTCTCCTACCCAAATCTGAGGCAGTAACGATTCTGAAGGGCAACTCGTGTTGTTCAGGAACTGATACACTTAATAGGATTGGAGATTTTAGGAACATATGAAGGTTAATAAAAGGTGGAGTAATAGAATTGTAAGGAACTGGGGTCATTGAACTGGACAGAGAATAGTGAGATCTATCTCAATAAAGGGATGAACAAAATGTGCTGAGCGCTGCTCCAGAGCTCCAGAGCTATTCTTCCAGCAAGTGCTATGATGAGCATTTTAGCTGTCACCCAGGTCACGTGAAAAATTCCTCATTATCAGACAGACCACTGAGGAAAGACTCTGGATGGATCACCTGAGTTTTTCTGCTCCAAATGTCTATTGTTTTACTCATCTATGTCACTGATAATTACTTGGATAAAGAATAAGAGGCTTCCTTCTCCTCCCACAGCTGGGAACAGAGGGAAATCTCAGCAGTAACTTAGAGGTGTGTATGACTTTGTTAAGCCCTAGCAGCTTTTAGAGAGATGTTGTATGGCATATTTGAACATCCCCTTCTAAACCAGGTCTTTTTTCTAAAATAGTTACTGAGGGCTCTATGAGGAATAAAACTGAGGATGATATGATGTCATGGTTTGGACACGGCCAAATGCCAGGAACCCATGGCAGCTGCTCACTTGCTCTCCCCTACCACAGCTGGGCACAGGAGAGGAAAGAAAAAATTAACAAAGCAGTCATGAGTTAAGAAAAGGGCTGGGAGAGAAGACTTCAAGAGCAAAACCGGCTCAACTTAGAGTTGCAAAGTGAGTTTATGACTACTAGAGTCAGAGGAGGATAATGAGAACTAAGATAAGCCCTTAAAGATGCCATTCTTCCCCCCACTCCCTTCCTCCTTCCCACCAACAGCGCAGGGGGACAGGGCATGGGGATTTGGGTCAGTTCATCACCGAGGTCTTTCTTCCAAAGCTGAGGGAAAAAAGAGAAAGGTCTTTCTTCCAAAGCTGAGGGAAGAAAGCAGACCCCTGCTCTGCTGTGGGGTCCCTCCCATGGGAGACAGTTCTCCATGAACCTCTGTGACGTGGGTCCATCTCACGAGCAGCAGTGTCCCAAAACTGCTGCAATGTGAGTTCCTCCCACGGGCACACAGTCCTCCCAAAACTGCTGCAGCGTGGGTCACTCACCCACGGGGTGCAGACCGCCGAGGCCACACTGTTCCATCTCGGGAGCAAAGCCTCTCTCTCCATGGGGACTGCCACTGGATCACAGCCTCCTCCAGGTATCCGCTGCTCTGGTGTGGGCACCTCCTCATCACAGGCTGTGGGTGATCTCTGCATCCCCATGGAGCCCACGGGCTGTGGGTGATCTCTCCATCCCCACGGGCTGTGGGTGATCTCTGCATCCCCACGGGCTGTGGGTGATCTCTCCATCCCCACGGGCTGTGGGTGATCTCTGCATCCCCATGGGCTGTGGGTGATCTCTCCATCCCCACGGGCTGTGGGTGATCTCTGCATCCCCATGGGCTGTGGGTGATCTCTCCATCCCCACGGGCTGTGGGTGATCTCTGCATCCCCATGGGCTGTGGGTGATCTCTCCATCCCCACGGGCTGTGGGTGATCTCTGCATCCCCATGGGCTGTGGGTGATCTCTCCATCCCCACGGGCTGTGGGTGATCTCTGCATCCCCATGGGCTGTGGGTGATCTCTCCATCCCCACGGGCTGTGGGTGATCTCTGCATCCCCATGGGCTGTGGGTGATCTCTCCATCCCCACGGGCTGTGGGTGATCTCTGCATCCCCATGGGCTGTGGGTGATCTCTCCATCCCCACGGGCTGTGGGTGATCTCTGCATCCCCATGGGCTGTGGGTGATCTCTCCATCCCCACGGGCTGTGGGTGATCTCTGCATCCCCATGGGCTGTGGGTGATCTCTCCATCCCCACGGGCTGTGGGTGATCTCTCCATCCCCACAGGTTGTGGGTGATCTCTCCATCCCCATGGACTGTGGGTGATCTCTCCATCCCCATGGACTGTGGGTGATCTCTGCATCCCCATGGACCCCAGGGGCTGCAGGGGCACAGCTGCTCCACCAAGGTCTCACTACAGCCTGCAGAGGAATCTCAGTTCCAGAGCCTGGAGCACCTCCTGCCCTTCCTTCTCCACTGACCTTGATGTCTCCATGTGGTTCCCTCACATGTTCTCTCCTCCTCCTTCTTCTCTGGCTGGAAAAACTGTGCATTTTGTTTGGATTTCCCACCATCCCTAATTAGCCCGGCCTTGGCCAGCAGCATGTCCATCATCTTCAGAGCCCTCAGAGATTGGCTCTGCTGGACATGGTGGGAGCTTCCAGCAGCTTCTCACAGATGCCATCTTGGTGGCCACCCTGCGACCAAGAACTGGGCCAAGCAAAACCAACCTATATGAGTACCGAAAACTTAAAGCTCTACTTTCCAAGTCTGAGCACTCAAATATCATAGTTAGGCTGGCTTAGTTTGTTGTGTGAAGGGTTTTTACGATAGTTATATTGTTTTGGTGAACATTGCATGCTTTACAAAAAAAAAAAAAAAGTATTTCCTGTACATCTAATTTTTATATTACAGGCAAGTTCCTCATTCAATGTGAAACACTGTGATAACCAGTTTCTTATTTGACAGTGATATATGAATTGAACTGTGTTAGAGGGAGACAGAAGACACGCTGAATCTTGAAAGAAGAGACCAGGAAATTCTGACAGGTCGTTGAGTAAGGCTCTCAAGTTTAATATTTCTTTAGTACTTCTGAAACAGATTTGTTCTATTTAAAATTTATTGTCCTCTTTTTGCTATACCAAATTTTCTTATTTTGAAATGACATGGAACTTACTGACTTTAATTATGTATTAATACATTAAACATATATGTGTATACACATTTACAGATAAAATAGTTCAACTTCCACAACAAAATGACATTGCAACAATGTGCAATACTTACAACTAAACCTATTGCTGTTCAGGGTAAAGGAATAATAAATGAACAGAATAAATGTATGAGAAGTAAGACAAAAAAGAAGTATAACATTAAATATAATTTTAAACCTTCCTGGCATGCTAAACTGCTAAGACAAAATAGGATTCCTTGTCACAAAACCCATATCTGCTGGAAAATTAAATATTGAAGCTTACAGATATGGGGAAAGGAGCACTGATTAGAGTTACAAATAGGCTGGCGAAAATGTATATATACACATGAAAAAGGATCAGTATTTGTATGTTTCACATAAGATACATGGGAATTGTGGACCAGAGAGAAACTGTCTATTTAAACTGTCAGACTTAAATTATAGTGATAACATTTTCTGAAAGCAGTATGAGTGCTGGAAGAGATAATATAAAATCCCAGTGAATCCTCTGTAGTCCATATTTGAGTCCTTCTACTCAAGTAAGAAGAAAGTCTTAATGCCAGTCACAACGTCCTTGCAAAGAAATAATAGAGAGAATTTTCCTATTATATATTAAAAAAAAATTAGAAGAAAAAGAAAAGTGTATTTCTTTTGCATGAATGTTGAACTGAGACTGAGGAAGCAGTCTAAGAAATATAGTTGGAATGAAACCTAAGTTTTTGGGCTTTTTTGGATTTAGAAAGATGTGCCATGAAGGATGGGCTGATGATAAGGTATTAATGATCGAATAAACAAGTAATCATCTCTTTTTTCTGACTTGAAGTTTCGGCTGCTGAAGGGTAAACAGTATTCCCTGGAGCATGTTAAGAACATCTTAGACTCTGCTCTTCACACAGCCTTGTGAGATAGACTCTTGTCCCACAGAATCGATCAGAATCCAGTTAATGTGCAGGGGTGAGGAGCTGAAAGGCAGCACTTTAAAGTGATTTAAGCCAGTATACTCTGATGCTGGCAGTATCAGCTGACACAGAAAATATCAATTTCCACTTGGAACTCAAATCTTAAAAATTATTTCATTATGGCAGTTTCGTAGCTGATTCACCTGCAAGGAGGGAGGAGTTACTTATTTCTTGTATATATTTGTGGTTGTAGAATCGTGGAATAGCCTGAGTTGGAAGGGCCCTAGGATAATCATTGAGTCCAACTCCTGTTTCCAGTGCTGTCCAAATATTACAGAACTGGGGCCATGACCACCTGGGCACTTTTTCCAGTGCTTGCCTATCCTCCCAGTGAAAAAGTCATTCCTGTTATCCAATCTGATGGAATAGCATAGTAAAGCAGGTGGGAGGCTCAGAGCTCCAATTATGCAATATACATTCATCTAAATTAGTATTAGACATCTGGAACAGCAAATACAAGACTGCACGAGTTATGCAGAAAAATAAATGGATAAAGGTGAGATGCACTGCTAAGATAGCCTGCAGTCATTCCCAAAACTCAGCCCTTGGGCTTGGTAGTGTTGACAGCCTTCAGCAGAGCATGGGTGCTCTGGTGAGACTGCTGGGGAAAGGCAGCAAGAGCAAAGGGAAATCAGCTCAACCCCTCTCATAGAAGGCAGTCTCCTCAGCAAATCTTAAACCATCTCCAGGATAGCAGAAGTCCCAAACACAGGCTAGAAAGATCTGGTGGAATAGAAAGGCTAATGATAATGCGGGATGTTAGCTTTTAGAATGGAAATAAAGGGAGAGAAGAGAGAAAACATCTTTTAATTTTTCCCACAGGCCTGCTTCGTAGATAGAGTGAAGCATTCCAAGTGAATCTGTTGTCAGTATTGAAGAAAGCCCCAAATAAAAAAACCCTAAAAGTCAGAGAGAGCCTTTTTAACCCCAATCTGATTAGTCTTACATATTTTATTTTCATTTCGCACTCAAATATTGTATGGTAGTTATAAGGCTCTTCTTCTTCTGCTTTTTTGGTTTGTTTTGTTTCGTTTTAAATTAAATAGTATCCTGGAGAAAAATTCACTGTCCATCATTAAATGGAAATAGAATAATATCCTGGAACATTTTCTTCGTCTTTGGTCCTATCTCCAAATTCTTAATTGCTGACTTGTGCTTCCAACAAATTTATGAAATTTTATGCATCATAAATTATTTTTTCTTTTTATCAAGGATCATATTATAAAATAATATTTTCTATAAAATCATAAAATATCTTGTGTGAGTTAATTTACTTCTGTCCGGTTACACTAAGATTCAGTTTTGATCTTGGACCTTCCCTTTGCCCACAGTTTATATCTATTACTTTGACTTTGCAATGAGCTAACTTGCTCACCTGATAGGTATCGTAAGTCATTCTTTTGCAAATATAAATTTGCAAATCTTGTGTGTGTGGATGTTGATGTGTTCTCCAAAGAGAGCACAGCTTTTCTCCTAATTAGTAGCACTCTCTAAGACTACAGCTGAAGTGGTGGCCATGAGAAACACTGCAAGGTCTCTGCAAGGTTAGTCAGTGCAGGTAACGTGATGAAGACAGACTCCTCCAGTTGGCTCTGAGGACATTTTTATCTCTTCCCCTGTGTGTGTTTCAGAAGCCAGTGCTAAGTGCAGTTTCTAGAAAGTGTTTTTTGGCTGTGGTTGTCCATCACTGGAGCTGCACAAAGCTCTGTGCTGATTTGGGGGCAGGGGGAAGGAGGGAGGGAGGTTGCTATGTGCACACAGGAATGCTGAAAGGCTTTGGCACATATAAAACATAAACACATAATCTGAAATCTATGAAACAGAGACAGTAGGGCATGCAAATGTGTTGCAGAAATGCTCTGTGGTCTTGAGCCACTTGGTGGCATAATTTATTGAAATGTAAATTCAAGCAGAGTTGCAGTGGTAGCTGAGGTGCTCTGATCTGGATATTGAATGTGTTAGGCACATGGCTGCATTCTTTTGCACCTGATAGATTGCTTAAACAGTGGAATGTCCAGCTCCATGATCAGCTAATTTTCACTACTTTCTCTGACACTTTCGGATAATGTGAAAAAGGAAGCAGTTTCCATTTACTGAAGCAGATTCAATAAGACAAAGGGATTTAATCTTTCTCATTGATTTATTTAGTGAAATTTCAAATTAATATTTCCATTCAATATTTAGAATTGAACTTGAATCTCAGTTGAAGTTCTCTTCAATTGCAGCAACCAAATGCACAATACACATACTCTGATAAGATCTTTTAGTGACAAATAAAGAGCAGATTCCTAACCTCCAGTTTGCTAAATAATTGGCTGTCTCATTTTCTCACTAGTGGCTCCAAAATATTAGGTGTATTTGCCTCAGCAACAGAGATATAACTTGCTGAAATATCACAAATCCATTGTAGTGTCCTTTCTTCTACCATAAGGCAAAAGATGTGTAACAAAAATCTGGGAGGTAATATTTCCCAGTCTATGGAGTCAAAGTTTGTACAAAACCTCTCTCTCAATACTTTTTCAGTGAAGTATCTTAATAGTAGCTATTCATTTTAATTTTCAAAAGTTTAATTCCCAACCATAGCATTCTGAACATAAGCATTTAAGAATTAGTAAATGAATATCCTAAAACTAATTTAGAATAAGCCTTGATAGCATTTAGTTCAATAGAAGGTATAATCCCCTTAAAAATCCAGGTGCAATTAATCACTACTCTGATATAGTAGTCAATGCTTTATGATCTTTAGATGTTTTACAGTAAAGTAAGATCATCTCTACATTTTATGGAGATATATCATCCTCGTTACAAAGAATATAGTGTAGTACTTTTTCACCTGATTCAACTAAACCAGCTGAGTGATCTTGAAATTTAGGTTAATTGACTTATAAATGATCTTAGACTGACAAATGGTTTTTGTGGAATTATGAAACTTGCTGTACTGTCAGCATATTTTTGTGAATAAAAGGAGTTTCTCTAAATGAAGACAAACTGGTCTTTGCACAAACACATTACAATTACTATTTTTTTATGTGAAGCTATGTGAAGTTTGTTTAACTGATCCTATAACCAAGTTAAAAAGACTCAGAGTAGCCTTTTGTAAAAAAACTGTCACAACAGGAAAGAACAAAGAGATTATTAACCAGAGTGTCTGCCTCGTTGTTACCGAGATTCATTGAACTATTCTTTTCACCTGTAACATCAGTAAGTACTGACAGAAGCTTGTCTAAATTTTAAATGGTTAGGAAATTTCATATTCCCTGTAATCCTTCAGTTTGCTTAGAAACCTACTTTTGCTCTATGCATGATTTCCTTTGTCCAAGGAAAAATGTGGCCAAACACACATATTAATCAGAAGATTGTAAGGAGCTTTCTATTTTAGGGTGTTAAAACCTTGTATATGCATATGTGTAACTTTATACACAAGTAATAGAAATTCTTTGCTAAAATGGACTATAATTTATTCAAGACAATTTTCCGGTCTGCTGTGAAACAATAGAAATATCTTTCCAGACTACAGACAGTTCCTGGATTGCTCTGGCAATGAAGAAACTTAGATGATACAGAAATTCAGACCGAGACTAGTGCTTTCCCATTTAATTTTTAGGCTGTACCTCATTGAAGGGAATCTAAAGGTTTTTCATTAATTCGATGGCATTGCTACAACTTGCACAAAAACTTTTGATTTTTGGTCTATTTCTTGGTCTCTTCTAAGGCCAAAACTGTAATATTCTGAAAGGGCCGAGCCATTTGTTTTGTTTTAAGAAACTGTGCTAGAAGCTGAAAAGTGCTTACCTTGTCTTTTGTTCAGCATGGGCATATTGAGAATGCCCTACTTAGCCAGACCACTCATCCATCTCGCACAGCATTCTGTGTCCAGAAGAAACCCAGGGATTCTCTTGCCCTCACGCTCTGCCAGCATCAACAACTGTTGTGTTAGGGATATTTGAGGGACTGTCACTGACTAATCCTTTCTGTATGCATGCTGTCCAATAATCTAATTTATATGTTAACCTGCTGATAGTGTCTGTGTGCATGTGTCTTTGTGTCTGCAAATTCTACCACCTGCTGTGGTGAAGAAATATCTTCTTTTATCTCTGTTCATCTGATCCTCGACTACTTTTATCAAGGACACACTAGATCTTGTATGCAAGCACCAGCTGTGCATAAAATGCCTCTTGTCATCGTGTTTTTATAAATATTGGTCAGCATTTTCTCTCCAAGCAAAGGAGCACCAACCATATTAGTCTTGAATAGCAGCTGCCCCTTGCCTTTGATCTGCTTCTCCAGTGCCAGTAGGCTCTTCCAGAAATGGAGCACCAGAGCCACATGCATTGTTTATATGTGGGTTCAGTCTTTTTATGAGGCAACAGAATGAAAATTTTGGTGGTTTTCTCAATATCTACCATGTTGTGGTACAACATGTCATTGGCTGCCTTGCCAAATGCTGAACATTCAGCTGATGATTTCCAAGATCTCTAAAAAGGGATTCAAAAAATCCCTTCTGAAGTATAAGAGCTGGTTCAATTTTTTTTTGCATTTCTTCTACTTACATAAGATCTAATTTAATTTTTTTTGTAAACAAGTAATTGGCAATTTGGTGCCCCTGTTAAAGACAGCCATGGAAAAATATTTCATTTGGTGTTCTTTATTTATTTTAGAATAACCATAAAAGAAAGTGGTGCCAGAGTTTTAGTGCTGGTACAACTTTGAGTAATAGTTTGGATACTTTCCTGTGAATTAATTTGCATGAGTACAGGATAATACTATAGTAATTGTGCCTTGCAGAACTAACTACATTTGGTTGTTTATCTATGAAAACTAAATTAAGATCCGTCAAACATTCCAATCAGCTGAAAAATTTACTGCAAATGGTAAAAGAGAGACAGATTGCATTCTGAAGGTCAAATAAAAGATTGTATCATCAGGGAATTTTGTTTACCTTGCAAAGTAGGAAGCAACTGGAAAGAAATGGATGAAAATTAGTACATTGAAAGCTATTTTCCTAGTGAAAAAAAGAATAGAAAGAGTGGCTGTTACACTCTTTGCTCCAAGGTCCTGTTTTGATTCTCATGTGATCTCTTGGGGGATTATGTTTGAGTTCCTCCTGCAGAAGGTGATATGGATTATCAGCCTTTCCTTCTGTTATGATTCAATGTTAAAGTTCTGTGCACAAATTAAGATGCAGAAAGGACTAAATATTAGTTCAAAAATACCGACTTTATTTTGTCATATTAAGTGTACAGGGGAGGGGGAGGGTGGAAAGCAGAGAGAGGAGTGAGATATTGGGAGAAGAAGATGCATCCAGTAGTGTCCAGTTGGTCTTCAGTGCCCTGGGCTTCTTTGTGGTGGCAAACAGTATAACCATATTTGCTTAAAGCTCCTCAGAGGCCTGAGAAGACATAAAAGAAGACTTGTTTTCAAAGACTTTCCTTTTCAAGGCAGGAAAAGGCATGATTCTTCACAACTCAGAATTTAGCAACAGAAAATGTTGTCCTTTTTTTTGCCAAAATGGAAAACACGTGAAAAATAGATGTGTTTCCAGAAAGAGTTTTTATTCTGTTTCTTAAAACTGAATCTGACGTTTCAGTAAGTTTCAAAAGTGTCAGGACCCTCTACCATTGATTCAGAACAGCAGATGTCATCTAAGACTAAGGCACTCTGATGTTACAAGTGGTGGATCTTTGTGTATATTGATTGTATTGATTGTATTGAAATTGATAATGTGATTCCTTTAAAATTTGTCCTGGATATTTCTGTAACATTTTGACTGTACTGAAATAGTTTGCTCTGTTTATTCCATGTTTCTTATGTTTTTCATATATGAATAAAACATGTCAAAGGCTGTTAAGCCCCATAGACTGTTTAGTGGAATTAAAATTGTGTTACTCAAGATCAGGTTCTCTACAGATTGATTCAGCTTCTTTGATGTACCAGGCATGGTGCCAATTTCTGCCAGGAGCGAATTTTCTCCTCATTTAAGGTTCTATCAGCTCGTCGTATTGTGCCCTTTTCCATGTGCCTCTTCTAAATGCTCTTTCATTGCGTGATCATGGAACATGATGTTACCTAGCATACATTAATACATTAATGGCAAGGAATCATCCTTTTCTTTGACTGAAAATGTCTACAGACATGGTTTGTTTCTGTATGTACATAGTCCTTTGAATGATAAAACAACCCTAGAGTGAACATACATATTTCAGATAGCAATACAGTTAGTATTTTCTTGTCTGAATCATGTTCAATAATGCACTGCTATTGCACCAGTTTCTAAATATGCTTGCCTTTATTTCTGTTTTTCATGTCTACTTTGTTCAACTTCTGATTTTTGCCTTGATGGGGTTTTGAAACCTGTTATTAACCTTTCCTCGTCGGTTATTTATTCTGTTCCTTCCAGATCATCTATTGTGTGAGGAGCAGAGAGAGTCAGAGGCTTGAATTCTCGCAAAGATTCATGTTCTTCCTATTAGAGCCAGTACAGGGCTGCTCTCTCCATGACCTTGCTTCCTTTATTACAGTCTGTTCTGCTTCTCAGCTAGGTAGAAACATAGCGTTGCAATGAGACATTAAATTGGCTTTGCTTTTATAGCCTGTCATCCATATAAACAAAGCTTTGTGAACTTCAATTTCCAAATTTTCTTGTATCTAACAGTCTGCTTTGCTGCATCTGTGCTTGCTCAATAGTTATGAATTAAGGCATGCTGCCCCAAAGGGGTTTGGTCAAAGTTATGATGTTGTTTTAATATTCCCCCTGCATACAATTCTTTCTCAGGCTTACCATTACTTTCATTATAATACACCCCAAGGCCACTTTGGCTTGCTTTGAAGAGCCTTGAAAGACAACAGTATAAACATTAGCAATATATGTGAACAAAACATTCTAATAGCTATGCTGGAAATTTTGAAATATTTACTGGAAAACAGTGAAGATGAAGCATGTCCTTACAGATTCAGCACCAAAGAAAAACCAGTAGGCTGGTACAGAGATCCTTTGAAAGAACCTAAAACATATTGTTTGTTTTCTGTGCTGGTGATACTATAATAGCAATTAGAGAACAATGAAAAGAAAGCAGAAAGCAAGCCTGAAATGCAGTCTTTTAAATATTTTATTCCAAATGAGTAAAAATTAAGAAGCTGTAAGAATCATATAAGCAAGAAGGCACAAAGAAGTGAAGTGAAAGAAGAAGTGAAAAAATATATATTCATTTAACCATCCTTATACAAACACATCATAATTCAAAATATAAGTGACTGGGGAAATATCAAGGCTCTACTTTCTTTTTATGTGCTTATTTCTCACAATTGAAAGTAATATTACTGGCAGTCATATATTTCCCAGAAATTGCTGACTGTCCTGCGCAAAGTCTGTATCTTTTTCTTTCCCCAGCTTCCCTTCATAAGCAGAATATGGAAAGACTTACTGTGCTTTGGTATACCTAATGTTTTCTGCAACACTTACTGCAGGGGTGAGGGTGAGAAAAAGACACACACAGAAACAGACAGAACCCAAACCCATACCAGTCATCTTTGACAGGAATTGCAGAGTCAAGATTATTTATCATGCTGTTAAGTGAATACAAAGTATATCTTCATGAATCAATACCCTATCAAAGCTATCAAAAAACCCTAGGATAAAATAGTGTACACAGATGGCAGAGTATTAAATCAGGATTTCCAGTGGACTGTTTTGCAGTGCGTTTGTTGCCACTGGAGATGCAAATGTATTCCTTCTTACTCAGGATTTTTTTTACAAGGGCAACCAAGCAAAATAAAGAACAACCAAGTTAAGTGTTGAGTCAGTTAGTTACATAGGCAGGGCCTCCTGATGTTCTTCCTACAGTACATAAACATTGAACTGAAATAATGACTGGGCCAGTGATAATTATCTCTGAGAGGTTTTACACTCTTTCTGGGGGTCCCAGAAGAGTAAAGATGGGAAAAGGTAAATTAATACGTTAGAAAGGAAGAGAGGCCATAGGGAATCAAGGTCTGTGAAGCTGCATTTTGCTAACAAGAAAGGTTCCAAAGCCATCTGAGAAACATTCAGTTTGTAAACACCTTGAGGGGAATAAATTCAAGTTGATAAGAAACAGCCAAGTCTGTTAGTCATGATAGAACTACCTCAGTGAATGGCAAAAGCAGAAGATCCAATAGTTCTAAATAAATAAAGACTGTTGAAATCTTAAAATATTCAGGAAGTTGTTATAAACTCAGTGGTTGATTGCCCCCACAGGTAAGAAAAGAAAAATGATCAAGCTAGTTTGATCGTCACACATCTGTGTTCAGGTTGAGAGTGGGATAGTTTTTTCCACATAAAAAATTGGATTTTTCACTTGGTTAGAAATTTTCAAGGACTGATAGACAAAAATCTTTCAGAAATAATAGTAGTAGTCAGTCCTACAATATAATTAGGAAGTAGACTATGATTGTATGACTCTTGCTTTCACACCCTTATATCTCTGCCTTGAGAGGAAATATATTTAGCATTGTCAGGCCCTCCAAATTTGCAATGAAATCAAGGAGCTCTACTTTCCACCTCAGTTTTTAAAGTGGTGGATCAGAAAAAAAAAAAAAAGGTATTTCATTGCTAAGTACATGTTATAACAAATAATTACTTGTGAGAATAATGAAAAAAATCCCTTTCATATGTGCTGTGTTTATATACCAATGTACCATTTTTTAAGGGCAATCAATTTGTTCTGGAATTCAAACAACAGTAAACAGAATCCTGTTGCTTTGATGAAAAAACTTGAAATCTGAGAGAGCTGAGAGCTGAATATATAAATCTAACAGTTCTGTTTACTAGAGGTTCACTCTAGAGAACATTTGCAACAGTGATGTCACCCGTTATGTTGTTCTTCTAACATTTCTGCCTGTCCTCCCCAAATATTGAATGTATTGAATAGCCCATCTCTCCGAGAGTGTTAATGGGACAGCCTAGAATGGGAGGACAAGTTATTTGCAGTTGACTCAGCTGAAAAAAAATACCACAAGATGGTTGGATTCAGTGATCTTAAAGGTCTTTTACAACCTGAATTATTCTATGACGTTTTTTTCCGCTTTTAACTCATGATAAAGGAGAATAATGTAAAGGCACACAGGGTACAGAGTAATTGCAGAAGGAAAAGAGCCAAGAGACAGAGGAATGTAAAAAGTTCCTAAAATAGAGGTGAATGCAACACAAAAAATACTGGAGTTTGGGTCATTCAAAAATTGTTGTGGGTCTCAAATGAGCAAGGTGCACATTATATTTTGGGGATCTGCCTTTGCAGCCTTTGTAGACATGTGGTGTTTGCACATCATAATAGCAACATTAGCATTGTGTTAGTAGCACCAACATCATCATGCCCATGTGCAGCTTGGCCTAAACCATTTTGTAGGGTTTTCTGATTATGAAATATATTCTCCAGAGTGACAGCACATCTTTCTTGAGATTTCTCTCTCTACAGAAGGCTAAGGTGTCCATATTGCTGATCTCATCTCTTTGCAAAAGACAAGGTTTTATAGAAGGAGAAGCTTATACTGTAAGGTTTAAAATCAATGATCGTTATATAATTGAAAGCAAATAATTACAAGTAAAACCAATATCACTAACGTCATGTTTGTTAGTTATATGACTGGACTTTGGTTGCTTAATCTGCATCCCAAGTACAAAAAATATAGTCTAGGATATTTGGGTTAGCTCCATGAGGAATGCTGAAGAAATGTGTTCTTAAAGGCAACTTAAAGAATGCCTGGAAGGACTATCTGCCTAGTTGTGAGTACTCTGGAAGAGTCTGGCCTTCCTGTAGCCCTAGAGAAACTACTTGGTTTTCCTGTTTCCTTTTTTTTCCCCCCCAGTCTTATCTTAAGCTTTCAGAACCTAGAATTTAATTTTCATGTATAGCAACCCTGCTACAATCTCCTCAGTTCTAGGTACCTTTTTTTGGCTCTTTTCTTTCGCCTTTTGAAACATCTGATGGAGTTTTACTAGCTAAGATTTCCATCAGCCTTGGCTGGGAAATCAGTGGTTGTACAAATAACATCGTTGCTCTCGAAGAAGCTGTTCTGGTATTATTATTCCTCTCCCAGCCATCCAAGTGCTCATGTACGAGGGACACCTTCACAAGAGCCCTGATGGCTGCTGCTCTGCCGCTCTCCCTGGAATATCCATCCCACTTTCTGCAGATTGGAGTGTCAGTTGCTATTTTATTCATCTTGTCTCAGGCACATTTATCCATTGCTTCAGAAGCTGGGGTGAGTTTGCAGCTGGCAGTGGAGAGTGGCAGGGATGTGTCTATTAGCACTTTGTCTTGCTTGGACCTGCCTGTGGGAGCAACTCATTTCCTACAGACTCATCCCCAAGCTCTTGGATTATGTTTGCTGCTATTGAATTTTTATTAAGTAGGCATCATTACAATTAAAATAACTATTCAAGTCATTCTTCAGCAAAACTGTGTTAGCAGAATCAACCTCGTAACTAATTGGCCACTGGAGAACATTGGTGTTGTACGAAATGATTACTTGAAAAGTAATATTTTCTTTGTGTATCGAAAAGCAGACACAGCAGATTTAGGTAAGTGCAAATTTTGCCTGATCTACGACCAATTATATTGAATACAATAAAGAAAATGAAAATGTTCTCAGATTATAAGGTAAAATATTAAAATGCATAAAAAAGTAAAATACCAAAACATAAAGAGACAGATCAAGAAAGATGAAATGAAATTTAAGTTGTGTTGATTCCAGCTGGCTGTTATAACAGCTGCTAATAGAAGTGAAAAAGCTTTTTATGATAAATTGAAATAAATTTTTAATAAATAAATGACTATTACATAATATATCACTTAAACATACAACACTAAGATGAATAAATACAGTTCTAATATTTGGAATGGATTTTATATTTTATTTTTGGTATTTTGATGCTTACACTTCTGATTTTAAATTTCTGTGAACTTTTTTTGGTTTGGAGTCTACCATACCACTATTATTTTTATTGGATTTTGTTTGTTTCATTAATAAAGGTCAAATTCTAAGGCAGCATTTCAATTAAAAATGTTCCAGCAGTAGAATCTATGATAGAAATGATTGATTTGCCACAACTTTTGGAAATTTCTGCTTTCTTGGTATTACAGTGAAGAATACATTATTTTTGTAGTTATCTGCTGGTCGTGTACCTTTAGTCCACATGGCTTAACTTCTTAATTGAGTAAAAAGTAGTTGCTCTAAAGAATATATTGTACTTTATGAGAGAAAACTAACATAATTTAGTAATCATATTGCTTTTCATTTTAAAAATAGTGGTTTAGGGAACCTCTCTGAACTGTTCAAGATACCAAAATAAAAAGTCATGGCAATCTCATGGCCTTTAAAATGTTCTTAAAGTTGTAAATGGTCATAAAACCCTGAGAATGGGAAATGTCCAAACCAGCAGGCATGATGCTGTTCCTCAGTATTTCACAACACGTTGTTCTCTGACATTTTCTTGTGTGTTACCCGAGCTGCAGCAGGGAGATAATGTGCACATGTACGTGGTCTGAGGAAGACTTTGAAAAGCAGCTGCTGAGCATCTGCTGGCCTGTCCTTGCATCAAGGACTTAGCAGAGGAGGTGAGGCTGCACAGGTGATACACCAACAGCTGCATGCAGAGCGCTGACAGAAACTAAAAGCCAAAACTGACAGCTTGTCGCTGCAGTACCCAGGACGGAGAGATGAAGCACAGACACCAATCCAGTGGGAAAGTAGAGTGAGTTTTATTATTTGCAACTCCTGCTTATATATGTTAAAATCCCGTAGGTGATTGGTCAGTGGTCACCCACCTCCTGGGGTGACTGGCTGAAGTCCTGCAATGCCCAATTCCAAACACTCTCTGCCTTAAACCCAAACAGATCAGGAAAACAGCAGGTGTTTAGATACTATTTGCAAAAACCATCTTATTGTTTTCATAGCTTGTATGGGAAAGGCGAAATTCTCACAGAGTATCTCAAGAAGCAGGGAAAACCTTCTGCTAGCAGCTTTTCAGTATCCACAACATCTTGAAAACCTCCACCCGCTCCAATGAACTTTTCTTAGGCAACACATATCTAACTTGGAAACTCGTTGCCCTGATTTTTCACATTTGGTCCGACTGTGTCCAGTCTAGGCTCCTTAGCCTAAAGGTCAGTCCTGAGCCCAGCAAGGAGGCTTCTCCTGCTGAAGCCCTCAAAATTTAGAGGCATTCTCAAATCACTGCCAGGGTTCAGATGCAACACCAGACTCTTTGAAGAAGGGGTAGGAGTGTTGTGATGCTTTCTTTAACGCAGTAATATGTGAATAAAGTCCTGTAATTCAGAAAAGAACATTTCCTTGTGAAGAAGCTGCTATATTCGATGAAGCTGCACAAGTTGTCTGAGTTTCTAGCTCATTTAGCAGCTGTCTGCCAAACCACGGCATTCCACAGCCAGAATTTGTCTTCAGTTACGAGAGACTGTGGGGAGGGTTCTTCTCTTTCATAAACAGCTTAACTTTTCTTTTTCCCATTGACTTTTTAGCATAATGACAGTGAGATTTGTTTTGTTATTAATAAATGAGCAAGAAAATGTAGGTAGATTTTTCTACTAGAGTAGGAGAATTTTTCTAAATGTCTGCAATAAGTATTGTATGAAGTTGAAAGGTATTTCAATCTTTTTGTCTTTCCTTTTCTGAAAGAATTGCAGCTAAAATGGCTTTCTGTCTAAGGGAGCATTAATTCTTCAAGAATAATATATAAAATATTTATAAATATCATAAAACAATATAAAAATTATTATATGTTTGTAAATGTTTTTATAAAGTTGGGAAGGGTTACAGTATTGTGTTTTGGTATCTTGGTGAGACAGCAGAACTGTCATTCCATAATCAGCAAGACTGTAGTGTTTTATATCTTATTTTCAGCAGCATTTCATAAATTTTGATGAGCATGTTGTCATCATTGCTGGCTGGTGATGGCTTCTGTCTTTGGAACAGAAATAAAATAGAGTTTGACTGCAGCAAAGATAGGAACAGAATATCTTATATTCCAAAGTAAGTTTTCATTCCTGCCAGAAGCAGTGAATAACAAAAGAATACAGACGGAAAAATATGCTTCCTCCATGTATCTTTAGGATCTTAAATATCTTTAGCATGTTTTATACAGCAAAAATTATCTCCAACTTCAGTTACTTTCCCAGGCCTATTTAGTAATATTTTTGAAGCCTATTTTTGTTGTGCTTCAAAGAAGATGTCAACATTGTCTAGAAGAAAGAAATCTGAGAATTCAGAACTTTTGCATATAATCCTTTCTCTTCTACCAGTGACTCATTGGACACTTGAGTGAACAACTGACCTATGTAGTGCCCAATCAAATTTGAGGGAAAAATGTCTTCACTGCACTGCTGATAGAATTAATCAAGATTCTATATCTTGTCAACGACAGTAGGTTTATGGCTGCAAGAAAAGCAGTTCTCAAAACTTCTGCCTTCACCTGAAAGTAAAGCTTTGATGAGAAATCCACTCTCCCACTGCCTTTTAATCTCACTACAGACAGAGATGTGCCATTACTTCCGAGACCACCTGTTTCTACTGTATTGTAACTGAATTGCTGAACATGTTTAGAAACACTGTAAGTTTAAGAAAGACTCACAGAAGAACCATGTTTGATGTTGCAAGAGATAATACATTCAGTTTTAAGTCAAAAGATGGAAAGCCATGTAATAACATAAAAGATAAAATGTACAGGAAGAATGGCACATTTGTAGATATTATGCAGCAATATGTGAAATGTTTTTTAACATATGTAGATGATGTGATTTACCACGTGGGAAATAAAATTATTTCATCTTTTTTGGCTTTTAAATATGATATTGAAAAACCACAATGAAAGTATGTAAAATTAAGAAAGGGCATATTTACAACCACTTGTTAGTCAAAGGCCAACATTTACCACAACAATACACAGACTTTGTATTTTGGCTATGCAGTACAAAACATTTTTAAACAGTCTGATTTCTTTGTTTTGAAGAGTTTATGATTACACTTTTAAGAAATCTCTTTGAGAGATTGAAATATTCAGGTTTGGAAGAAAAAAAATAGAATCTGAGAATTTTAGCTGAGTATTCCCAGGTAAACGGCTATTAGCAGGAAGAGATTAATTAATGATTCAGTCAAGAATGACAAGACTAACATTGAGACACTCCACTGCATCTTTCACATACTGTCAACAATTTATGCCAATTTTTTTTCTTCTTCATGTTACAAAATAGTTTTGATATATTTTGTAAAACAGTTTGTTGGTTTTGTTTAATTTAATTGTACTAGAGATGCCATTCACTTTTGTGGACTGTATAACATATAAAAAATTATTAGTGTGTCCATAAAGGTTTTCCAGTGAAAATTTTGTCGCACTTGGTTACATCTCGTGGCTGTTTTTTGTTACTCTACCAAGTAACAAATAAGTGGGAGTTTTAAAGCACCCAGCCATTTCAGGTGAAAGTCAGATGACCAAACTACAAGTTCGAGATTGTCTTCATGGCACTGTGGGGACATCACAAAAAAGTTTGTCTTCATGAAGTCAGAAACTTTAATTTTCTTGGAGGGCTCCCAGTGGGGCTGGCAAATCACAGATGAAGGTATCCTTCATGCTTTGTTCTCTAATCATGATCATCCACATGTGAATTCCTAGTTTGCTCCTTGCTGGTAATAACGCAAAGCTATGCTGAAGGTCAACAGGCAGTGGCAAGAAAACTTTAGAATTGATTTTGGTAAAAGTTACTGTTGCGAGATATGCCTCATATTCCTCTCAAAAACTCTACTGGGGGACCAGTTACAGTGATAAAAATCTATCTCAAGCATATTGTATGATTATCTTGCATTCTCTATAGACTTTGCTGAGAAGAGCTTATTCTTTGCCCTTGCTTCAAATTGCAATTCTCAGTCAAGCAGAGATTTCTTTGTTGAATATTGTTCGTGTGATACTTCTCAGAGTGTTTACTTTTTCTTTTTTTAGTCAGAATTCTGATTCTCTTAGAGCTTATGCTTTATAATTTTGATATGACCTTCAAAGAGGACACAGAGCTGAGGCAGCATCTACAACCATGTTGAAAACTTGCTGAATAGAGACGGTTGTCAAACAATTTTCCTTTGTAAAATCTGATAATAGAATTTAGACTTCCAGTATATTAATCACCAGAAACATTTATATTCAGTGTGACTTCTGTGTGTATATTTTATAAATATGTTAAAATATAGCTGATGGCTAAAAATGCTCTTCTTTTTTTCTCCTTTTTTCTCTCCTAAATAGAGTAACTTTGTTACATGCATAAAGTCTTATGAAAAGTAAAGGGTGTTGGGATATTAGAGAAAGACATCTTTTACAGTATATTTTATCTTATCACAGATCATAAAACCATGTATAGTTCCCAATTCCAGATAACTGGAGTCCCATATATATTACTAGAACTTTTGAAAAGCTATTTGTGATAAGGCATGCGATTCTTAATCCTAAAGAAGCAGGGTTTTGTGGCAAGATAGTAAAATGTGATATAAATTCATAATTTTTTTATATGTTCCAGGTTTTTCCTTAAAACTAGAAGTACTTGAGATATTGTCTGTTGTCTTGTTTTCATACTTCAGACACAGAATATTTGGATATGTGATTGTCTAATGTAAATTTGGCATTACGGTTGCATGTCCATCATAACAAGATCTTTTCTTTTATGGCATGAATGTATAAAGATCAATTCTTTCATTTGAAAAATTATTTTATTATCCACATTTGTTAAAGTTATCTACTAGCTGCCATTGAAAAAAGTTTGCAGTTGAATTATTTCCTTTTTGTATATAATGCAAGAATTTCAATTGAAGGAGAAAGAAAGAATAACAAAATTTATTCAGCTGGTGTAGTATCAGGATTTTAGGCTGACAGAAGAAAAAGTGATACTGCTTGAGACACCCTTCTATCCCTTTGCTTTTTTTAAAATTGCTTCAGTTGTAAAGAATTCATTATTTCCTTTGATTTATGTGTTTAAAAATATTGGTTTTGGCATGGAAAAATAGCTTTTAGCTTAAAAATGGATATCTTATATTCTAAATTAAACTTTCTTCTGAAGTATTCCTTCTTAAGCAAATGGAATTACTGAGAAAATTAGCAACAAGTCATGACAACAGATATTTGTGTGTATCCTGAACTTTTCTTCATGACCCAAAAACTGGTAAAAAAGAATTTCAAAGAGAGGAGAGATGGACCATAATTTTAGAATTCCCTGAAATGGAATGGTAAACTCATTTAAAATTCAGAAATATTGAATGACTGCAATTGGTTGTACATTTCCCACATCAGTTTGCTTCCGTCTGGACTTCATTGCATAGTGTTGATGAAATGATTGGTTTCTCTATCAAACCAGCTGAGAGTTTCTTATTGATTTAGATGAGTATTGGATTGTGATGAATTCTGTGTTTGAATTTCCATGTCTTTCGGAAGACAGATAAAAATCTCCAGTCTGTCCTCAGCCTTTCCAATTCACAAGTATGGTCTGGATTTTAGAGTGTGGTTCAGAAGTATTTCTACCAGACCCAGTACCCACTGGATCCTGTTGTTGGCTGTCATTATCTCACTTCATTATTTTTTTTTTTGCCAGCTGAAACAAAACAGAATTTTAAAAGAAAAAGATACTTCAAACAATCTCTTTTTTTTCACTCAGCTTCATTGGGTGCTCTTTCCTTCTTCTCTTTTCATTTGGTTATCTTTAATAATAGGATGTTTAAAAAATCATTCATTGTTATATAAATCTTAGAAATATTCATCAAACCACAAAAACCTTAAAAGGGCCCAAATAATTTCAGTGCATATTGGCAATTTTGGTAAACATTTGGATATTGGAGAAAAAAATTATGATGATCTTTTTTCTTTATACTGACCGTGTAAGCTTCCAGTTTGTGAAACTAAAGATACACATCATTATCTCATGGTTTATAAAATTATTCTAGGGACAATTTGTATAACATTGAACACAACTTTTCTGTGGTCCAAACTCATAAACATATCTTGAAGCAAAGAGTATTTTCATAGCACATTACATAATAGACTAGGTGTGAAATTACTTTTGTGGTGAATGGAGACTCTGAAGGTTGTTAGCCTTTTATTATATACAACTTCTTTTCTATAGCTACATTAATTTTCTCATAGATAATAAAGTACGCTTCAATGAATTAATTATAGTATATGGACAGATTTCCAAATATCTCCACAGCTATTTTCACACTGTTATATTCATAACCAGGTACAAATTTGCATCATCTACCTTGTTAAAATATGTTAATATTTCAAGAAAAAAACAATATGTTTTCGGTGAAGTTTGACATTTGAGTTTGTTCTACAGTTAGAGATCATCAATGTCTCTCTGGCATATCATTTTAGTGATACTGAAAAGATTGGGGATCAGGAAGAGTTTTTAAATCTTGTTCTCTTGTTACAGAGTTTTTCTGATGCTGTTATAGGACCTCACTGGTGCTGTTGCAAAGCTTTTGAATGTATCTTCCCAAGATTCTCCATCCCAAGAGAAATGCTTTTGCTATCTGTGTTGTTCTGTAAAGCTGAATTTCAGTTATAGACACACATAAAGAGCTTTCTGTGTATAGTTTTAAGTGTCTAATCTAGGCCTTCATGTATAAGGTAGTTTCAGAGAAAATTATTTAATGTGAATATTCTGATTATATTACAAAAAACTTGGAAAAGTTCAAAACAAACAGAACATTCCTCTCCAGACACAGAGCAAACCTGCTGAACAACGAGATTTCTTCTTTTTCTGGAAAGTGTCTATTTGCTTGGACAGAACAATTTCCACTGAGTGTATTTACATTGTAAGTGTACTAAATACACTAATAATCTAAGTCTTTTAGCTTTAGCAGTACAGGTCTGTAACAAATCTAATAATTGAGTAATTGGAAATGAAATCAGTTGTGTATGAGACCAAAGGGTTGTTATTTTCTCCTCTACCTGATTCACATCCAGGTGTTCAACCACAGCTCATGCTGACATCTTCTGTCCCTTCTTTGCACACCTCTCCCACATGTAAGGTTACTCCAGCAGAAGTGTTAAACCCTGTAAAGGAATGCATTCAGCTATTTGTGCTCTGTGCCCACAGCATCAGCTGGGCTGGCGGCAGGACTCCCAGAGCCTGAGGTGGGCTGGCAAGGTGAGCCATGCTGCACTTGGCACGGGGCTTCAAATCTCCAATTCAACCGTAGATAATAATTCCTCATTGATTTCTGATGTGTGTTTTAGCTCTTTGACCTAGATCTAAATCCAATTTCCAAGAGATGTCAATGCAAGTTGCTTCTGAAACGTAGGCAGAGAGTATGCACTCAGCATTTTAGAATTTTTCTGTATAGATTGGTAGATAAGCATTAACTTTTCCTTAGCAGTTGCAAAATAGGTCACAGATAATAACTATAAACCACAACTATTTCTATTTAGGCCGTGCAATTTCCTATTAAGGTGCTGGCTGAGTGGTTTCATGACATGTCTAATGTTTAATTGAATTTTTTATTGTTAATTTGGGAGCATCTCTTGCTGTAAGTTTTTTCATATTTCCCACTGACATAAATCTGGTTACAGGGAGGTCCTGCAGAAAGTCCTCTGGGAAAGCTGAAAAAGTTAAAAGCAACACACTTGTGTACCTCAAGAGAAATTGCAAAAGGCAGGGCTGTCCAGAAAGCAGGAGTAGTTTGGACTTGCACTCAATGCATACCTTTTGACAGTCTTTGCCTCAAGGGCTTCTGTCGAGGCTCCAGTGAAAATTGAATCTGATCCTGACCAGTGGAACTCCTACGAAAGAAGAGACAGATTTGTCTTTTCTGTCTTGAGAGTGATTTGGAGCTGAGTTGCATTTGCACTTCTCTGTACAAATTGCATGAAATTCACCCCACGGTTGTAAACATCTCAATTCAAATACCTAAATATTATCTGAATTAAATTTCCCTTTTATTATGGGACTTTCAACATGTCTAAGGCAACCCAGTAAACTCTAAAATGCATGTAAGTATTATATTCTATATTAACCTTTCATATGCTTTTTTGGAAGAGATGTTTTACCATTCTACAGGAGGTGGGGTCTAGGAGTGGAATAAAGCAAAACACAAGAAAAACCTAACTATTTTAGGGGTTTTTAAAGGAAATTTTATTACTTTTCTCCGTGTAGGAGTGTTTGTAAGTTGCAAGAATTAAACAAAAAACGCAACAAACCCCAGGACTATGTACCTGCTTTTAAACAAGTAAATACAAGTTTTCTTCATTGAAGAAAAGTGGAATAAATCTGTTGACTAGTGCATTTGGAGTAACCATGGAATGCACCGTATAAGGAGATATGTTCACATTGTTAAAAAAGTCTGATGACATGGGGAGAAGATGTAGGGGAAATTGCTTTCATCCACAGTATACCTGTAGGAACTGAAGTTGCCTTTTGAAGGCTTCAAATCTCTAGTCAAAACTAAAGAGGAAAAAAAAAAAAGAAAAAATAAACATTGCATTACAAGCTTTAATCAGAGAAGAAATAAAACAAAAGGTCTGCAGGGACGTGGAAGTTATTTATGAAATATCTTTCAGGAGAAAAAGTGTTTGTACAGATAAGAGTAATTAATTTAGTAAGTAGCCCAGGAGATTCAGTAAGTGTATAACAAAACGCCTTGTAGCATTGATCCCTCTGAGCCGATGCACACAGGAGGTGGAACTCGCAGGTTGTGTTCCAAAGATGGTGCAGGCTGGGAAGAGAAACCATTTTAAAGGAAGTGGAGAACCATTCTGTGTTCTCTGATGGTTCAGAATGATCAGATTCTTTGGTTTTGTATTACAATGTTGCTGCACAAATATTTTAAAGGCAAGACTGATGTCTGTTGCTTGAAAAGAGCAGTGATTGAAAAGAAAGACCTATGAAGAATAAAGACTTAATGAGTTCACTAAAGGAAGTGATAATAAATTTTATTTTAAGTAACAGGAGGGCAGCTAAACCAAACAAGTGATTACAGAATTAAAAGTGTTGTAGCACAAAATCAAAGAAGTAAAACTCTGGGAAAAGAGCATTTGCAATAATCAGGGGGAAATTAAACTAGAAATATTTATACATATTTCAATTCTCTAAAAAAATTTCAGTGGAAATAAAAATCTTCTCAGATATTTTATAGTTTCTCATTAAAAAAATCTTGTATGATTAGGAAAAATAGAAGAAAGAATTCTTTCCTGCCTTTTGAAGTGTTGAACTTCCTCTGCATATATGTCCTTATCCATGTAGATGTGACCTTGTTGAGAAACAATTTATTGATAACATACAATTTCATGCTGAGGACTGAAATCCTGTACTGTGGTAGGAACTTTACATGTACAGAAAGAAGTTGTTTGCACAAATTTGTTGCTTAGACTACAAATTCCATCCCAAGTAAGTATCCTTGAAGTTCTCTTACCATACATATATTGCCCAAGCAGTACTCCAGCCCCAGCTGGGCTAAGTGCTGAAATAGTATGAATTATGATGCAGCAATTTAAAGTAAATTATTACTGTTATGGGTTGATAAAACTGAAGGAAATTATGTTTCTAGAGTTACTACAAATTTCTTCACCCTCTACTTATTTTTAAACTATTTTTTCTCCAACCGATCTAGAATTACAAATGATTCATGCATGTTCTGAGACTCTTGGCCATATCTTTGTGATCAGTGGCCACACTGATCAGCAGAAACACTTTCTCCACGCAAAGATAAAGTAAATGTGCATCAGTTAACGCCTTACTTTTGAAAGCCTGGAACTACAAAAAATAGCAGTACTCCATGCATAGAGTTGTAATAATAAAGAAAGTAATGAGTGTATTCATAATCAGTTTTATTTAGTTATTTGTGGTATGAATGTTACATATATGGGATTATACAAAATAGTCTTTGATTTTAGATGGAAATTTCCTAAAGCAGCAACAGGAGGCATTTGATGAGATTCTGTTTCTGTTCCTGAGTTTGCCACTGGCTATAGCCTGATTTTAAAATGTAAGATGTGGATTTATAAACCTCCACTATAAAGAAAAAAAAGTATTTTATATCTTTTGAGAAAATACATTATTCTCTGAAGTACTTTTTGAGTTAGATACCCACATACTGTGTTCATTTCTTTGAACTCAGCCACTGCAGTGAGTTTAAAACTAGATTATAAATCATTAACTTTCACATCAAGCAGCTGATACTTGGGATTTCTGAGCATTGGGAAGATTCTTACTTGCCTAAGGATGTCATCATTTAAGACAATTCTTAGAAGGGGGAGAACCATATAAGGGGGAAGAGATTCATAAAAACTGAAATCACAGGCCCAAGCATCACTGCAGAATTCAGCTTTTACCCTTTTAGTGAAAAAGTTATAGGTATTTCCAGCTGTTGACCTAAGTGACAGAAATTTTCAGCACGTGATTCACTGCATTTTAACTTACTCTATATAATGTCTTTTTTGCAGGAAATACAGTTCTTTGGCATGAAAAGGACAAGGGATAGGGGAGGGAAAAGAGCACCAGATCTTCTAATTATGCTTTTGATAATTAGACTGATGACTTAATTTTCCCTAGGAGAATGTTCATTGCATTTAAGTTTGAATATGTGTTATTCAATTAAAACATACTGCACTTCTTAGGAGAGAAACATTTAATAATTGCAAAATCTAATAATATTTGTGTTTCTGTGTGTTATGAATCAGCAAGTCCTCAGGAAGAATGCTATCTCTAATAGAACCGGTAAAGCTAATGAGAAATGAAATAGCTGTAATTAATTTCTTTGTTTGCATAGTAAACAGAAAAACACGTCTTACAAAGATCCTTGTAGGACTCCCTGAAAATCAACCCAAAAGAACATGAGGCTGGCAGGAAACCCTGGCAATTTAATGCAAACTGCAGGCACAGCATGTGAGCTGTGGAGTTCTACAGCTCAGCCCTTTCAGATGTTCGCTGTGATCATCTCATAAATGAAAGTGTGAATGATCTGAACAACTCTGGGGCACGGTAACCGACTAGGAAGTGAATATCGTGCTTGTGCCCTCTCTACCTGATAAACTAGAAAGCCTAGCTCAGTAATTTCAACAAAGAGTCACTCTCAGCATCGCTGTTGCTGGTTTAACCAAGCAGCTACTTATCACTTTTGTTAGACCCTATACATTGTGAAGAAGCACAAGTTTGCTTTCTGGGCTCTTTTCTTCCTTTGGTGTCATTTGGGTGCAAAGGTTATTCAGATCAAAACTGTCTGTTCTTTGTGCATGAAGCTGTTGGAATCTAAACTAGTAACTTCTAATAATATCTAAGAGCACATACTGTGAGATAGTTGAAGCCAGCCATGGGAGACTAAAGTTTTCAATAAAAATGCAGCATAGAATACTTACTAGCACATCAGGAATAAGGGATAGCAGAGGGACTACATTCTATAGCAGAGGAAATAATAATGATTAAGGTGACTGTTCTGCTAATAAATAATAAATCAACAAGAGTGTTCACTGGTAATAATACTATTAAGGAGCAGAAAAGAGACTCTCTCTGTAAAGTTAGGATTTTACGTGAACAACGTGAACAATTTAGCACGGATCTGAAGACTTTGCTCTAGTTGATCAAAGAGAATTTTATGATCAAAGGTGCTTTTTAGAGATGTAAAGGAACAGTGAGAAAATAGCCTTTACTGAGTGAGCATAAACTCAATATGTAATTCATGACCTATAAGGGCATAAAATCCTATATTGTGGACAAAAATATATCAGTCTGTATCTACCTTAGCACATACAAAGGGGGGAAAAAAGGTCTTTTTTCTTTTGTAAGGAGAAAAGGAATAGGACAGCCTTGAGAGAGATGTGTAAGAGAATATCTGTCTAACGACTAACAGAATGTGCAGGAAAGAAGAAAAGAGCAAATTAGGGCTTTGTTTCATTTTGTTTTCTTCTTCCTTGAACAGAAAACTGTTCCTCAACTGAAGGAACAGTTGAGGTTCCTTCACAACTGGAAGCAGGAAGAGTGTGTATAAGATGATCTGGTAGGAGCTCAGCTTCCATTATCATGGGTTAATAAGAGCAAACAGTGTTGTTGGAATTTCAGAGAGATTACCAAATAAATAAGAATTACCTGCCCTCTGACTCATGAACATTCAAAGCTTGGCTGAGTGTTCTTGGTGCAGCACTCTGTAAGGAAGTGCACTCTTCAGCCTCCGTGATACAAGGAAGCGCAAAATGCCTGTAATAATCCCAAACAATATGTTTTAGGATTTCGTTGCCACTTCCTCTAAAATAATCACTATTGAAAAAGGAAAATAAATCTCAGATACTCTACTTTTAAAATGCACCTACAAACAAAGAAGTCTTGGACCAGCAAAAGATTTCTTTTGAAAGAAATGAGAATGTGTCCATTGTGGTTACATAAGCTAGTGCTGGTAGCCAGGTACAGGATGCATTTATTTGTGTCACCCTGATCTAGCTCTGAACAGCCAAGACTAGATTTAAACCTGCTGCACATATTAAAAGAAGCTGTGCTCACCCATGAATGGATGCTCCCAATAATGAGTTGCTGAATTCCCCTGTTCATGTCTGGCTTTGCTCCTCATCCTGTAAGGTTATTCACACCCTGCTGTAGCCCGAGGGGTCCAACCCTGCTGTTTTCTGTTCCTGGACGCACTCTGCTTCTGGAAAGAGCTCCTCACATCCAGGCTCTTGGCAGGTGGCAGGTGTTTGGCCATGCAAGGACAGACACACTTATTCCTGCAGCCCTTCTCCTCCTCCAATAATAGAGCTAAAGAAAAACCAAACAGAAAACCATCCCCTTCCTGCGGTTGAAGCCAATTATTTAGCATTTATCACACGGCCAATAATATTCCATCATTTTTTTCTCAGGTGTCTTCATATAATTTTTCTGTTAGTGAAGTTTTCATGACATAGGTCCACGTCAGCCGGTATGAATCAGAAATTCTGATTCATTATTTTCAATTATTCATTATATTCAATTATTTTCTCAGTACACATACAGGCAGAACCTCTAGCTACTCATGTCCTTGTATAGATTTAACTAACTTTTAGAAACCCTGTGAAACACCATCTTAGTGTGAGCAATGTCTCTTTGTTAATTTTCCCTCGGTAAATTTTGAGGACAGTTGATCCTGTTAAAAAAATGCAAAGTAAGAACTTATGAGATGTGAGTGGCTGCTGCCAAAAAAGTATAAAGAATTTAATATTTTATTTTCAAGGATGTTGTCATTAGTTGAATATAATGTTTAAGACCATAAGCTGTCTCGAGAGAAGGATTTTAGGGATTTTAATGTTTTAATGGTTTAATACCTTACCAGCTAAAAGGTCAACATCACGAATTATCTAACAAAGCAACAATGTACATTCTAATCTGTAGAAGGTCATTAGGTGTCAAAAATCTAATTGCAAAGGGGGTTCTGGATCATGAAAAGAAAAGCATTCTTCTACTCATTAGCAGCGTGTGGAAACACACAGCACCAATCTCCTGGACAAGTGTCCAAAAGTAGAGAGCAGGTGAAAGCCTTGAGTCATTAGCAATGCCTGCTGACAAGTCTTACACCTCAAATCTAACCTGTTTTCATGCAGATCAAAAGTGTATATATTAAAAAATATGAAATGAGAAGTCAATATTTTTCTTTATGAAAAGGTGTTCTCTTTTTCTCTTTGTTTTGTTATCTGTGGAATAAAAATCTTTAGCAGACAATAAAAAAGCAACAGTTTGTTAATGAAGTAGACAGTAGCTGTTCTATGCTAAATATAATGTTACTCCAAAGCAGTTACTCTGAAATGTCTTAAAATCAACTCTGCTTTACAAAAGAATGGGATAATAAAAATGAAGTACAATAACTTGCAGTTAAAGTAAAATTGCCTGATGATATAAACCGAGTCAATTTCCATGTTGGCTCCTCAGTCTATTTTCTCATTTAATATTCTGGATAAAATAAGTGAACAAATAATCCTGGAAAAAGGAATTACAACTCAGAACTCTCTGACTCCACATTAGGGGTCTAATCACCCTACTACAGAGTCATATCCATTTTTCTACTCCCTCTCTTTCCAGCCCAATCATTTTTTAATTCTTTGTTCCATTTTGGTACAACTTCAATAAGAGGGTGAAGAATGTTTCTATACTTCTGTGGAGACTTTCTTTCCTTCTCTGTGAAATGCCATGAGTCTTAAATAAGAGCTCATGGCTCAATGGTGAGAAGAAGGGCTGAGAGAGGCATTAGAACTTCCTCGACTTTTAACCACTGGAATGTCTCATTGTCTAACATGAGATAAACATATTGAGACAAACATATTGAGATCAACATATTGAGATCAACATATTGAGATCCTGCACAAATCCCACTGCACTGTGGGATTCATTGCAAAACAACACAGCTGCAGCTCTATTTAGTGAGGAACCTTTTCCAGTTTGTTTGTCAAGAGCGTTCTGGGGGTAGCCTACTGTACCAGGTGAAAGAATCTGTTTCCGACACCTAGTCTAGAGAACCTAGGCCTTTTATGCATTCTTCAGGCCATTTTAGCTCCACAGTGAGATTTTAAAACATTGAATAGCTACTAAGCTATGGGTCATTCATGTTACATGACCAGTTTCTTAAGCTTTGAGTCCTTCTCTGTCCATCTAGACCTGGTTATCCTCATCAGAAACAGTCTACAACTTCTGTGTTATGCTGAATGCAAGTCCTGCTCTGGGTCCAAGTTGCATCACTTTTGCTTAAAGAACAGACAAGCAACAGCATCAGTAGCAAGTCATTGATTCACTTTCCACAGAGGCTGTTATATTTCAATGACAAGCAAGGAGAAACTCTTCACACTGCCAGTCATGAGTCTCACCTGAGAGCACCAGGTCCCAAATGAATCTGACACCTACTTCAATTTCTTTTCCTTTTCCCCTGTTGGCCTTGTTGACTCTCAGTGGAGGGGTACTGAAAAAACCCTCAAACAGCATATATTGGTCTTAGGTGAGATGAGGCAAATGTCAGATTCTGCAAGGAGGCATTGCTCTTAATTGTCACTTCTCAGCCCAGGCCAATGCTTTATTATATAAGATTCCAAGTCAAATAGGTTAGCTTAAGCTCAAGTTCCCAAAGAAGTGAAAGACACTTGACAGCTGGCTTGAATCACAGTGATGATGAGGCAACTCAGAGCTTTGTTTCTTGTACACTCCTTACAGACCACAAAGACCTGAGCTACAGTCTGCTTGACTCCACTAAGAGAATGTTTAATCTCTGGCAACATTACTGAGAAAAGAAAATGAGAGCAGTTGGAAGACTGACATGGAAAAAGCACACACATCAGGAATGTGACTGAGGACCTCCATTGCAAAATGCATTTGTGCAATGTCCTTCTGTCCTACACAAGTTAACAGGATGTCAGTCCAAGAGCTCTGCTGATTGTCAGTTTTTATTTAGTATTTCGATTTTGTAACCTCCAGAATAAATACCTGGTTTTCGTCACGTGCTGGAGCAAGTTAGTAAATTTGCAAGGTTTACCAGGGAACCCTATGGAGCAAGATTTTTCAACTTTTGCAGTTCACATTGTAATTTTTAGGAGGATGTAAAAGAACCGACTTCACTACTGTCCGGATTCTGGCCAGGACAGGGTCAATTCTCCTCTCCATCCCACCACAGAGGAGGTGAAGTGATGGTCTGGGGTGTTTCAGTTGGAACACTAAATTGGGGAATACAATTCCTAAACTACAACATTTTACTGGATTTGAATCTACTGAAAAAATTAACTGGGACCATAAAAGGTTCTTGAAAAAACATGGTGAAGTGCACATGAAAATGGACTAATTTGAAGACTGAAAGAAAAAAAGACCTGCAAATTGATCAGCAATAAGGATCTCTAATGGATACTGGGAGAGAAAAGGTCAGGTAAGAAATCCAGTAAAAAAGAAACTTGTGATTTTGTGCTCTCTCCTATTCCCTCAGTTTTTGTCCTCTCCCACTCTACTCAATTTCATCCTAAAGGTGTAAATTATGCAAGTTTGTAGTAGATCTGGGTTTGCTTATATTCACACTGAAATTTATCTCGTATCAACTCATTGCATTCTCAAAGTGAATGTGTTTATAAAACGACCTAGCAAGCTGAATATTTGTGTATATCCAAATTCTCTGAAACTTTACAGTCTGAGATGCATTTTGTTCCAAAAGAATAAAATATGAAGAATTTACAAGAATATGACTGTAAATGGAAAAGGATGGCTTTGCTTAAGAATGAGAACGAGGGCTGAAGATATTAAACAAATTTGAGTGTATTACTGAAAAGCCTACTTGAATATACTACTGCAATGTCTATTCACAACATCACTGACTTTGTTCTCAGGGATATTTTCATTCTGTACTTAGTAATAAAAGACTTGGAATGGCAACAATAATATAGAAGCTGTATAGGAAAAAACAATATAACAAGAACCAAATGCCAATATGATAGCTCAGAAGAGAATGTCTGCCTGCTTTAAATTAAAAATATGCAGCTGTGACAGTATTGGGAAAAACACATTTCCATGCAGCTCAAGGCTCAATATTAACATGCAAAGAGGCTGAGGATGCCTATTCAAAGCATAAGGATTTATGAAGTACACTGTGTTGATACTACTAATTTTAATAGCACAGATAAGGTTGATGGTTTATTTGTAAGATTTCTTTTATAAAGTTTTGACTTTTCATTTCACTCCTAGGTGAGTGATTTCAGAGGAGACAAAAACTGTTATTTTGGTCAGAAACAAGTCTTCTTACTGGTGTGGTTTTCCCCCCTTTTCTCTTCCTTTAAGGAGAAATGACATTTTAGGTAATTCATTCGAAATTAAGGCATTGATTTTCAAAAATGTAGATTCCCAAAGCACTGGCTTTTTATCTGAAGATGCTGGTTCACTTTCCTCGGACACTCCTTGCTACAGGAGCCTGCATCATAGTCATAGGAGGAATTTCTTGGGTTATCTTAAATTTATAGGTTAGTCTCCGTAGATTCACATCATCAGTCAAAAATGTTTCATTCTAATTCCCATAATCTTCTAAAATCTCCTTGTGCATGGACACTTTGTGGATAAAAGGGGGTATAAGTAGTTAAAATATGACGTTTTCTGAATCTCAAAGCATTAATTGAGATTATTCCTATATGATGTAAGTGGAAAACACCTGAGATAGATGCACTTTAGCTCTGGCATGATGTTTTTTTGTCACACCTTCACAGAGATGGAGACTTCAGTTCAATCTAGCAAAACCCCTCCAGCAGTGTCACCCCATTAGGATGGACCTTTCAAGACTTCTCAGCTGAGGGAAATGCAAGTTTTGTAAATAATAAAATTAACTCAAACTGTGTGAAAACCCCCATGGAACTGACCTTTAAATGTTCCAAACACCGGTAGTTCTATGGCATTACAATTTATTTAACCTTTGAGAGAGTGTTCATTTAAGTCACTCCAGCTTTATTGTTTTTTAACTGTAAGAAAAGGAATTATGTCACAAAAGGTGGTTTTGTTCTTATTGGATGACAAACTTCGCTGCATTTTGTATTTTAGTCATTCATTTTCAGGACAAGTCATCTGGTATGCCTGTCTTAAAGTTTCTTTGATTTTTATTTAAAACACGATTTTCAAGACTATATTAATAATATTTTCTATGCGTTTTTCCTCCTTCATGACGTTGCCCTCTAAGATTTCTAATCTAATGATGCAGTGCTTCATGAGACCAAGTGACTCTGCTATTAGCTCAGGGCTTATTTTATCTCTTTAATATAAGATTAACCATAAATTTCAATTGTAACAGTGCTGCATATCAGAATATTAAAGTAATAAATACTAGTATTCATAAGAATAAAGGAACTCTGAGTCAATCTGCTGCACCCTTTTTCTTCTTCAAAGGGGTCTGTTCTAATCTCTGATTCAAGAGCAGTGTTCAAAAGGTCTTATTTCATGCACAGAATTGATTTTGGTTTTTGTTGTGTCTGAGACAGGTTCCTCCCAAAATGCCAAATTGTGTCTCTTTGCTAGAAAGAGAGCTTTTGGCCTGAGGAAAAAAATGGAAAAAAGGGGACAATGGTGCTCTTTAGCTTTGAATATATAATCCTTTCCTTCTGAACAGTTACACCTGGACTTTGGTTTAGAGAATTTCATCCCTCTGGGTGTTTAGAAAAAATGCAGTGCTATTCCACTATCCAGGCTTTTAAATGGAGGGGAAATAAAACACCATTTTCATGAGTGCAAGAACCAATTCAGGATTGGTGTTGTGTTGTGTTTGTGCACAAGAATCTGCTTTGGAGTCCTCCACAACAGAGATTTACAGCATTCTTGAGAACATCTGTTTGTAGATCTACATCTTCAGCAAGAGTTTGAAACTGAGACATACTATATCAGCTTTCATAGTGAAAGTTATTGAGAGCCCCATAAATTTGGGTCAGAAGCATTTAATAATAAAAGTCAGATCTGTCATTAAAGACAAGAAATCTCGAGGTAAATGTTGAAGTGTTCTTCTGTCATTCTGAAAGCCATGGCACAGAGAGATACTTGATTACCTAATCCTGTCAGCTGTTTTATCAGCCTGTGTGAATGACCTCTTGTTGAAAAAGATTCATTGAAATCAATGGAGAATTTGGGGCCAATTAGGTCAACAACTTCAGCATTTTTGTAAATCCATCTTTTCACAAGCAGAAAAATGTGTGCGTCCAAAACTGTCTTTGTCTTTTTTCTTTGTCAGAAGCCACATAATTTCTTTTCAGATATAGAAGTCTCTATGAACATCTTGCCACTTTAAATTTTGTCTAATATGATACGCTTTTCATAAGTGTATTGCCTAAGTTAAATGCTTTTAATGAAAATATTAATACATATTTAATGAACAGAGTTTATAACACACTTTTAGATTTTAGCTTCATCCAATGTATCTGAAATGACTCTGAAACTTTTGACTTTCCTCAATGTTACATGTTCCAACCATCAGTTACATACCATAATCACCAGAATATAGTGCTCACCAGACAGAATTACATTACATGGGAAGTATAATACAACTTAATTGGTTAATAATATGCCTGCATGATTAACTTTTGAGTGTGCATCAGTCATATTTCTGACAAAAGAATATGTTCTACTAGGTAATATCATTTTATCAATTATATGATTTTTTAACTCCAGATTTTACTTTTCGTCATGGAGTGCCCTAAACTTATCCATGGCTTCATCTGTTCCATCGCATTGGTAGAATATCTTTCACTGTGAATTGTGCTTCAACAGCTAGTTAATGTAAAGCCTCTGAGATGTTTAGGGAGAGGAGATGTTTGCTTTAGTGCAGCAGTGTGACTAAGAAAAAAGAGCTTCAGAGAGACTTTTAATGTCTTAGAATTTCCAAGTTAAGAAGAAGCTGTTAAATATTTGGGGGAGGGAATAACTTATTTCCTGCAAATGAGTCTATCGGTTAATAGAAGCAGTGTAACACAATTAAAATTAGGTGGCTAATATAGACAGAGTTTTCCATCTGGCATCTTATTATTAGAAGAAAAACAAGAACAATAAACAATTTCACTAGACTGATGGTTTCTTCCCTTCATTGAATCTCAATACTAAATGTAATTAGGATCTCTAAGCCCCAATGACTAATATAAATTTCTCTCTTCAGCTTTCCTTTGTGCAGACTAATGAAGTAAGTAAAATATCTTTTTTGTCTACTGGAGAAGTATTCTAGACTAGCTTCATGTCAGGCATAAATCAAGCCTCACAGTACTTTATATCCTCAGAATATTCCAAGGAAAGAGAAATTCATCAAGAATAAGACCATTAGTGAATGCCTGGAGGGCAGCCATCTTATTCTCTTAAACCCATGAATAAAATGCAAATATACAATCAGAGTTTTAATTGATTAATATTTGCACAGAAAAGGAAAACAAAGACTATTATCATGTTCTTTTTAACAACTGAAAAATATTCTGACTCCAAGCTTTTATTGCTGAGATGGATCACCTTCTTTGTATCCTGCTGTCTCACAAATATTTTGTTCCTAATTTCATGTGTTTCTTTATATGCTCATCACATGCTTTATAACAATGAATAGAAAAGAAAAAAAAAACCAGAGAGAGAAGTCCTTATTCCAAAGGCAGTGATTCATTTTAATATCTTTCAGGACATAAAAATACATTGTAGGGTTTATGTTTGGGAAGTTTGGGGTATTGCATGAGAAATACTATAATGTGTAACTAGAATTACTCGAAGAACCTGATGAACAAGTTATGATGATTCACATACTTGCATTTGCTTGTACTTTCTGTTTCAGTACCAAGATTTTTGGGTACCAGGCTCTGATTTGGGGATACTTTGGACCACAAACTTTTTTCTGACATTCTGACTTCCATCAATCTAGATATATATATTTCTCTTCAAATACATCTGTGTTTCTGGGAGCTTTTCCTCATTCCATTATTAAAAAATAAAGCACATAGTACTGTAACATGAAAATCTGCCATCACTTTGTGTTCAAATTGGAACTGGGAAGGTTTCTAGTGCATTAGTATCTATTTTAATTAATTTATTTAAATATCCAGGAAATAATAATAAATTACCTCATGTTGAGATTCATTTTTCCTGTAACATTTTTTGGAAAGAGGTGCAAGATTAAAGTAAAATGAAATATTTCAGTAATCCATTGTAATCCTACTTTCAAAAAGATACTTCCCTATTATTTGATCTACGTTACTTGACTGACAGCATGTTATTATTTACTGTTCCAAGGCAACTCAGGCCTATAAAACACTGAGAAAAACCCTGTTTTTTCCTCTTCTTTTTTGATTGAGTCACATGATTTTAGGTGACTTATTTTCACACGTTCTTTGGTAAAAAATATTTATCCCATGCTGCAAGATCCAGATCTGGTTTGAAGTAATTTTAAAGCATGATAACTGGTCAAAATTGAGACCATCTAAATTTATCAGAAAAGTTCTGAAAACAAAAAAAAACACAAATAAAATGAATGGAGAGCGACAAATAAAATTATCCATCAGCTAACAAAATTGTTACCTTAGATTCCATTTTGTGTTTTTAAGTCACATGGCACATTTAGGTGAAATATCTGTTGCTAACTTCCACTACACACTTGACTGTGGAGTCAACTCAATACTCTTTAACTTTTCTCTAGAAGTATTTATTCCACTTCTCTGTGGAATGTGTTTTAAACCAGTTGGTTTGATCATAGACTAGTCAATGACAAAGTGTTGCACTGGGACTGTAGGGACTGTAAATGGTCTACTATAGGGAGCACCTGAGATGATCACTGCTTGCTGCTCCAGAGGATGAGTAATCTATAATCTCCAGCTGTATCTACAGCAAAGTTTGCAGTCAGATTAGATGTTCACACTTTAGAAGTTTTTATGAACTGGCTTAATTAAAAGTAATGTTTTCAAATGAATAGTGGAGAAGAATGAAAGCCTTCACACAGTGCTTCTTCCTAACTTCTGGCTGTTCTACAGTGTTGTATTTGTCTTTTGAAGAGAAAGAAATTGATCTCTTTCAAATGCCCATGGGCTATTGGCACTCTGTATTTTGCTCCCCAACTGCTTGTAATAGAACATACAAATTCATCCTGCTCTGATGTTTAGGCTTGTCCCTGCTACCTGCTGAAAGATGGACACTTTTTATTCCCCACACGAATAAATTGGGATTTGGAACAGTTCAGGCCTATTTGCTCTTGGAGATATTAATCCTGCTAGTGCTGGTCTCTATTCTTCATCAAACACAGGGCATGTACCTCAGTGCTGCCTCTTACTCTTTCTGCCAATTACATCCATATGTGCTTTTTCCCCCCATATTTCACTACAAATACTTGGAAAAAGCAGGCAAGGAGAGTTACTTAGTGTTGAACAGAACCCCGAGATTTAGTATAGGCAAATTATTTTAAAATCACCTTTTATTATATGGCCCCTCACCGCTTTCCCTCAATTCCCTACATAGCCTGGGCAGATAATACAAAAGACATTTAGAAGGATTTTCCATCCTTGTCATAGAAACCACTTATGATATATAAACCACATCTGAATAAGCTGGATTCTTCTTTGTAGTTTTTTATTTATTTATTTATTTTTTACCTGTCTTTTTGAGTTCAATTTAAAACATTAATTTTGGTCGCTACATGAATTCAGTTTATTCACACTTTCATTATATTTCTATGGTATTTAAAACTGTTTTTAGTTTAAAAATCAAAATGGACTTGGGAAAGAGGATTGTTTCTAAAACCAGGTCAATATACTGCTTTTTGAAGTAATTAAAATGAGCCCTTAAATAGCTCTTCCATCTTTAAAATAAAATACAAATGTTCTTTGTTATATATTTGCTGAATAAAAAATTAAATCTAAATACTATCAAAGGTGCTTACTTGGGAAAATTTTAAATATGTGTGGCAGTGGTAGGAGCAAAATGAGTAACAGTCTAAGTACTGTATAATTATTTCTTTCTCCTTCTGAGACTGGTGTACTCTCAGAAACACATCACTCAAGTTCTTTCCCTGATCTGTAGGACATCCAGCAGTCAAGCTTCGAGGACAAATGGGATTTTAATGGATGCTCACTCCCATCAAATTGCATGTAAATAGAATATTTCTTTCATATATTCTTACCCTACTTATAATTTTTCTGTTCAGTCCTTTCATTTCACTGTGAAGACTGGAAAGCTGCAATGTGCAAGATTCTTGGTGATTAAGTAATTAGGAGGGGGAAATTCAAAGACCTCACAAAATCAAAGTGATAATAGTCAAAGCAGGTAAAACCTGCATTTGTTGCCTAACTTAACTCCTGCTTAGTGAAAATTAATTTAATTGTTTTTGTGAATGCAATGTTCTTTAACAATGAAGAGTTACAACATCTTGTCAAAGAGGGAGGGTTATCATATTTTGGAGTTTATTCCATTCATTTAGGACCATTACAAAATCATATGTTTTGTACTACTAAAAAAATAACCTTGTGACTTTTTGTTGCCCTTAATATTACTGCAAGGTCCATTTATACTTTTCAGGCAAAAATATGGCATGAAACCTTTTAATCAAAATGGTTAAAAATTGCACTGCATTGATTATTCAACCTTAGGTACCTGAGCCATGATTATACAAAATAGGGTAATCTGTTCCCTGGCTGTAACATAGATAATAAAGTATCTAATAGGTGTTGCCATGGTAATCAAAGTTAGAAAAGTGCTTTTTCAGACAGGAATTCAGGAAGAAAAGGACTTCTAATGTGATTTTTCTGGAGCAGAGGTCTGCTTCTGATTATTTTAGAAACTTGTCAGAAAAAGCAGTGTGGTTCTTAAAAACTTCACTTTTAATGTGTTCTTTAAAGAAATACTTCTACATTTTGTGCTAATTTTCCTTTTGTTAAACTTCTATGTTCCAGTTATCCTGAGTTTAGCTTGACATAGCGGAACTAAAAGACAGAAGACTAAAACAATTGACTATGAAGGCACCTAAAATTATGGCACTGCAGTTCGTACTCTGTTGCATTGAATCAGGGAGAATGCATTTAGGAATCTAAAATTCTGTTTGGACAGCCACTGTTTAGCTAGTTCATTAAATGTGAGGAGAAAGAATTTAATTTACCGAGAGGCTACAGTGCTTTGTGGACAAATGAGCTGAAGAGGCAGAGCCCACTCTGTAGTTTGGTTATGAGTCTAGGGCAGGAATAATTTGTGTGAGGAAACAAAGCCAAACAGAAAGAGTCACATAGCAAACAAAGCACAGATCAGCCACACCTAACAGTTTTAGATATTATGCCTTCATATCAAACTGTTTCGAATCCCAGCTTCTGTTGAAAGGGGTAGTACTGAAGGAATTTTACACATTATTGCTGATGGTAAAGAATGACTTTTCAACATTTTAAATATTTAAGAAATACCTACAGTATCATATGAACCTGATAATCATATCCCACTGGAGTAAACAAGCATTTACAATAGTTGCTCAAATATAGGTATTACTGTATAATGCCTATAATAATATTTCAGATTCTTTTGTGCAAATGTTTCTGTGAAATGAAAGAGGCAATTACCAATAATCACTCTTACATTGGGAAAGTAATATTTTTATGTGAGTGAATGATCGATGTTAGTTATTTTTTACTCTCTCTTAAAAATAAAATAAAAACGCTGCTTTTGCTCTGCTTCAGAAATATTTTGATTTAGATATCCAATCTCATAGCACAGGCAGCAATAATAAAGAGCGAACAGGAAAGAGAGCAATTCATCAGGAACTCACTGGCTGAAATTTGTTTGTCTACATGATTTAAGCAAATATTAATGAAACCCAAAATGTGTTCACATCTGGTCTTGGGCAGAAAGTTGGATCAAATTCATCAGACTGTATTTGTAAGTAGTAATCTGTCAAACTCTAATTAAAATCCTCTGAAGTAGTGATCACAGGCAGCACTGTATTGTAATGAAATAGAAAGTAAAAATCTAAAATGCAAATATTGAACATCTCCCATTTTGCTTTACCAATAAAATTAATCACATTTCAAATCAAAATTTTTCAATTTGTACTATTTCTTTCAATGAAAAAGTGACAAATAACTCCTTTAAAATTACAGTAAAAGAGATATTATGAGTGAAGGACTCAATATTCCAGGTGAGATTTCAGTGAAATAGCAAGAACAGCATTTAAATACTCTATGTGCCATATAGCTAAATCATGGTTTGGAGGACAAATACTGCACTTGGTAATGGATCACTCTGAGGTGTGCAGGTTTTGATCCCTTTAATGCATTTGCTTTTAAGGATGCACAGAAATATATAAAATCTGATTTTCTTTTTCTTTAGCTCATGTACAGTTATGTTTATACTGGTAAATTAGGTCTAGAAGAGCTCTGGGGGAAAAGAGGTCACCTGGCATGGACAATTTCTCATTTAAGGGAATTATGTGAAGTCTTGTAGTCACCAAAGGGGAGTGACTGCATCCAAACTGACTATTCAGTGTGCCTGGAACATTCTGGCTAACATAACATTTCTGTGAAATCGTTGGGAAACCACTAATTGCCAAGGGCCAGAAGAATATCGGAAAGCTCTTACACTCCACTTGGATGGGAGGGTTGCTGGGCACAATTTAATTCAGTAACAGAGGTAAATTGCAAGTTTTTATCTTAACTTTTTCTGTGGTAACTTGTTTTCAGGATTTCTAACCTAGGAATTCAAAGTGGTGAGTAGTGTTTAAGAAGTCTTACAAAACTTAAAGCTCAGGTGTAAATAAATACATATACTGCATAAAATGTATTCCATTTGGTTTTCTCTCTTCGGTGACTTATAATAGTACATTCTTTTTACCAAAATAAAAATTGCAGTTTCATTATTTATTTTCATAATGTAAAAATATATCAAATGAATGATTTTTTTAAATCAAGGGTTTTTTTTTATTTAGAGTAACTCAATTCTGCAGTCTGTTAATTGTGAATACACTAGCTTTTTTTTTTTTCCTAAAGTTTAACACTGAGAATACAGTAGAAGGCTCTCTGTGGCAATCTCTATAACCTAGAAAATGAGTTCAAGACACCACTTAATTCAAAGAACTTATACTTCATCCTTTACTTATGCTTAAACTAGCTAAGAAATATTTGACTTACACTTTTATTGGGCATTAGTTCTTAAGTGTTAACCTTATCTTCTTAGTATAACTAAAAGTGCCATGCTTTTAAAATGTCAAAAAAATTTAAATATCTTCCAAAAAATTAAAATCTTGTGATAAAAAATGAGGAAAATTTAAAATAAGCTAAAAGCTCACAGCATTTAGCGCCATGTTAATCATGAATAAAATGAATGAAAATATATGTAAAATAAAACATATTCACAAAAGCTTATGGTACAGCATACATTTATGTGCGGTTAAATAAATACGTGAGGTATAGTTCTTGGATAGTATTCAGTGTAAGGTTGTGCATTTGAAGCCAGACTTGATTCTCACCAGTAGAAAGGGAAAAAATATTTCCTTCTGTTCTCTTTGATTGTTTGTTTTTCTATTTATTTCAGGCCAGACCCTCAAGTCCCTAGCTAGTCTTTACTGCCACAAAACTCACATTATCAGTGTTTCTCTTGATTAAAGAATGACCCAAGGAAATTTCCTCCTCCATACTAATTAGTAAATGCATCACTTCCTTCAAGGATATCCCAGTGTATTTCACAGGTCTCTGATTAGACTCATGGTGATTAAAACACGCACTGTGCAAATGAAAATATGGGATTTAAACATTGTAACTGTGACTCTGGATATCTAAGCATTTAGGATTTCATAAAGCCGTCATTGACCTGAAATGGTCAAGAAAAAAAGGAAACGTCTGCTTTATGTGTAAACACCTACAACCCATAAATGCAGGACAATCTTTTCCCAGAGTATGGACAAGGATTAAGCAGGCAATGGCGATAGAAGTAACAGCACTGCTGTGTAATCAAAACTCATTAAACTGGCGAGATGAGGGATGTGAGTGAGGAAGGCACGAGCAGAGTGCTATGCAAACTGGAATACCTTGGGTTTTGAGCAGGAGAAAATATGTTTGAGAAGATATTAGTATCAGTTTCTGTAAGTTTTCTAGCATGCCTGCCTACTTTGAGCAGACTATTTCAGGCATGATAATTTTTAGAGATACTTCCAGATGCTAAACAGCTCTTATAACATTCCCAGTATCTTCTACTCTTGCTAAGCTAATAAGGCTGCAAGATGTTTAAAAATTTCAGTCCCTTCACGGGATTAAGCAAATTAAAAATATTACTTCTTCTGCCTAGCACAAAGCCTTTTCAAAAGGAAAAACTGGTTCTGTGCTAGACTTGAAGCAGCTTAAGGGAGCACAGCCAGTCCAAAGGAACAGAACACCAAATGCATGTTTGCACACCAAGCAAGAGAGAGGTGTGGTGAGCACAAACCTTTCCCGTGAGAATTCTTTCTCTCTTCTTGTGTTTTATAAACAAAGATAAAGTTTGGATGTTGTTTGGAACAGTCTCTCGAGATATGGACATTCAAGCCTGGCCAATCAGCCTGGGGGGAGGTTTGAACTAACCAATCTGGGTGACCTTTGAAAGTCTATATAAGTTGGAATTAATTAATCAAATACACCTTTTTGGCCACACTGAAGACCTGGACTACTTCTCTCTGCTAGTGGTTCAACAGCGACAAAGAGGCAAGAAATGCTCTGGTAGTTACCACCTACTGTCACAGCGTGTCTAGGCATTAAAAAAACTCTCTTGGAAGGACAGAACTTTCAAGATGCCTTGATGCACATTGATGAGGGGTTTTTTTCTCTCTGAAAATACTGCAGCTTCCTGCCCCACTGAGCTGACCATCTTGACTTTGGGATGGCCACTGCTGCACTGCTGGGAACTCCTGAGCTCCCCTGCCAGCACAGGAAATCTGCTGGGAAGCATAAATTGGGCACGAAGACTGAGATGGACATTTTAAGGGGTTTTGAAGAAGTAAATGAGAAATAGGGGTGTTGCAGGAGATAAAACCTGGAGGATACCTGAACTGATTTCAAGTGCTAGCAATTTGCAACAACGATTATCAAGGTGTTACCACAGCTTAGATTTTGGCTGGGATAAGTGAGATGGTGTCTTTTTCAGTCAGGTATTCTGATTTAAATTCAAGGGAGCTTTGTTGTTTTAGTATAAGTGTATTTGTAGGTATAATTTTTCATTACATAGGGTAATATAACTTTGGTAATAGTAAAAAAAAAACAAGCACAGAAGCAGGAGTAAATATAGTAAATGAGGGAAGTTTGCTCATATTTATTTTCAGACATGTCCACTCCCCCATCCAAATATTTTTAAATAATGTCTAATATATCAAGTCCGAACAATATTACTTATGAAATGTAGAATAATTTGCTTTACTTCTGTTACCTTGCATTACCTCTGCTTACAGAATTTATAACCCAGTCACATCCAAATATCTCAGTTTTACAATCTGTCCAAAATGCAAAACTTTCGGATGCACCTGTTCTTCCATCTATTATGCATTATAAATTTTCTCTCTTACTCCATCATTTATTTCACTTTGGAAGCTTACCCACTGCTCAAGAGTTGTTTCTACAAAGTTAGAGCAATGAAAGAAATATTGAATAAAGACTGTAATACAATTGTAAACATTTTAAATGAGTATTTCATCCAAAATCAAATCTACAGTTCTTATTGTATTTGGTTGCTGCACAGATTGCAAGACTCATGTTCTTTCCCAGCATAACATCAATAAGCTATTTTCTCCACCAGCTGCTCACAGGTTTGGTTTGTTGTGACTATTAGCCATAGAAAAGTTATCTCAGTATTGGATCTCACTGATGAAAAGGCTCGAAGCATCTTGATTTCTTGCAGGTATTGCTGGATATTTTCTGGTTAAAGGCATTTATAGTAATATCCAATTCTTTGCTAATCTCTAATACCTCTAATTCAAACGAGTCCTGCATTTTTTATCAGTTTTCATAACCAGCTCTGTAATTTCTGTCATGATTCTGCTTAGTTTTGAATCTTTTAATGAAAAGATTGATGAGGGACGTAGTTTTTCCCACAGTGACCTCTTTACTACTTTGGTGAATATATGTATCTACATTTGTGTGTAAATGTCCATGTGTGCATATATATATTATCTACATGCATATAAATATTTAGGTATCAATATTCCATTCAGTACTTACTTGAACAGTAAATTTTTTTTATGATAACCCACATAGCACAAGGCTACATCCAGGACAGAGTCACACATACACAGGTTGTTCTCTGTTCCATAAGGGATAGCTTGGCATGCACAACAAAAATGGTCTTGGGAGCTCCTGTGAAGTGATGAGCAACACCTCAGAGTCTAGTCAGCTGTGCCAGGTTCAGTTGCTTTGAATACAGTGTGGCCAAATTATTATTTATGTGCGAGGAATTTTAGTTAAAATCCCAGTGTTATTATTCAGGGTGAGTAACAGCAGCAGATACTGAATGCCCTAAGTGGCCACTTTCCAAGCTGATGTTGTAGCCATAGGCTTGTGGAAAGCTATTCTTGCTGAACATTTGAGTTTTCTCTCCTGGCAGTACTCTAGCAAGTCCAAAGGATGAAATACTCTTTACCCTGACAGAAAAAAGTTTCCATTGACCAGAGCTATCATTTTTATAGGCACACTCCATATGAGAATTCTAATTTCTCCTAAATTCCAAATATTAATAGTTCCCCTTGGCTTCCTTATCATTTTACTGCACAAGTGTATAAACCTAATTTTTTTCCCCAAGCCCACCAATCAAAGCAGCTCTTATGATGTAGCAAACAGCATCTACTAAAGAAAAACTCTGGCAAACCCTGGAAAATATGAACTCTGTATTATCACAGAGTTTCTTACTAATTAGAGAGTTCTTTATGATGAATCTAAAACCACAAACTTGACTTTTGAGTGTGACATGATCAATATAATAATCACAGGCAACAAAGAGCAAGAAATGTTCTGCTGACAGATAAATTTCCTTCTGTATTCTTGTTTTTGTTTGTTTTCATCAGTCATTTAATGGGAAGTACATGGGTGAGTAGAGGTATTAGGTATTAGGTAGAACTCGCAGTAGACTGAAGTTATGTTTTGAAATCTATGTTTCAGAACATAACTTTGTGGGTTTGTCAAAGAATGAAATTTCTTACAGTGCATTCAGAAAAAGGATCTGCTGCAACATAAACACATTTGCATTTGTGCATGTTTGAGAGAAGTCTAGACTTCCACCTTATGGAAGTGCCTGTGAGTTGTGATCAGCTTATTGCTGAGAAAGTCCTGAAGGAAGAGCTACTGCAACAATCAAAAATAATTTTTGAGAATTTTCAGCTAATAGGATAATTTTGCTTATAAACTAATACAATTGTTTTGGGGATATGTTTTTTATCCCACCCCATCTTTGTTCTTGCTCTTTTTGTTTTGTGTCTGGGATGGTTGTACTTTAAATACGCATTTTTTTATTAGCACAACTCAGAAACACAAATTAATTTTCTGACTTAAAAAAACACCCTTTTCTCCACATGCTACAATTGCAGTTTTACAGATCAGAACAGATGGTGGTTTAGAGTGAAGATGTACTAAACTACCATAAAGGTATAGTTACTGGGATACTGTGTGGTGACAGATGTTAGTAAGAGCTTGTGAGTTTAAGTTTTTGTTTTATATTTTCTTTATTGTAGCTTTATAGTACATTTCATGCAGTTGGAAGAAAAATAATCCTATTTTCCTATCATTCCTGTTCGTGTGTTGAATTTTTGCTTCATAAGGATTCTTGGATGTTCCTGAGTTTCCAACTACCTTATTATTTAAATTTACCTTTTCTAACAAGCATTTGAACATAGAAATAAAATCTAATAATATATGTTTCTTCTTTTATTCCCCTAGGAAAAACTTGTCTAAAGACAACAGTCAGAAGTGCTCCAAAGACAAGTGTGAGAGGATGGAAATCTGTACTATGCTCAACAGACTTGAAGTCTGCCAGAGCATATGGGAAAGAGAATCCTTAACTGACAAATCTTTCCTGAGAATGAACCTGTTAACCAAAGCAATTTCAATCCAGGCAGTGTTCGCTGGAGTGCTCCAGCTGACCTCAGCCTTTTTCTGATAGCAGAGGAAAGCTTTTAAGGGATTTTCACAACCAAGTGGAACTGAACCCATAAGTGCACAGGAAAATGATGCATTTCTTGCAGCTTATTTTTGCCTGAATCCAATTATGCCTAGTCAACAGCCAGCTGTTGCCTCAAAATAGACTAAGCAGGGAACTCTCTGCAGAAAAGTTGGAAAAATGAAAGGCAGCTAGTTGTAAGAATGGTTTAGACTGGCGATTTTCGGGTTTCTTTTTTCGCAGTTTTGTATTTTCAGCTCTTAACCTAGGATTGCTAGATCACTGTGATCTAGATGCCAGAATGGCATTGGCAACTGAGAGTCTCTAGAGAGAATTCTTCAGGCAAGTAAGTGGATTACATCTCGAGCACTGCATTGTCTGCAGTTTCAATTCAGCTAAGCTCTGGGAATTGCAGATAGCAGCTGAAAGAGCCCCAGCCTTAAAGAGAAAGCTATAAGTATCTGAGGTGGGAAAGGATTTTCTGTCTGTGAGATTTGCCCAGAGAAATCGAAGATGGGTTTCTGAGGAAAGGAAAACAAAGGAACTGTCTCAGAATCTTTGTGGACCGCAAATAGGAAACAGAGATTTAAGGTGGTCTATATAGGCATCATAGGATTTGATGGATTGAGGAGGAAGATCAGGTAATTTTGTGGGACTGAAAATAGCAAACACATTCAAATTTATGAGTAGAGTGACAGCGTGGAAAGAAAATAATTTTTTGTAATATAAAACAGTAGTCTTATAAAGAACAAAAAACCTAAAAAAATCCACAAAAATATGAGCATGGAGTGGAGTGATGAGAGATGATATCAGAAAATATTAAGGATAATTTTGAAATCAGTGGGAGAACTGAGAATTAACTGCCTTTAAACTTTATAAGGCAAGGTAGATTCTTGTCTTTATGGACAATTGATAAATATTTTATGTACTCAGAATCATAGGGAATATCTTTATAGTGTTGTCATTTTACATGATAATTTTGTCTATAAAAACAAAACTTAAATGTAAACAGGGCTTTAGGATTAAACTACTAAAATTGTGTTTTGCTCTTATCCTTGTTGTACACTGACACTGACCAGCCTGATGTTATTATTGATATTGCTGTTCATAGCACTAATAAACTTAGAAACTTATTCCTGTGCATTCTTTTCCTCAGGGAGACCGAAGCTTTGATCTTTTGGCAAAGAACCAAGGAAGGACTGCAACAGAAAGTGTCTAGTGAAGATTTAGGCAAAACTTTAGCAGTTTAGATAAGTATCAGGTTAGTATTTTCTTCCAAATTATTTCATGTCCTGCAGAACTGGCAACCAGTCTACAGTGCAGACTTGCAATTGCATTCTGGTTTAGCGGAGAGATTGCAATTCTAACTTGTGTCCATGCTGAAAACTCATTAGGGGCCAGTAAATATGAGGGGAATGAAAGAAAGCAGAAAGATGAAAGGGGCGGTGATGATCCAACAGGGGAAAGATGTATTTCCGTTTGCGGTGTAAACAGAATTGCAATTGCCCTTTGGGCACTTAGGTGTCACTGGCAAATCATCAGTCTGCGAGGAGAGCACTTTCCGTGTGAATACTGTAGCTTGGTGAGCACACAAGCAGTGGGTAACATGCAGCAGGTATTAAATGGATAAATATGTGCAAAGATTGTGTTTGGCTGGGCAAGAGACAGAAGCCTGGCAGAGGGGATCGTGGTGACACAACACAGCGAGCTCTGTGCGTCTTGTTGGATTAAAGACTAGAGCTGTGTCTTAGCCAATATAATGTCATGTTGAGTTATGTAAATCCCATCACAGAAATGCAAACACAATGCAGCAGCAGCATTCTTTGGCATGGGCTCTTCAGCTGTTCTCCTGAAACCAATTTGATGTCTTGTTACAGATTGCTTTTCCCTTGCGGCACAGCCACGCTGTTAGTTGAATTCAGTCCTTTTTTTGCTGAATTATTAGGATGTAAACCCCATAGTTTAATAACTGCAATGTTTATTTTTCTTAAATGCGATACCTTAGGACAACTAGAATGTTGATATCATGGTAACTGAAAATGATATTATGCTGCTGAGGAGGTCAGTAACGTTCAACTAAAAAATATTAAATGTTTAAGGAAAAACTCCTGACTGATAGTAGGGTACAGGCATTCCTATAATCAGACAGAGACCAAAAATACTGAAGACCAGCATCAGCCAGTCACTGAGCTCAGTAATACCATTCCTCAAACAGTCAAAGGCCATCTTATTTGCAGGCTCAGGCTGGTTCAGAGTGCATGGAGAAAGAAAAGCTGTGCATGGGCTTATTTCACCTCTTTCCATAAGTGGATGGCAAGAGCACAGAGCCAGCCAGATGATGGAAGACGACTTGCCAGTCCTCATTTCTGTGCAAGGCAACAAAAGAGGGATTCTCCCATGGGGGGAGAAAGGGGGTGAGGATCAGAGTAAGACAGCAGCTCAGAATTACTGTGGGGGAGTGCAAACCTGTTCTTTGATGAGGTTTGCTACGACTCTCAATTTCTCCTTTGCCTAAGGCATCCTAATTACGGTTCTAATCTAGCCCCAAGTGCTGGAGCTGTAATACTAAAGATTCAGGCCTGCTGCCCTGATGGTTTATACCAAACTCAAAAATCACTTTAGGGGTGAAAGTTCAGACTTTAAGCACAGCTTTTGAATGCAGGCTTAAATGATGCCCTCCAAATCAAATGCCTACAGGTGCCCTCCTTTCACTTTGTAATATGGTAATATTAAGCCTAATGTAGCTAACACATTAGGGAATTTTCCTTCACATCAGCTTTTTAGGGCCTCTGCTGTATATGGTAATATTTTGAACATCATGGAAAAGGATTTTTTGAAAATGTCAACTTTAAGCTGCGTGATGAATCCAAAAAAGATTTAGAAAACATCAAGATTACAGCCTAATTTTCTCAAATTTCATATACTAGAGTTTATTTTCCTTCATAATATCTTTTAAGATAAATGTGAATCAGTGTAAAAATGTAAGCATAGTGGCATTTAGTTTGCCAGCATTCTTTGATTTTATAGATCTCTATTACCTTTAGCTCTTTGTTCAGAAATCTTGAATAGCTGTGTGTGGCATTTATAATTTCTCCTTCCAAACTCACTTTCCACTTTATGGTAAGATAAAAATCTAAGCGTTGTTTTGCGAAAGTCAGCATTCCCTTTAGAGTGGTGTAAGTATTTTGCAATGGCACCATAATTCCCATGTCTTAAATCGTTCTTTCAGAATATTTGGGTTTAGTAGGTTGGTTTGATGCTAATCACACGTAACAGTTGTTTGCAAATGTGCAGCAAGGCTGTCTGTTGAGATCTGTGAAAACACTAACAGCTTGCGGAGCTGTTTGCTGCAGGAGCAGGAGCTTGGCTGCAGCTGCTGACAGTGATGAAAACAGGCAGCAGGCTGAGACACTCCGAGCTTGTCCTGCTGCTGAAGGATTGTCCACCTTGAGACCTAATTGGAATTAAAGGATTATCTCACCTAGAGAGCTAATTGGAATGCTGGATCAATGGCTGAGCTTGGAAGTCACTGGCTCAGGGCACAGGTGAGATGATTTGTCTTGCCTGTGGGTATTGGTTCACATGAACCCTGTGCGATGTAATGACCCACCAAAAATTATAATTTAGTCCCAATTCACACCTGTGTCAGGAGAGGTCTCATTTTTAGTTTATCAAAGCAATTCAAGGGTGTCATGACTTTATTTAACAAATTATTCGAGCTTTGTAAACAAACATTTGCATTCCCTTACTATGAAAACTACTAGATATTTCTGGACATTTCACAACTTTAGCGAATATGTGCACAGTGACATCATTTCACGTGTTTCCTCAGCATTTTGAGGTGAATGCATTCAAATAAAGATTGTCCCATGGATGTGAGAGTCGCTTTTGTCCTTAGCTATAATAGTTGCAAGTTACATGGGATTGCCTCTCCTAAGCCAACATGTCATTTAAAACTACATACCTACATTACTAATGCTAAACATATAAATGAAACCAAACTGAATTTTCATTGTTTGAATATACTTTCAAAGTTTCTATTAAATTTAAAATCAGTCTGTGTGTAAAAATTTGTAATTAGGTCTGAAAATGTAATAGTTGATGAACTATTTCTTAGGAAAACCCTGTTCTAAAGCAATGAAACGAAACCAGGAAAAAAAAACAACAAAATATCCCTGTTCAACTCTCCATAAGTACATTAAATTTAAATCATGTGTCTATCAATTAACAGGAAGAATAAAATTCAGAGACACAGCAGGCATTGTATGTCACACCTTTACTCTGAGGATGTCCAAAGAATTTTTCCCTTCAGTGCCTGAAACCGAAAAAAAAAAATCAAATTAATTTGTTTTTTGAGGAATCAATGTTATCAGTTATGTTTTGAGAAGCACAACTCAAAACCTCAGGGGGCGTGACAGAGATATCCTTAGCTCTTGATCTTTATTGCAGAAAAACATAACATAGCAGTTGAGCTGATGTTGAAAAAACAGTGTCATGCCTGAATATTTGCATATGTAAAACTGTAGGCATTCAAGAGATAAATAAGTTTTCAGGTACTGTGAAATGTACCACATGTGCTAGGTACAGCACACAGAATTGCTGGTGTTAAAATTCTGATTTAGATTCCAAAAGAAAGTCCTACTTAAGAAATTTGAATATTTTGTTTGATTTTAGTTGAATTTTTGTATATCTGTAACATGGCAACAGAGAGAAAAATGAAAACAGAAATTAAGACCAGGACTTTAAATTACAAAATATGACAGACTGAACTAATACAAGCTATCACAGAAATAAAATTGATTTTTCCCTTGTTTTAATTTACATTGTTTTATAATGACACTTACAAAAGATAAGAAAATCCAGGGATCAAAACAAGCGTAAAGAAATCTCTTTTGCCTATTTTGTTTGATATTGGCTATATTAGGATCTTTTCATAGAAATTTCTCAAATTTTTATTTGACTTCTCAGGAAGAAATATATAAAAATAATAAAACAAATATTGATTATAAAAATAAACAAGGAATTGTTTTCATAATGTCATATAGCTTACATTATACATATAGCTTACATTAATATCTTACATTATTTAAAAATTAAAATAGTCATTACAGAAATGCAGGAATAATAACAGTATTCAAGGACAGAAAAAACAAAGATTGTCAATGTCATGAGCTTCACACATTTATGAAATATCACTGTTGGTTTTGGGTCATAAAAATGATAGCTTCGCTAGCAAAAGAGCAATGAATCATATATAGAAGGCTTGGGAAAAAATGAGCTTTCATCTACACTTTATTATTAACCAGCAAAGTTATTGCATTATCTTGGAAACCTCCACTCCATCTGGAAGCTACTCCATGGTTGAAGGAGCTGCAGAGATGTGCTTGGGTGGAAGAAATACATTTATCTGAAAGCATCACACCTGATGTACCAGGCGCTGAGCTTTGATTTCATGGTCCCATGCAGGCTGCACAAATATCTCTCAGCGCAGCTTTTGCTAGGAAATGACAGGCAGGAAGGGAGACAGGCAGAACAGGAGCTGGAGATCCTGTAATTTCAGAAGTTTACTGGCTGTATTTTAATTCACCCAGTTGTCAGGGAGTTTTACCCCTGATAGGAATAAATCCTTATTCTAAATAACAGCATAATGTTAGCCTTGAATATTTACCTCAGAGTTGTCTTTGGTGAAGAGTGAGTTCATTTCCTTGAAATCCTTGGATGCTGTAAAATCTAGATATTTAAATCTGTGCATGAATGAAGAGAGCTGTGTTTGGAGTTAACAGTGAAACAGTTTAAAAAAAAAGTCAAACTAATTTGGGTCTAAGACATAGATCATATTGATAGGCAGTGAAGGTATTACTGAACTGAGAAAGAGTTTTTATCTGTTACTATCTGTGAAGGTGTATGAGCTCATACTCTCCCCCAGCTCCCTCACAAACAGTGAGCTGAAATTTTACTGGTTTGGGTGACTTTTCAGAAGATAGACACAAGCTCCCCTTTGACAACTCCCTGATAAATTTCAGACAAATATTTGGCAAACCACTTCTCATGAAGCCTATAGTACATTGACTTCCACCAGAAACAAAGGATTCATCTCTATAGAAAATAGAAGTAACTAGAATGGGCTTATTCAAACAGCTAAACTTTGAAAAAGTTGCATGTAACCAAAAAAATCTTAAAAATGGAAAGTGCTGCAGTACAGTCCCTTCCCTTATTTATTTGTTGTGGGTTCCACACAAATTTAACAGAATAAAGGCATTTAGAGGCATTTCAGGACCAAAATCAACACTCTGGGCCTGGCATGGTTCCAGGTCAGGACATACAGATCCATACTCTATATCCCTCTTGTTCAAACAAATGAAGGAAGTCATTAATTCTTTATGTGGAACAGTTACCAAAGTGGATAAAGTGTGCATTTTGTGCCTGGCTCGCTTGATTGTTAACTGAAAATAAATCAGATACTGAAGTTATTCCTATACACTTTTTCTAGAAATAAAAGCTAGATAGCTTCCAGAAACAAAATATAGCCAAAATAATGCATTGCTAAAACATTGCTGTTGAAAGATGCTGTAACAAAGCAATTAAGATTTGGTGACATCACTGGCACAGCATTCACCAGTCCTGCGATATATCCTTTTATAAACTGTGCCACACATTTCTTTAAACTCACAGGAAAGTTGCTTGGGTTACCTATAATGTGATTTTCCTTAGCAGCCTGGGAAAGAGGTTGAATTTGAATCTGGGGTCTTTTTCTTCCTTTCAGATCAGCATTTTTCCTCAGAGTTGAAAGGGTGACTGTTACTGCTCTGCCTTCCTGGAGATCAAACTCCATATGGAGCCTGGGATAAGTTCTGTAGAGGTACAGTATACAAAAATACTAAAACATAGAGTTGAAGGTTGTGGCTATTATCCTTCTAAATATTTTGCTCAGAAAATAAAAGTAGTAAAACCAATAAATGCCATTTCCTCAAAAAAAAAGTGCTTATTGAATAAGTGAGTTAATTGTGACTGTGATAATTTAAATTTTTCCTGTCAAATGTGTTGTAAGGTGTTTTTCTGGTCTTTTCATGGTTTTTCTTTGGGCTTTATCTGAAGAGAAGCACAGTCATTATTGCAGTTATATTTGGAAAATATAGTCTTCACTTTTGAAACGTCACAAATGGGTGGCAACTGGTTCTACATAAGATTATATCTGGTTTCTTGCTACCAAAATTGGGATTTAATGTCTTAGTCTACCTGAATAGACTGACTCTAGTTAAAGATGGGCAATAGCTTTTAGTCAAATGCACACAGTTCCTACAAAGGCTTTGTTGTCATAAATCCTTCTCTGTTTTTTCTATAAACATATGGTTACATCCTGCAATGTGTTGACTTTCGCTTGGAATCGACATCTTTATAGGTTGTGCCAGCCATAAGATTTCTGAAAACTAGTGTTTCAGCTTTTATTAACATCACACAGGAGCACTGAAAATGTGGCTATGGAAAATTAGGGTATGAAAAGTGGTTCAGTATAAAAATTTTAGGTATGAAAAGTGTTCAATCTTACAAGGAACATTTACCAGGAAAAATTAATAGGTGTAGTAAATCTTCTAAATGGAAAAAAAAAAAAACACTGCATATCCTAAAGTGCTATTGACTATGCATGAATTTAGCAATTTCTTAATTTAAGACAAGACTGTGCTTTCATATGCCAGACGAACAGAACAAAGTAGCAAATAAACATTCTACATATCCTTGAACTAATGAATTTGTTTGAAAAATAGGAACTTCGTGGTGTTAAAGGTATTAAATTGAGTATTGCTTAGAGTGAAAACATTGACATACACCAGTTTTGTCCCTGCTTTTCTTATTCTTTCATAACACCATGAATTTTAGTTTTGTTTTCTAGTAAATACAGAGAATGACAGACGTTTAATAGATGGATTAAATCTACTGGAAATTTTGTCAGCTGCATTTCAGTAGTAGAAAATTGAAATAAATAATGTCAAGTCTATATCACAATTACTGTAATATCATAATTACCTTCTGGATATTTTTTATAATATTTTCTGCCATGTTGTCATACCATGATTTATATATTATATGAAGTAAGTAAACAAGTAAAGAATGGGAAAGAGTGAATCTAAGATTACTTAATACTCTAAAATTATGAGAAATAAAATAAAAAGAAGCATATAGAAATCATGTTAGACAAGCATAAGCCACCCATTTATTGGTTTTTTTTTTTAAATAATATAGGTTACTGGGACAATAGTCTCCAAACGTATAACAGCTGAGGACAGAATTAATAAAAAAAAAAATTATGCAAACAAAAAAAAGCAGCCTGTAACTTTAAAAAAGAAAATTAAAATCTAGGAACCAGAAATCAATGCTCCAGTTCTCTCTGTGTGCATAAGTGTCAAAGTTAATGAATTATAATTAACTTAACTTTAATTTATATTGAATTGCTATTATTATTAATAATAATAATCATAATACATATTTTTGAATAAAATTAACATAATGCTCATATGTGAATAAACTCAAGACGGCAAGAAACAAAATATCAAGGGAATTCTAAAGTTTCATTATTTTCTTTCCAAAGCCAGGCTATAAATTTCAAACGTTGGGACTTTGAAAGGTTCTAGCTGTGTTCATTTGTTTCGCACTATTTTTGACAGCAAATGTCACTCCCTTGCTTGCTGGCCTTTTGAATGCAAAATATTACTGTACAATTCCTGTTGTCAGGCCCCTTAGAGATGAAATAACTTAATAATCATTTATTTTAGATATTATTTTAATGACTAGAATACATGGGTTGCCTTCTTTCAGAAAATGCCTGCAACAGACAGCGAGCCAAAATAATCAGTACTGAATTCAGACAGGTTCCTTTCACCACTGTAATGCAGACATGGTGGAATCAATAAAGTTATTATCATTTCTACTTTTTAAGTGTCCTTGAAGCCATCACAGCCTGAACTGAATTTAGGAATAGCCTTAATGTAAAGACTTACAGAAGTAACCTGTATGGTATGTAAGTGTTCTATGAAAGAGGAGCTCGTCTCTTATATTTGGAAGAGAATCCACTAATTTCATTGCTGAATTAATCAGAAGTGTCCCTTCATCTTACCTTGTGCTATTTTTCAGTCTTGGCTTAGTCTGAAGTTTTGTTTAGTGTGTGATATGCCAGCTAGCATGGTGTGAAAACAGAGTAACACTAGAAACATTTTACCAAAGTTGTTTTTTTTCCCCCTTATGAGCAAATATTCATTGTAATTCTTTTTGCAGCCTTTCTATCCATTCCTGGGGTTGCTGGTGTTCCATGTCACTTGGAAAAGTGTTGAAAAGTGTACAAGGACAGCACTGATGAAGAGAGTCAGTGGTTGTGGACAGGATCATATATGTTATTAAAGTTTCTTCTAATTATTTTTAAGATTAGGAGTAACTTATGTTACATAAATACTGCATCATGCTTTCTGGCAACACTGAATTGGGTCTCAGATAAATGCTATCATTTGTGTAATAAATAGGGCTCAGTAAGTAACATACATGTAATTTGAATGGAAATGCTCAGAGGGGAAAGCCTTGAGTTACTTTAGGACAGCTGCCATTACATTGCATTGTGAAAAAATCAGAAATGTCATTTCCCTGGGAGCCACTGAAGGCCCTTAGCTCTCACCATAGGTGGGAGTTGGGGATGATGTAAGTGCTATATTCAGTAAGACAGGGACACAAACCCATGGGTTTGGTAACAAGAATGTAGAGTGCATTCCAGTAAAATTCAAGATAGACAATTACTGTGAGTTTGCAAAGTAGTTTTAACACAATAGCGATTAGATTAATCCATGAAAAGTCTGGCAGTTCACTCTTTCAGGTTTCACTGAACCAAGACAAAGTCCGTGAGGGTTATGGTTGGGCAGAGTAGACTGAAGCAGGAACACTATCCAGGCATGATTGAACCTCGTCTTAGACATCATCTAGAGAGAGCAGTAGAAGGTCTGAAGTAGACAGTGTGGCATGGCATTGAGACTGATGTAAGGAAATAGAATCCCAAATACATTCAGAGTAGTATTCTTTATGTTTCTCAGGGAGATAAGGAATTGGGCTTTTCCTGTGTGGTCAATTTCAGTTCGAAATTGAAGCGTTCAGGTTTGTTAGAATACAATGGAGTATGAGTAGGAAACCATCAGATTATTCAATGTGTGAATTCCAAACCCTGTTTGAGGGAGTGAGCTGGAATTCTTTGTCTGTTGTCTAATGGGAACAATCAGTTAACACTAGGGACCCCAAATTATTGTAGTCACTAGTTTTCTTGGGGAAAAACTAGATGTATAGATGTATAGATGTACAGATGTACAGATGTATAGCTTCTCAGTCTAGGGTAGATTTTGGATTTACTCCTTGAAATATCTGCCTTTTCGGAGGGTTCCCCACCACATGCAAAGCGTTTGGAGTGTTCAGAGTTGGGAGCTCTGAATGGGACAGCCAGCCCAGTGCCAGGCACAGCCTTGGTGTGTTATTTGAATCCACAGGACTCATGGCAGCTCACAGCTAGCAGTCCCACACTTTCTATCTTGACTGCAGAAACATCTAGTCCCAAGGTTTCTATACCTTGGGATTTCCATGTCCTATGGCAAGTAGAATCCCAGGCACCATCCACCAGAGGAAATGCTTCCTTTCTGTCAAATGCTTTCAGCTCTCCTCAGGGCACTTATCACTCACTGGAAGAGGACCCAATACAATGGCATATGACTTAAGAGGATTTCTCTGAGCTTCAGACTGGAATGAAGGGCTCTGCTCCTTTGATGAGGCTTTGAACCTGCAACTTTATGCTTGCAAAGCCTGTGCTAGCACCGTCACCTCCTCCCCATATTATGAGTGTGCTTCAGGGAGACCTAATCCACATTCTCATTCCATGAATTTAAAACTAAGGGGGCTTGCAGCAAGCATTAAACTTTATCTTAGGTAGTCAATAGTAAAGGAGTATCCAAATGTCACTCTGGTTTCAAAAGTAGATAAGGCACTCAGCTGCATTCTTTAATGCAAATCCCTCTAAAACCTTATATGCTATTAGTAGTCTGCTAGTTATTTGATGAAAGAGAAAATTAACTTTTCAAAGAGCTAGGCAAAAAATAGAACCGAGTCTATTACGCCAACCAATCCAATATTCTGCACAATGAGATAGTGTTTCTTTCTACTCATTATGCCTAGCAAAAGCAATCAACAGAAGCCTGAAATGATAATTGTACAGAAATGCGATCTGATTAAAAGTAGAGATCGGCAGGTATTGGAAATCAACCACCTATCTCTCAAAGCAAATGCAAAGTCTCCATGGTGTGTTGGATTGTATTAGCTCAGCATTGTAGGCTTTGTTTTCTTTCTAGAGACATTTGCCCAGTGTTAAGACAACTGTGCTCATAATGGACATGTGTCAGTTTAAAACTGAAGTACATAACATGAGAGTTAGAGCCATATGTTTATTCCATTTAGAGAGTGGCATGTGCATTAATGTTGCAATCTCTTTGCCACTTATTCTACCCCAAAGCATTCAGGAAGCTACAGTAAATCAGAAGCTAATTCTGGGTCACACCAAGGTTAATTAGAGCATATGAAAATGGTACTGGATTTGCCCATAAATTCTGTAGCAACAGTTATTAACCATAAAATTACTAGATAACACAAAACTGTGGCATTCAGGAGCTTAAATTGTATTTGCATTAAGTGAGGGGAAAGAAGATATTTTAGATACTGTTATTTGAGAATTGCTGGCGAGTGGCAAACTGTCAGGGAAAATGCTCCTTTAGGAATAAATTGGAATAAATGGGAAAGGATAAGTGTGAGACACTTGTGTGGACTTTTTCGCATACCCACAAGCAGGCTGGGGACTCAGCATGTTCAAGATTAATTTGATAAATAGCAGCTCCTTTTTCAGCACATGCTGCACTCAGTCTGCAGAATATTAGGAGGGATGAAGGGAAAAATTATCAGAGGGAAAAAACAAGAGGGTAGATCTAAAATGTACCCAACTCCCATCTTTCACAATGCAAAACGATTTATGTACACTCCATCTAAACTGCAACGCATCTCTCAGTAGCTGCATTTGGAAATTATTTTTTATATTCATATCCTTTTTAATTCCTGGTTCAACCTGCCTCTCCCTCTTCCTTTCTGCTTCATGCAAAGCAAACATTTTCTTGGATTCCTACTGCCTTGTCCCGACATTGCACAGGGAGTAAATTCCACTTTGCTTCCAAGGGAGGGGGAAAGACCTGAGCTGAGGGTCTTCATGAAGGCAGATATTGTCAGTGGTTGCTCTGGGACTGACACATCCCCTGTCTGGAACCAGGAGAAAACTGATATTGCTGATGTGCAGAAAGGATTTAGTCCAGATAAACTCTTTGCTGTGGTATCTCTGCAGGGCTAGGGAGGAGACCTGATTTAATGCTGGCAATAGAGAATAGGTACTCATTTGGAAATATTTGTCTGAGAGAGGAGATAGCATTAGCTCACTGCAGAGTATACCTGAGCTGTAATAGAACCAAGACAACTGTGACCACAAGTGTGTGATTGCTTTTTTGTAAGCAAAGAGTGTGTAATGGAAAGTATTCAGCTGGATCTCACTGTAGGAAAGCAGATACTCAAAGTGAGGATGTTAAAGAGAAGAGGAAAAATTGGAAAGTGCTGTTTATGAAGGTAAAGAGACTAAACTGATTATTTTAAAAAAAAAAGGAAAAAGGACTATTTTCATTATATACCTTATATTTTGGAGCAGGTTCTATGCAAGGTAGAAATACCATGAAACTCCTCATTAGGTAGTGTTATTTACACCAAATGAGACAACATTTGTACATAATTACTGAGATACAGGAAGGCTTCTGTAGTCTATTAGCTGCTAATAATTTCTGTGAAGCCAAAACCCTTAATAACATTTAAGTAAAAAGACTGGTCAAGGAAATCTGTGGACATAACCATAGTGGCAATCAACGGTAGAAATATTCCATGGCAAACCACTTTGTCAGGGAACCAGCTGGAAGAATAGGCATAAAATCTAGATAAAGATGGAAAGATGGGTTATGAAGCTAAACACGACAGAAAAATAGATAAAGCTTTGTTTTCAGACAGCCTTGGGGTAAACAGAGATTTACCTCTGCAGGCACTTCACACAGCACACCCAAGGTCTCACAGCCTACTGGAAGTGCTGATTTTGATGTACAGCTTTCTGCTTTCCTCACCTACCTGCTTCCTATCACAAAGTCAGCCAAAACAGCGGAGCTTGTAATCATGAGAAGTATTCTACAGTTAGACTGATGGTCTGCCAGTGGTCCAGCCTAATTTTCTGCCTTTGACAGAATAAGAGAATGACAGTGATGCTATTTAGAAAGGATATACGAGTCACACCACTACCTACTTCTTTTGATCTGTTTTGAACTGAGCTCCTGCCAGTAGTCCTTTTATTTTAGGATTTGGAAAGCAGCAGTTCTGTCTTTGCTCTATCAAGCCATTTATTCATAGGAAATGGCTGCTGTGCTTATGGACAGGCAATCAGCTGGTGACAAACCCAAGCCCAAGTGACAGTGCCTGAACTTGCTGTACATACCTAGCATTTCTGCTTGGCTGTGTTCAGGAAGTGTTACAGTCTCAGAAATTTCAGGTAAGCTCAGTTTCCTGGGACTCTGACTCATCCTTATTGCCGCAGGAATGCCCATCTCATCATTTTCTCACACAGTCTGTAGTATTCTTCTTCAGCTTTTATCCCAAATACGTTCTGATAAACATGATTATTAATAAAAGTAATTTTTTAGTGTTTATATAAATTTAAATTTTTAACGGGCACACTAGAATCACTTTCAAACATTTACATTTGCTGCTGTCCATTGAAATCTCATCTTTGAAGCAGCTGCTTAAAACTGACATATGTACAAAATATGGGAATTTGAAGAGATAAGATAACAGAGTGGGAAAGGGATGCCAGTGGTACAAAATAAATGCTGTTCCTTACAAAACTGCAGGAGCTAAGGAATGTTTCCCATAAATATTTATTGAGGACCAAAACTGTGCAGTATTTCTGCCCCAAGGGACTTGTATTCTAAAAGCAGTGTGGAAGGAGAAAGCTTCTAGGCGTTTTCCTGCCTTTCTCTTTCAGACTGTACACACTCACGATGACACCCATTTGCTGCATTACATTTAATTTACATATTTGACTGCTTCATCTGCATGAATCTCAATTATCCATCTTCTCTGTGATGACTTGCCTCATTCCAATTCTTCTCAAGGAACTATAATTTAAATAAAGAAATAAATGGGGGGGGTGGGGGGAGGAAGTGTAAATTAAGGTTCTAGGGTCCCAATGGCAGAGTAATCCTGATTTGACATTCAGGATTGACAGTAATCTTCCATAGGCTGTAATTTTAGGATTGTGCAGCTTGTGGCCTTTTGGCCCTTAGAGGTGAGGATTTTTGTGTCCCAGTAAATACGACAGAGTTCTGTACAAGCTTCAATGCATGTCTGTGTTTGGTACTGAAATATTGTCTATTCTACTCTCAGTACTATGTCATGCCTACCATCCCAGTTGTGCCAAGTGCCTTCAGACAAACACACATGCAAGGAAGCAGAAAAGTTATTATAAACAGCTTCTGAGGTTTCTAAAAAAAATGAGAACTTCACAGGCTGAAAGACCGTACATGTTTTTGTGACTGTCCCCTCCAAAACGTTTTGCTGGAAAAGCTCCCCAGTTTAATATGTGTATTTTATTTTGTATTAATTTTATGTGACTTACAGCTCTTTTTCGATGTGAGATCTGCTAAAAATAAACCCACAGTAATTGTTCTACCTGCTTTCTAAAAATGAAAATCATGGAGAAAAGAAATCGCAGAGTTTTTGGTAGAGAAAAAGATATTTAATGTGAAGAGCATGGAACAGCCCACAGAAAAGTCCAAATAACAGCCTGCTGCCAGCTAATGTAAAAATTAAGCATTTTTATGTCCCCTCATCTTATGCAAGATGCTGTGTCCCATCACATGACACTCTAGAGCTGGGAAAGTGGATAAATAAACAACTAAACATCTGCCTAAGTCATCCCTTCCCACATATAACTGCATATCTTATATAGAAGTACAAAACTTTAGTTCAAATTTGCATGCACAATGCTCGGGCCAACTCTCTTAGCACTCTTAAATTTTCATTTATTCCAGTTTTCTGTGTGTGTCCACAAGTAGACAGATTCTAAACCCATGACACTTTTTGTTAAAATTAGAATTTTCCAAGTTGTCACTGGATGCTTCAGAAAAATGTACTCTGATTTTTTTTTTTTTTTNAGCTGAGGGATACTGCTTCTTGCAGAGAGCTGCATTTTAATGTCACAGAGGTAACCATCTGACAGCAAGGTCACAACAGCCATCCCAACTTGCCAGGCCAGTTGCCAGCTGCAGCAGATTTGTCTTTCGTGGGATTAATGTTCTACAATCACTTGGACCCAAAATAGGTAATTGACAGGACTTATTGGTTTTTTAATAATTATTTTGGCAACATGGATTCCTATCCTAGTTTTATCAGGCTTGTATGCTATAAACATTTTAGTTTTGTATAACACGCCCAGGATTAAGCGAAAGTAAAGTTTCTATGGCATTAAATCACAAATGGCCTTTGCTAGGAAAGCTGTGTAAATATTGCAACAGCAATGTTTCCCGTGTAGCAATGGCACAGAAACAATGCATGGATTAATATGCTGTGTACTATTCCTCTTGCCAAAGAGGTTGGGGAAAGGTGATAAAAAGGGTAAACTTGGATACTTTTCTGGTTGTAGTCCTGATTGATACACGTTGAGGTCTTCAGGCTACTTTGAGACTGCATTGCCCCAAGAATGCTGCAGAAGTTTACTTTATTTAAGCAGCATCCTTGAGCTGCTCCCTGTACAGTGAAAAAAGATCAGAAAAACTGGCTGTGTAGGCTGCATATTCTAAAAAATCTTGATTGCACTGTCTCTTCACTGACCACTCAAGGTTGAAAATAGCTCCTGCAAAATCTTATTTTGAGTACTTGAGGAAGAGAGTTAACTATGGTGAATCATATAGTCTTAGCAATTACTGTCAAAGTCTTGTCATTTTGAAAGAATAGAGATGTAAAAAACTCTCTTAAATTTAAAAATGAAAAAAAATAGAAATTGACAAAAAAGAAAAAGCCATTTCAAAGTAGGTCCTATGAAAACAAATAAAAAGAAGACAGTTGCAAGAACAACAGTAATGGGGTTTTCTACCTCCTTTCTTTTCTATGAGGAGATCTGTAGAGGTTTAAGAATGCATTGAGTAAGCCTCAATGAGAAATCAAGGAGAAAAGATGAGTATTTCCGGGCTAATTTCATCCTTCAGCTGCATGCTTTGGAGAGAGGAAGAGAACCATGGGGACAGAGCAGGTGATATACAAGCTGTGGGCACTGCAGTTTATCTGTCATCTTGAACTTTTTATTTTCTCCTCCAGCAATATATGTGCTCCTGATGCCCATGTACACAATACTGTTCAGCTTCAGCTGTTCAGCTTCAGAAGAGGTGATCATTACAAATCATATGCATAAAACCCTTTTGTTTATTATTTTCCTTTTGTTATCCAGATCACTTTTGATGGGGTTTTAATTTTTTTTTTTTTAATTAATTCTGCAGTTCAATACAACCATAAAGTCTGATTCTGGTCTCCTTGCATTGTTGTAAATTGGAATTAATAACACAAACTAATTTGAGTTTACAGGAAAAACCTGCAGATGAGATTAGTTACTGAGAGCAGAGCTACAAATGTGTGCAGAGAAGCTTGCATGGATACAAGAAGTTTTCAGTCAATAAAATAGAGTGGCACACACTGGCTGAGGTAGAATAAAACCAAGGACATTTTTTTATCCCAGTAAACCCCATCATGGCGGTAGGAAAATCCTGAAAAAGCAAACAAGACCAGACACTAGCTAAGTCAAACTGGGAAGCCTCAGGTCACCTTATCCAGGGGCACACAGCTACTGTACTGCACAATGACAAGCAGTAAGGCTGTCAGTCTTCTTGATGTGGTGCTGAAAATAGCCACTCATGCAAAAACTGAATGTCCAAAGATCAGTCAGTGTGATGAGAATTTGAGGACTTAAAATTATTTGGAAATATGCCAACGGGTATCAGTGCCACTCACATGAATGCATATTTGTTATCTAGTGCTGGCAGATCAGGAATACGCAGGCTAGAGGACCCAGGGCTCTCTGCATGTCCTGGAAGTGAACTGAGTCACCGGGAGAAGCACAGAAATTGATGATAAAATATGGCTTAATGATCAAAAATCCATGTGAGCAAATACCTGTGGCCAGATTCTCTTCCTCATGTAAACATTCGTCATCACAGTCAGAAATAATTTATGGAAGAGAAGACATGAAGAAGAAATTGAGGAAGGTATTTTGGTATTTTCTCTCAAGACAGAGGTGTGTCATGGGAGAAGGGCATAAGAATGTGAAGACTTCATCCTGCTTCCTTTGTCAGTGTTGCCTCTGAGGAGCTGCCAAGTTTACATTGAGATCATGGACAAGCTCTGCTGAAGGCTGACCCCTCTTTGATTCCTAGTTTCCACCATTTAATTTAAATGTAAAATTCAAAATTAAAAAAATAAATTATTTTGGTAACAAAACTGATGTTGACTGAAAGAGGTACAGCTGGAGCAGAAAATGCAACATGTTATCTTAAACTCATGCAAGTGTTTGGTAAATACAGGGTTTTGTCTTTTCTCCTAATTTCCAAGGCTGCCCCTGTCTGGTGTATTATATTTCCTGGTTCTTCATGCAAGAGATGTATTGTTATGATGGAAGTAGGTAAGGCTTCTTGATACAGGATTTCTGATTTTGAGCACAAATCCACCTCTAGATTACATTTTTAAGGCATTTTTTATGGTAATGTGTCTTTTAAATTATTATGTCTATTGCCTATAGTTACGAGTGCTGGTTATAAAAGGAAAGTTATTATATTTCATGAAGTAACAGCATTTTGACCTTAATTTGAGATTTTTTTTTCTTTTATAATAAGTGATCTATAATGAAAATTGGAAATTATAATCTCATTTTCCCAAAGTATTTGATTTATGAAAGTAGATCTGCAAGGTTCCAGCTAATAGTTTGTGGTGTGTGATCAATTATTTACTCAGCTTTCTGTTTACCCTGAACATTTCATTGCATTTTCATAAACTGCTATGTACTGATTCCACTGGCAGTAATTGATTCCTTCACTTTTTAATGATCCAAAATTAGTTGCATAAATCTAAAATGGGTCCAAAAGAGCTCTTCATTGCTTTTATCTTTGCACACTCTCAGATATAATATCTCAATCTATTAAAATGGTAATTTAATTTTTTGATTAAACACAGATAGAATGCTATACTGGGAAATGGAAGATGATGAAATATGGAATAAATTGATAAACCTCTGTGTAAGGTAGGACACTGGGGTTCTCTCTGAATGGTGCTCATTCACTCCTTTTCAGCTGGATTTGGTGCTTTGCAGTGACAATACTGGTGAATACTTCTTGAGTCACTGAAAATTAAACTGCATTGCAGAGTCCTTAATAGGGCTCTGCTTGTAAGAATATTGAACTTATGTTAAAAGGAGGAATGAATCTATATTAGGAGAAAATTATATGAACTAGCTACAAGATGAAACTTCAAATGTGTTTGTTAAATTACTTACCAAACTTGGCATGAAAAATGTTGGCTCCACATTTTAGCTTCTTTTAGAAGGAATCCTTAGGAATATGCAAAAAATATTTGAAATATAAGGTCTTTACTTTTTAAGCCCTTTGGATCTTTAAATTATAAGAAAATGAAATAGAAGAAATGGATTTCATTTTTGTGCATAACGAACAAGAAAAGAAAATACTTTTAGTGCCAAATGCAACATACAGAATTAATAAAACTTCTTTAAATTGGAAGACAATCATTATATGTCCATATCGAGATATCCCAACAGCTAATTTGACTAAAATATTGAGTATCATTTGCTTTTCCCATAACCATGCCCCACATGTATGCTACTATAATGAATTTCAACAATTTATGATGAACACTTTTAAATATAATGTTCACAGTTTCTTAAAAACGTAAAATTTTGAAAAACAGTGATCCAATATACTGAATTTACCTGTCTTAAGCATATTATTTATTCTGATTAATTATAGTACCTATTACAACTTTATTATGCAATTGTAGATTATATTAAAGTTGATCAACTCAGGAAAGCCTTTTCTTTCATAATTAGGTAAATAGCTTGCTCACTGTGTAGAAAAAAATATGCTACAGAACCAGGTGCTGTAAACTCCTCTATGTGCTGTGGACATTTGCAGCAGTTATCACTGCTCTGGGGATCCACCAATGCTCTGGAGTTGGACAAAACAGTGGGATCAGACATTCCACAGAGTCCTGCTTCCTACCTTGCTGCTCAGATCCACATCAGGACAGGGGCTGATGATGCTGAAAATTACCCAGAGTGATGTAAAGTTCTAAGACAGATCTACATCCATTAGCTAAGATGGGTTATAAACCTCATCTCATCTCTACTGGGGCTTCATGACTGAAATTGAAATGATGAAAAACACAGCTTTTCAGCCCTTAATGCTGTCTGAACCTACTGGAAGAACTAAGTTTACTTTCGCATCATTTATGCATTTTAAAATGCAGAATATATCTGCAACTGATAATCTCAAAAGAGAGGAAGCTGTCTTGGTTTGATTTTATTCGTAATTTAAAAAATGTACATGCCATTTCAGCTGGGAGAATATGACCTTTGAATTATGAATGCCAAGTCAGAAATGACAACTAATTACATTAACCTAAGCAAGTTCTAAATATATTTACATAAAGAAATAAATAAAAGCATGCTTTCCTTTACTGAATATCAAGATGAAAGAATGCTGTGTCTCAGCTAACACATCAAAGGCTTAAAAGAGTTTGGAGAAGAAATGGTGTGCTAATTCTTATTGAAAGCAAAAGTATTCCTAAGGGAGATTCTTCTAAACCATATGTCTTTGACATAAACTGGCAATAAAAGAGAAAACTACTGCTGAGAATGTGAGAAATGCAGCTGAAATGCTTCTTCCTTTTCAAACAATTTGACCTCATTGGAGATACATTCCACATCCTTATTTTGAGGTTCATATAATCTGTTGAATTGAGCTTGGCGCTATTCACGGTGTTCGAAGAAATGAAATACATTTGGAAGAAAGCTATAAAAATAAGATTATAGTATCACTAACTGGAATGGAATCATCAGCAGAGTTCACTTGGAGTTTATTTGGCACCTATGGAAATGCAGGACTCGGGAGTATTGTGGGAGGTTCTGAGTCCTGGCTCTATGTGTGGTGCAGAAGTGGCACTTGGGGACACAGTTTAGTCATGGGCTTGGCAGTGAGGTTTATGGCTGGACTCAATAATCTTAAAAGTCTTTTCTAAACTAAATGATTCTATGATTCTAAGATTCTATGTATTTCTGGACTCCAGTTGGCAATTAGCCAGGCAACTGCTTTTCCTCAGTACTGGGGTTACTACTAGAAAGATACAAATGGTTTTGTTTCTTTTCCTGGCCCTTCACATCATTTGTAAGACACAAGGCATGCATAGCCAGGATGCTTCTCCCACTGTTTCTGTTGCAATTACCCAGATAATAGGATTTTGTTCTCCAGTATACATTTGAAGATTGCCTCAATTTCTTGTTGATGGTGTGATGCAAGAAATCCCTTTCTAGGGAAAGTTTACTGCTCTCTGTGAGAAAATGCACCAAGGAAATAACATGCAATAAATGTGGTAAACAAAATTATGTATGAAATAAAGATTTCTGCCAAAAGCTACAGAACTGTAAATGGTAGAAGTTTAGTAGATGAAGCTGCATCACATAGTTAAATTATCACATTTCTCCTCTAAGATCTCTACTCTTTACATGCGTCTAAGTTAGTTTTATTACAACACATATTACACCAACTGTTAACTGTTCAGGATTGGGTTAGCAATGAAACATTGGCCACCTGCATTTGCAGGTGAAGGAGAAAATAAATCATAGGAATAGCTTTAGCTCATTTCCATTTTCTATGTGAAAAGTTCAGAGCAATTAAATTTTTTTACAATATGTTTGCATTTTAATATGATGGAAATCAAGATGAAATCCTCATAATTGCACTATTTCTGCTGTGAACACTCTAAGTCACTGGATAAAATACAAAATCTTCATTGTTTCAGGGACCGAAAGACAATTTTTGCTCCCACCCCATTAAAGAAATTCCATGACTAGTTTTGTTTATGCTCTCACTTTCACTCACTGAAGCTTGAATTAATTTTTGCACAGTAGAATAACTTGAAGGGAATCAACTTATTTCTTCTCTCTTAGTAATCAGCCCATAGCCTTTCAGGAAGGGCGCTCATCTTAGAAATAAGATGAACACTGGAACTCAAACCTTCAGGCAGTAGCCATGAGGTTTCCTTGTCTACTCAGGCTTGATTTTAGAAGGAAATGGCAGTTTTAACTTTATTTTGCCTGGAGTTGATCCTGATGGGCACTCGTTGACAGCGTCTATCATACTGACCCCCTTAGAGTATGTAAGTCTTACTTAGCCTAATTTATAAGAATTCAGGGGTAGAATGATCTGAACTATCTTTTTTTTTTTTTAAACTCATTTTTACAAATCCTCAATTTGCATATTTTTAGGAAAGTGTATGATGTATATAAGAAAATATATAGGGTGAGGTATATAAGAGAAGTTGCTGACTGCCAAGGACACCTAAAAATATTCAGTCTCCTTCTTTTTTTTTTTTATTTAATATATTTCAAAATCCAGAATTTCCCACTGAGCCCATGTATTTACAGGTGCCAAATTTCTCCTTTACAGAAAGGAATACAGTAAAATATATTATGGAGGAGATGAAATAAATAAAAAACCTCCTCTCTGGATTTTCTTCTCCTATACCTCCTTTAGGATTACATTTTTAAAAAAATGGTGCTATGGAAATCTTTTTGTAGCACTTGTCAAGGCTTTAATACTGAATTGTTATAATGATATAGAAAGATATGGATGGATTGTTTCTCGACTAATTACATTTCAGATGAGAAAATTTCTCAGTAAATGGATGTGTTATTCCTACACAATTTTGGTATTTGAACCACATTCACTGGGTTAAAATCTTTTAACTTCTCAGACCAGCTACCTGATACCTTATCTGATAGGGAAGCCACAATGTCTCAAGTAAGCTACAAAATTTACTTTTTGGCTAAAAAAGTTGAGGATTTGTTTCTTCTTTTGAGGAAAAAAAAAAAAGAGGAAAAGAGAAGAATTTAATAGCTTTTTAATTTTTTTCTAGAAAGAAAAATCTTAGCTGTAGAGCATTAGTATCAATTTTAAAAATGTAGGTACTGGGAGCTGAGCTTTGGAATGTTCAGAGCTGAAGTTCCTTTTGTGTCTCCAGTAGACTTGTTCCCAAGAATGACATCTACCTGTAAATGATGTTATTCCCCAGTTAATAACTCTAATATAAATAATAACAAGCAATTTAAATTTTTTGGTATGGATGAAACACCTAAACCCTCCCTGCATACTTTTGTTCTTTTCTTGAAATCAGGGACAATTTCATCGGTTCTAAATCCTGTAATGAGCCTTAAAGACAGAAGAAGCCAAACTCTTGGATGTTTACTTCAGTTCTTCCTGGGAACTGTGCAATCAATGTCCATTTTTCATATTAACTTACTTTTACTGGTGAGAGGAAAAAAATTTTGTGTAATTTGTAATTCATTAGTTACAACTACTGATTGGTATTTAAGTATCTGAGGATTGTCATACCAGTCTGGCTATGGAAGTCTGCCATGAAGTAGTGGAGAAAAAATGCTGGTGCATTTTCTGGTTTTCCACTGCTATTTAGTGGTAAAATTATGCTGTTTGATTGTAGTTTCTTTCCTTGTTTGTTATTCCTTTGGGATTAGTTTATTTTGGTTTGGTTTTAGAATTTCTATTCTGTGTTTTAACATATTGCTCTATTGTTTTGCAGAACTATACTTCAAAGGAACGAAGATCTGTGAATAATATTTCTTTTAGAAAGGGCTAACATAATTTTCTTTGTAGCTTGAAATCTGTGTTCATGTTACAGTAACTTTCAGCATATTAATTAAAAAAACATAATTCCCTTTACTACTCCAAAGTCTTACTGTTTCAACTGTTCCCAACAGTAAATTGAAGCCCAATGAAATCTAATTGCCTGCTATGCAACCTGAGAGACATTTAAAGAGAAATTAGAAACTCTAATTATATGGTAACTTTCTTTCATTTATGTTACGTTTGCAAATTCAACTCCCCACACCTTTAATTTTCTGTCTACTGCTTTAATTTTGGCTTTTCATTATCAGCAGTACTAAACTGCTCTCCAGCTGCATCAATATACTCTTATATTTTCCTAAATGAGCATAGATCAGTTTGTGTTCCCTGATGTTTGTGTTGCAGTCAGAATTCTCAGAAGTGGTTCATTGAATTTTATTAGAGAGGACTTTTGCACAAAAGGATCAATTAAAATGACCCAAGTATTAATAGAACATGAAGGGACAGACTTCTTTCATGCAGGATTGAAGGGAAGGGATTTTACCCCCAAAATCTGGTTGGCTCACCAGCCTTTCAGCTCTTTTTTCAACTGAGATTGTTATTTTTTTGCAGTTTACCACATACTGCAGAGGGTGTCGATGACAGACCATCCCTTATGCTACTTGTATTTAGATTTACTTAATTTTCCCATTATTTCACTTGTGTTTTGAACATGAGATGTACAGCGAGCTTTTGTTTTTTTAATTAGCATTCCGGTGTTGTTTCCCAAGTATAGGAAATAAAGTTCAATATTTAGTGTCTTTAATTTCAATTTTTTTAATATCTCCTGTATATATATATATATGTTTGTGTGTATATATATATTTTTCTTTTTCCTCTCTTATCCCTTCACCTGCTCCAAGGAAATATAGCAATCACACTTATTAAGGGAGAATTTACTTTCTTCAACCTCTGTAAATTTTAAATCATCAGAAAATCCTGTGTCAAGGATGTACAAGGTTAATTGCAAGCTGCTTGAAGATCTGCTAGTGTTGAAGTTAATATCAGCATATTTAGGCCAACCTTAATTCTGAGTTTCTTTCATTTTTACATTCATTGTTATGTTATATTTTACCCTTGAATTATTGCAGTCTCCCATAATGCTTGTACATAGTTGGTCTTTTCCCTTTTTAAAAATATTTGTTTTTCTGTACAGTGTGAATGGTTTAATGCTAAAGGACAAGGCATTATTGAAACAAATGCCCATATTTACGTAGATAGAAATATATAAAAAATTATTAAATAGCTACGATGTGTACACAGATGCCTGTATATGCTTCTTTTCCCCTGTGTTTTTGATGACTCTGAAACTTGTTTCTGCATGAAATATCTTGTGCTTTCTAGAAGGTGTATAAGATTGAAGAAATAGCTAGAAAAAGTAGGTTTTTAGGACTAAAATCAGGACCTCTCCCATGTTACTGGAAGTGCACTAACAGAAAGTAAAGCCTTATTCTGATAAAAAATATATTTATAAATACGTAAATCTGCAAACTGAAAATCTATCTTTTAAAGATGCTCTGTTTCAAAGTTACATTCCTTTTATTTCACACATGAACCATTAAAATAAGATTTCAAATTCTACTCTTTTTTTTTTGTGCTCATGTAGGTTTTTCAAGAATAATTGATTACACAACTAGAGCACTAGAAAGTTTGCCTGATTGCTCTCCATTATATCAGCTGGCCTAATAAAAGATATTGCCTCTGCCAAGAAACCTCATTTCTTCCTTTTGAAACTGCTGTAGAAACTTCTCTGCTTGCTTGAAAAATATCAGAAAAATGATGATCACCCAGTAACCAGTCATCTAAAAATTATGTACCTAAAGCTAGAAAATGTAACACACATTAAATAAGCTGTAAGTTCATATCACTGATGGGATAACTTCGTATCATTTCACATCGTAACTGATATGGTTTTTTATGGTGTAGTGATAGGAACTAAAGTATTAATCAGAAACAATACCTGCTAAAATTATTAGAACCAGGTATACATTAAGTAGAATGACTTAGAAAATAAAAATAGAATTAATTTCTACTTAGCTGTTTATTAGGTGTCAATTACCAGCAAATAGTGTGCTCTAATACAAATTTGATTATATTAATGCTAGAAGATTAATCCTGCACATGCTATGTGATACGAAATATACTTTCAAAGCACCACTACATATTATCACTCAGAATTATTATATCTAACTAGTTCTGGATAATAAATTAAAAGGACAAAATCCTGTGGTGAAAACAAAACCAAAGTTGTCATACCTGAGTGTTGTAGACTGAGAGGAAAGTCTTGTCAAGGTGAAAAAGTTTAATTTTCAGTGGGCTCTGAGCTTCATATCTTAAACTTTGATTCTCCAGACTTGCCTATTGAGTAAATATCAATCTCTAAGCATTTTGCATCTGTGTGTTGATATATATCTGGATGACATTACTAGACCTAGAAGTCTGGGAGAAATCTGAAAAAGAATTTAGATGAGGCTAATTATAGGTATTCTGTACTATTAACAAACTAATTTCTGAGCTCTGGAAAGTATAACACGAGTGAGAAGTGGTGTGGGGCTGGGATCTATAACCCTATCCTGAAAACAAAGGAATGGCAGCAGCCATTCCAGGGAAGTTATCTGTCTCAAAGCTAATCATTCCAAGTGCCTGTTGTAATCAGCAGAGTTCTAATCAGTTTCACTAAGATAATTATTTGCATCCTGAAGTAGATATCTAAAAGAAACTAAATTAATTGCATCTTGAAGGCAGTTTTTTCTTACCATTTTGCCACAAAGAAAATATAAAATTACTCCCTTGGTGTCCACAATATATTTTATAGAACCCTAAAGTTAGCTGAGATTAATTGCATAAGTTTTGCTGTAAAACTGCAAATCACTTTTTAAAGTGCAATTTTTAGAAGTGCTTTGAAACTGATTTTTGTAACGCCCTAAGTAATTTTTATTGATTCCTCCTGTGGACCCTGTAAGCCTCTATAGATGCCACAAAAACATTTGACTTGGGGTTTTTTTTCATCATCATCAAAACCTAATTTTAAAGTTATCTGAGATTTCTTACATGAGACTCAGACTAGCTGTGAACAGATTATAACAGTTCAACTGATGTTGCAATTACACCAGTGTGAAACTATCAGCTTTTTAGGGAGGCTTTGTCACCTGGGACCTCTGCAGAGGAGTGATGCCCTGAGTAATTCTCAGGTGTGCTCTGTTTCAGTTTGCAGTGATCCATGCACTAGCCTGTTGTGCTCTCAGAATGCTCTAATTACATGAATCATACCATGGTTTAATGGCCACGTAGTGTTTAAAGATTTAATGCTGACTCAGCTTCCCCTCACAGGCTTCTTGTGACGAAAAAGTCCATTTCCTTAAGCATAAAAGACAATATTTTTCCACTTTATTTATTTAGTACCTTTCCAAAGGCCCATTACTGAGTGAGAAAATCCTTTCCTATTTCAAAGTAGCCAAACACTGACATAACCTATATTGAATTGTTTCTCCTGATACTTAAGGCACGAGGATGCTGTGGCTGCCAGTTGTTATTTCCTGAACTCATGAGTTTGTTTGTTCTGGCTCACAATCATCAGTAAAAACCATAAAATCATAATTTTGTAAAGATAACACGATTTTTTGTTGTGTGTCTGCTTTCATTTTGATTTCATCTGCATAACTAAATGCTCCCTTTTGTGGGTCAGTCAGGGCCAAACAGCCTGACCCTTCTTTCCCACATTCACAATGACTTCTCCCGTTACTTCCAAACAGTTCTATAAGAATCCCCAGTATATAATTAGGTTAACAAAAAGGGCCTTAAATAATCAGTATTGAAATTTGCACAAGCCAACAGGTTTCTTCTGCCAAGGTATTTTTTTCCTTAAAAGCTAAAATATTTGTTGTGCACATCAAAAAAAAAGGAGCTCCTTGGTCTAAAATATCTCCTGTTCTACAGTGATTCTTAAGGTGCATTTTTGGATGTTTTGCATTAATTTTGTGCTGTTTTTGTTTGGGTTTGTTCTTTTCTTGGCTTTTTTTTTAAGTTAAAGGCTTTTGTTGAAAATTACCTTCCTAAGAAAATAAAAATAATTGGGCTAATTTATTCTGGGATAAAAAGCCAAAAGACTCAGGAGTCAGTTTGGAAGCTGCTGTGGCACCTGTTATCCAGATAAAGACTCCATAGATAAAATATGAATGTTTGTTCCTTGTTTCTGCTACTGTGTATTGCAAGAGAGGAGTAACAATTGAAAGTGGAAATATTTATTTTACAGTTACAGACAAATAATGTGTTGTACTGACTTCAAGCTCAGAGACAGAAGATTATATTGTTTATATATATGCCGACTTCCTTATGTTGTCCAGGTCCTTTTTTAAGAGCTTCATAGTATTTGTGATTTTTTTTTTCACTTTCTTTGCACAAGAGTATACGAAATCTTCAGTCACCTCCCGAACTGCTCACAGACTTAGCAGCTGAGAAACTCTCAGACTATTCCTTCATTTCTGCTCTGTTTAACCTAGAAACAGAGACAACATAAAAACTCAAATAGATAAGTATATAGTGAGAGATAGATGTAGAAGGGATGACAGAAAAGTAATGTGCAGAGGGGCTTTCAAATCTTCAGCTATACTCAAAACAAATATGAAATATCTTAGGTTTGTTGACCTGGAGAAGCTTTTGAAAGGCTCTTGTGTTTGTCATGAGAATCTCAGGTTTGGATTTTTGTTCTGCTTCTGTATTGGAAACAAACACACATACAAACTTGCTTCCTTTCTTTTTAAATGTTGCTTATTGTAATCAAGCAGTAGCCTTTGGTTATCTGTTTAAATGTATAAAAAATAATAAGATACTGCTTCCTATTCTGTGATCAAGGCTGAGTAAAACATATGGCAGCACAGGCTTGTGATAGACTGTAAAAGGGTAAATCTGATGAACTCTTTAAAATTGCTCTTGTTTTGCATGAGTTTGGAAATATCCTTCAATTTCCATAAATAAAAACGTGTGGGTCACACACTATTCTTTCACACTCAGCTTCTCAATTAAACTAGTATTCTTAACATCTGGAAAAATTAGGAAAAAAAAAGCACTGAATGAACTGATCCAAAGAGCCTTAAACCAGACAGAGTTAAAATCAGGAAAAAAAAACCCCAGTACATAAAGTGTAAAATCAGTTATATTAAGCATGAATGTTTCTTACAACTTGAGATTTGCAACTCTGCAGATAATCCATCCTGGCCAATAGCTATAGCTTTCTCACTCTTTCAAAAAACAATAAATAAGAAACCTACAAACAACCAAATATTTGTCCAGTTAAGGCACTCCTATGGACATTTATGGATTTTGACAGTAAAATTAAATTCTAGTCAAGAGTACTCCACCTCTGGGTGTTAAAGCAACTGGAGTTTGTTGATATAACTAATGTAAGAATTGAATAATGAAAGTCTTCAAAGTATCTAACAATGGTAAAACCAGCTGAGCTCCAGTCTCTTAATGACCCTCTGCACAGCACAGGTTCACAGGGCAAGCAGTTCCTGCCTGAGCTTCAGAAGATATGACAATGTTCTCTCCATGCTCTAAGATGAATGGACTCCTCTGATAAATTGAAAGCTAATTTCCAGCCCTCCCCCAACTACCCCCCCATAGTTAATTACCTTTCTCCCTTAGATCAATCATAAATTATATTTCTCAGGTGACTAAACAAAGAGGTCCTTGTACTTCTGAGTACCCTTTGAGTACTTGGGCTCAATATTTCTACTTTGTGAAAAGGTGTAATGACCCTTCTTTTCTTTTGGAATATATTGTAAAGCTTGTCCTATTGTGTTCTCAAAGGACTACGATCCTAGAAATGCCTATGCACAAATAAATATCCGAGGTAAGGCCTTGAGTGGGATCCAAGGGTACTTGGATGCAATCCACAGAGGAGCCTGCACAGCCGTGGGAAAGTTTATTTACTCCTCTTGCTCAGCATCTCTGTGAATTATAATTTTATTAGGAAGTATAAAACCAGTAAATGTAGAGGTCTAACCTTTGTATTCAGCAGAATGGTTTTGCTACCTGCAGTGAGATGTGTCTGCCAACCACCTAAACAGGTTCCAAGCAATTTGGAAAATCTCGCTGTTCTTTAAAGAGCAAATGGTTCCATGGCAGCTGGGATGAATCCATTTCAAATTTGAAATAAATATTCTCAAACCGTGCCAGTGGGAAACAAAACCAAATTATTGTACACCAGTTTATTGGACATGACCATCACTGCCAAAACAAGAACAAAATGGAGCCCTTTCTGATATTAGGGTGTAGATAACTAACAGATAATTGCATTTTTTATTTTTTATATTTAATTTCTGACACTGTTTCACATGTTACTGGGTGTCTTTTCATTGGATTTGTGAGTCTGGTGTTCCAAAGCAGAATAGCACACCTCCAGTCAGGACACGGAGAGAGAAAAGATACAGGTGTGGTTATTAAAAACAAAACGAAATAACCAAAATTAAACAGATTAAAAAAAAAAAAAATCCACAAACCAAAAAACTAACCCCCCATCCCCAGCAGGTTCCTTTAGATTTCATTCCAGAGTGGGTTTTTCTGCTTTTCCTTTGGTTTCTCTTTTTTCTTTTGAGATTAAGTCCATAACCTGAAACTCTCTGGGACAGAAAATACATCTTGGTCAAAGAACAGTGAATGAGCAAATTTTATTTTTTGATACGGTACAAATTTTTCCATTATGGATAAAGAGGTGGGAATCCCTATTGAAATTCAATAATTCAATGAGTTATCTTATTATACAAGAAGAAAAAATAGAGTTAATATATTTTGATGCATTGAAAGTGGATTTTTTGTATTGCCCTTGAATTCTATTAAACATTTTTCTTTCACTAGCATTCCAAAGATAAGATAACGGCTTTTATTTTTCAAACCTACTGAAATCAATTTACTTCTATGTTTTTAACCTTCCTTTTCACTTGAGGTGTAGGATGTGAATGCTGGGATGAGGTATTTCTCCTCGCTGTCCAGTTTGCCAGTTTGTCCACTCTTTTGCTTTTGCTTTTGCTTTTGTAGAGACACTTCAATTATTCTTCTGAAATGTTTTAAGGAGGGTGTTGCATGTACACTTCCCTAATACTTGCAGTATAACATGAATTTATGTTCACAGCCCTAAATGTCCTTTTAATATGCTCTGTGGTAAGCACAGAACACATCTTCTTAAAATCTCATTTAATATATACCTGTGATTTCTACTATCTGCATAATCTTGCTCTGGACTTTCTTAACACAGGCTTGTTCATATATATATAAATAAATATATATATATCTATATATATATTCATAAGTATATATGTTTGAGAGTATATGTGTATCTATCTATATATGTCTATATGAATCAATTTTTTTCTTGGAGGAATTGTAATTTTTTTTTTTCATATTTTAGTAGAAATTACATTCCAGAAGAGCCCCAAGTTATGTAGAAGTTTATGAGGAAGTTTCCATGTCCTAGGTATTCTTCTTCAGGGTGAAGGCATCAGCTACCTTGCTGTGTGTTTAATATGCAGTCAAAGATTCCTTATTCAGCACTGCATGAAACATCATCACTGCAAACCAACCACATTATTTCAGGCTGGCTAAAATTAATGAATTTTCAGTTTTGGCCAAACAAAGATCAGTAAAATTAAGCTGGAGATGAACAACATTCCTCGCCCAGAGGAAAAGTGAAAACTGAACTCCCTATTTCCATTGAACAGTGGTGCAGAGCCACACTATTTAAATATGTTTCTGGCCATATTTCTTCCTCCTTAGGACAACTACTGAAAGAATTTACTGTTCATCAAAAGCAGAAAAATATTTATAGGTGGATAACGAATTTCTCATTTTTATGCTGAATTTGCACAAAACAAAACCTTGCACAGCTGCTCCTTGGAAGATAAAAAGGATTCAAATTGCTGTAGCAGACTTGTGAGTAGAAATGTTTTCAGATGTTCAGCAAATCAAATTGCATGGGGAAAGGGCAGGCTTTTTATTTTTTTTTCCTCTGGATTGTTTGCCTCTAGAAATATTTTACCCTTTACTTTTGCTTAATTGATTAGCTCTTACGTATGGGGAGAGGTTTTTTTGCTGCTGTAGAATGCGTGGAATGAAAGGCAAATAAATAAAGAAGTTGACCTTGTAATCACCAAAAGACACATCCAGAGTGAGAACTTTGCTAAGGCAACAATTAGCAAGGCTCACAGTTGTTCTGATAGGGATCCTGGTTTTATGTCCACAATTTAATTATCTAGGCATTTACAAAAATGTCCATCACCTTACACCAACAGGTCACTCAGCTTTCTTTGAAGTAAACTTGGGGGTGTAATGAGATTAGTATGCAATTTTTTGCTATAGAAGTAAATTGTTCATAGCTAAAATAAACTCCTATGATATCAAAGTGTTTTACTGAAGGAAATGCAACCAATCTATACAAGCTATACAAGCAGATATAAGAGAACTAAGAGGGAAAACCAGATTTTATTTAAAGGGGTTGTGGTGGGTTTTTTTTCTGCACAGAATCTATCCGATATACTGTTTGAAATACTGAATTTTCTTCAAAATCGCTACCCTATTCTGAAATGAATGTGAGGCTAGGCTGAGTTGCTCCTCAGATTCTCCAAATCACTCATCATCTAGATTTCCTGGTGCCAGCGTGATGGACACTACTTCAGGAATTTCTTCCCCCTGCTTGATTTACTAGGAGACATGTCATGAGATTCACCTGGCCTGCAAATGGGATCTGAAGCGGCGGAGGAGGACAATGACATGACTTCCAGCAGTCAGTCATTCGTTATATAGAAATACCCTTCAAAAGATCCCTGCCTGCCTCGGGTGAAATAGATGTCAAATTTGCCTGAAGGACAGGGATCAGAGCACTGCCAGCTCATACTGCACACATCAAAACAGCCCACAGCTGAATTGCGCTTTTTCCTACTGGAGCAAAGTTTCTCCTTGCGTGGGTGTTGGATAAAATACATATTTTAATCAGCTTAAAATATATTTTAATTGTTTGCACTGACCTCACCATTTCCTCTATGGAAAAATAAATATTATATGAGATAATTGGCAGTGTTGGACAAATTCTTGCTGTCTCAGATCTGTGGAAGGATTGGAGGTATAATCAGTCTTCATGGTCTTGTTTTTTTTTAACTGGTCAAGGAATTGTTTGGCAATAACTTGTACTTTTTAATTGTTGTTTCACTACCAATTCTGTCTGTTAGGAAAAAAAGTCCTGTGGTGAGATTCTGCCTCCAGCAAAGTTGATCCTACCCACTTACTACCAGTAACTTATTTCCTTCAATTCTGATGAGTGTTCCAGGTTTCCTGGACATGGTAGCAAAGGGAAGTTTATTCCCTTACACTTTTCGTAACTGGGTTCCAGATTTACCCATTGAAAGTTTCAGGAGATTCATTCCCTTAAAAAATATTCAAGTTTGATTTACTAAGGGTGCATCACATCTAAGGTGAACTGAATATTCAAATTATTTTCCTGTTACCAGGCAGGTGAAGTCTAAAGCACAATAACTTCATCAGAAATATGTCTGCTGAAGGGTTTGCAGACACAGCTCTTGGATAACTTGGGTGTCATGTAATGTGGCATTTTCAGAAAAGTTCAGGTCATGATAAACAGGGTCTTGGATCAGGCATATGAACCTCAATTTCTCTTTCCCTCTGGTTGTTAAAAAAAAAAAAAAAAACAAAACAGCCCAAACATATCTAAAGCTGCACCACAAAGAGTGTAAGAGGAGTATCAGACCATCCCTTGCCACGTTTCCCATTTTAAACAGATTTAGAATGGTTTTCTTCCGAGAGGCTGCCAGACAGAGCATTGCATCTGCTTCCTAATGCAGGTAATTAATTGTTCAGTGAAATTGGATTTATTACCTTGCAAAACAGCATGAATTATTTACTAGTTTGAAGTGCCAAGTTCTTTATTGTACAACACTGACTTTTATTTTCTTTTTTTTTTACCCTTTCTGACATAAGAAAAATCAGAAAAGATAGATCTCAAAAACTTCATGCAAGGCTTCATGGTTATTTTTTTCTGACATCCCAAGTGTTGTTTTTCTTAATAAAAACAGAACATTCTTCCCAGGTCAAATGATAAGACTCCAGTCTTTTATACATGATTCCATAACTAGAGAAACATTTAAGAAATAAAATGGAGATACTTTTTTTGTGATAACAGACATCAGAACACCATGACTATTAATGCTTGTTAAAAAAAACCAGTGAATGTGACAAAAGTCTGTCTGAAATAATTCCCTTTTGAATTTTGAGAGAATTTTTTTTTCATTTATATTCTCATGGCTATTTCAACTAGTCATGCTAATTTATCTATTGAACATGTAGGAAAAAAAAAATCTGATGCTGCTCTTAGCCAGTTCCCAATGCCCTGTACACTTCTGCCAAGTAGGGAGTGTATGAGAAGAGTAGCTGTGTTCCTTGGGTCGTCCAATAAAGTCTCTTTTAAAACGAGGAATTTTAACTACAGAAATTTTTCACTGGTTTTTGAATTAATAATTTCAAGTACAGAAGTTATTTAATTGGTTTTTGAAATGCTACTGATGTAGCAGAAGTAGAAAATGCTCCTTTCCTGAATTGGATAAATGGTTGAAAGGGAAAGTTCTGAGGACTTCCATTGCTACTACTCTGAATGATTAAAACTCAAAGGATTATTTCCAGTTAGAAGTGCAACCATCATTGTGAAAATGCCAGTTTCATACCCCATTTCTCCAAGTTAGCACATGAAATGCTTTAATTCTCTAAGACTTGGAGAATTTTGCTCTCTAAGATTTATGACGATAGCTGAAATAAAGAGTTTCAGACACCGATTTTGTGATGGCTTCTTCTTTTGTAACCACTGGCTTCAGTGCAGGTGATTTTCAGAGTTAATGTTGGGTGTTTTAAAAAATATATTTCAATATCAAGTCAGCACTTTCTATTCATGCTTGGCGTTTTGTACTTTTGGAAATCACTACATCCTGACATTCTTGAGGCCAGGACTAACCAGATGGAGTTCTCAGTCTTGGCTACTCTCTCCACCACTGCCGAGGCAAGACAAAAGATCTGTCAGTGGCAGCCCTGCAGCTCCCTAGCCTTGCAGATTCCTTGGAGAAGCCTGGATGTGAAGGCTGAGACGGAATTTTGTCCCAGGAGGCAATATCATCATTATAATAATATCATGCCCAAGCAGGTGAGACTGCAGTTTGCTTGCTGCACAAGCATGGAAAAACACTTCTGCCAAGTGTTTCCTCTGCAGCATTGACCATGATTTATCCAAGGATTAGATGAACAAAAAGGAAAACTTTGCATTTCCTGAATTTAATTTTGTGGAGCTTAGCCATGGTTCACTGTCTGACCTTGTGTTTACAGGATTTCAGTACATGAAAACACTACCCTTAGGAAAAGGTCTTAATAGAATTTAATAGAGATTAATCCAAAGGGCCTAACTGAATTATTCTAACATACTTTAATCTAGAAGAGTTTTTTTATTTTTGGTGGATATTCTTGAACCAGAAGAATGCTTTGTAAAGCATAGAGGCAGACTGTATGGATTTGAGCACTGTAGATGTATTTGCTAATATAGTAAGGCTTGCAGATTTGGCATAGGATAATTAATGTACATAACAATGCACAGATTTCCAAGAAGTATTTGCACACTTTAAAAAATGTAGCATATTTAAATAACCGTGACTATTGCAGTTCATGATCTTTGGACCTAAAGCTGTAGAAATCTAGGTATCTACACGTAATATTACAGAGACTAGTAATGGCAGTAGTAGTAATCTACGGAAATTAAATATGTTCAAATAAATGTTAGAATAAACATTCACTTCAAGTAAAAGGCAGTTTTGCAATTAAACAATTATTTATTTTACACCTTACTGCTTGAAAAATACTTTTGGTTGGTAGGGTGCCATGAGAAGTAGAAAGGGGCTGAAGAGAGGAATCTGGTAATACCCTGCATTCTTTACCTCAACACGAGGTTTTATGTTATGTGTGTTCGTATCTCATGCAATATGCCATCTTTAATGAGGTATTTCCATTCCTGTCAAATGTCAAAAATTGAAAAAAAAAGATATGCTAAACATTTTTATATGTTTTCGGTAATTAACACATTCCTGTGATATAAAATACTTGTACATGTTGCGAAGTAGGTCTAAGTAGAATAAATTAACAGTGATGCCAAAATATGTGATAAGCAGGATATACTAATAACAAAGATGAATTAATTGATTAAGATAAATTTAGTTAATTTTTAATGCAGACAAACACACTTTGACACCCAGTTTTAAATTCTAAATAGGTATGAAGAGAATCTAGGATAATTTTTATGATAGCTGTCCTATATTCCAAGGAATCTTAAAATACCAAAAGCAAAGTTGCTGTCAGCTAACTGACAGTAAGCAAATGTTTTTCCAGGACAGCATATTGGTGACAATACCAGAGGCCTGAATGGCAGAGAGTGATGGGTGAGTTTGTTTCTTGCCATCCCAAAGCCAAAACCAGTGGGTTTGACTTCACCTGCGGAGTATCACAGCTACACTGGTGGGTGGAGGAGGAGAAGTTGTGCTGGCAATCTGGCAGGGAGGGAGAGGGATGACACTGAGATCTGCACATGCTTCCTGCTGCCAAGGCAGCAAAGCGTTTCTGCTGCTCTCCTTTGGGTGAGAGGCTTTGATCACAAACATTCTCCTGAGGTTTCTGGAAAGAGGCTTGGAGAGAGCTGTCCAGCTGCTGTCCCTCTCTGCTCCCTTAGGTCTGACACTGCACCCTCCTCCACAAAAACATCTTGCCAAAATATCCTCCTGAAAAGGTGAAATTGGCAGAATGGCACTAAAAGGAAATTATTTCATGTTTAGATCCAGAGAGAACTGAAACTAGAGCTTTTTCTTCTCCAGCTGACGCAGGTTTAATACAAATCCTGTTTTCCTGTTTCTTTATAAAAGTGTTTTTTTTCCCTCCAGCACATTAGTGGATGATGCTATATTGAAGTGAGAAGTTGGAAATAGGATAATTTAATGGAAGCATGAAAACAATAATTGTTCCATGTGATTGCTAAAATGGATGGAAAATTCATATTACACAGAGTTTAGCAAAGCTGTCATTTTTATTTAATAGAGATTCTTGGATTCACCATTTATTAATTGTTTTTGGGTTTGGGTTTTTTTTCAGAAGAGACTTGTTCTAGTTAGTAGCAATACAAACTGTTTAGTTCTGCATGTGTATCCAGCCCAGCTTCTGAACAGCTAGGATTTGGACAATTGGAATACTCTTTTCATTCAAATTGAGATGCTAACCAAAAAGACAATGAAAGCCTGCAGTAAACTCTGCTCAAAATATCAGTTTTAATATGATTTTATTTACTCTTTGCATTCAATGCATAAAAGATGTAAAAACCCCTATGAGAAGGTGATAACATCAAATACACTTTTCATTTTGTTTTAAGAGAGATGGGTCAGTTTTGACCTTTTCACAGTTCTTGCTACTTTCTATTGTTCTGCTAAATTTGGCATTACTCTTGGGCCAGTTTTTCACCAGAAGTCAAAAGGGACAATGGAATCTTTCTAGCTCTGTGTTGTGTATAAAAATTTCAAACTTGCAATTTAATATTGTTTCACAGGATTTTTTAAAACTGATGGAAATATTTGGGGTTTTGCCACTTTTTCCACATGAATAACAGAGGCTTGGTTGCACTTTTTTTTTTTGGTAAATATACAAAGCCAATGTTATTTCCTAACTTTAATTAAACATATAAGTTATTTGCTTTCATAATGAAAGTTGGCAGATTCCTTGTATTATTCATACTGTCCAATGGCACAGAAAGCTCACATTACAATATAACTTAACTGTTTAATCATCATTCCCTTTGATATTATTCACGTTTGGATATGAACAGAAAAGGCCTACCAGTTTCAGAATCCACATGTTACACTGTGCATAGACATTGAATTACTGTAAGCTGACTCTATCACAACAACAATTCAGTGATTGATACTTTATTTTTCTAAATTATTATGTCATATTTTTGTTATAAATTCTGTATTTAAGTCAATGCTTAACAGACTGGTCTATAGGAAAATTAAATTAAAATAGTGCTTTTTTTTGTCTTTTTTCTCTCAAGCAATAGTGATCCTAACAGCTGGCTCTGTCCATGTCTCCTTTGGCACAGAACCATTTGGAGAAATTGGAAGGTGCCATCTGCGTCACTTTGCCTACCCTGCTATGCAGTGTGCTTTTTTTTTTCTTTCTCAACACAAGTTACATGCTGAGGTTTTGTTGCTACATGGAGTTTAAATTTCACAAAAAGTGAGTTAAAGTAATTTTTGAATGTCCTTTGTGGCCCCTCATGGGATGATGCCCATGGAACATGTAAGACGGATGCATGGACCAGCTTTGAAGAGACAGAAAGCGTGGCCAAAAAGGTTCATTTCCTCCTGGTGTAAGCCAGCACAATCTGTAGAGCATCATGAAAGAAAATTGGAGAAAAAATCGTGAGGCTGAGGAAAGTGGCTTTGAATACATTTGTTTATTAAATGTCCTGTATCTCTCAGAATGGAGGCAGTAAAATGAATAAAGTGAAATGCTGAAAGAAGCTGAGCAGGTTTATTAGGTCAGTAAGATATTCTGCATCTATAAGAGTGAGGTTGTTTAATACTACACGGAAAGATTTATTAATTCCCAAGAGTCTCATTAATCCTTACAGGACTAGGTATGTGGTTAATACCATGACTAGAAAACTGTCACAGTTTAGCAGCTGTTGAAATGGCCTCACTCAAATTGTATTCATGTTTCAGAACTCTGTCTCCAAGTTTTTCAAACCAGAGCCTGCCTTCTTTAGTGGAAGCCTAATCTTGTTTAACTTCATGGAACAATTAGCATGGGCAAAAGGAAAAGGTCTTCTTCCTCCTGTGAAACTTCTGTTTTTCACTGTAGATTGTTTCAGGACTTCTGAATTAATCAACTAATTAGCTCCTGTGTGAGTGAAGGAAATTCCTGTAAAAATTAATAAAGCTCAAATTACCTGCTTTGGAAGTGATCCCAAACAGAGCCACTTCCTTAAATGGCTGAAAGCTCTGCAGTAGCATCCGGGATGAGTGGCAGCAGCCCAGTTTGAAGCAGCAGGTATCACTGACCCATTCTATATATCCTTTGCGCAGAAGGTGTGAGGTCACCAGGAATCTTTCTGCTGCATGCTGCCATATAACATGTGTGTCAAAGCCAGAGCACGGACCTTATGTTACCTTTCTCTCCTCACAGTGGACTAACTTATTCTTCAACCCAAAATAATGACAGAAGCTACAATAAGGCATATTTGAGATTTCAGCCGTAGCATATTATTTAGAAGAACTAGAGCTGCGAACATTTGTCTTGCTTTGACATTTTTTAAAGGACAAACAACTGACCTAGAAATTGATCCAGTGGAGATGGTACTGAATATCTTCTATCACATTTTCTTTTCACAGTTTGTGGCACTGCTGAGGAGGATTTTTCTGCTTGCTACTGTATTTGACCTAACAAAGATATTCCCATGTAAGACATAAGTCCTTTATGAGCACACTTGCCATCTCTGCTAATACATGGAAAGAGCACTGCCATGATTTTAAAAGGGACAGAACTCAGAGATACATTTTAGCAATTATAAATATAGATTTAATCAACAGACCTTGTTGTTAGCAGGCTAAGAAATTCTATACTTCATGGAAATTATTTACAAGCACAGAAAACAATTCCCCTCCCTCTTCATGTGGCTAAGTAGTCAGAGTTGTTCTTGAAATTGACTTTAAGGTAAAGCCAACACTTCTATTGTGGCCAGATATTCTCACTCAATATGCATAAATGCTGAATGGAAATAGTAAATAAATTGTAGCAAGTTTAAATGTAACCTCACATTTGCAGTGTACATATTAGCAACCAAAAAAAAATCAAATTCAGTCTTACATTCTATGACAGTCCAGTCTCAAATAAAGTTCATATGTTAAATATTGGTCAAATCCTATTCTAAACTGAATATTGACTCTGAGGACAAGTGACTTGAGTTTTCCTTTTAATTGTCTCGTATGGACTTTTCTTTGGATTCTGGCTCTCTTAGAAAAAACAAAGATTTATGGTCTGGTTAGTGGACCTGAAAGTTAACTTGAAATAAAAAAAAAATAAACTGCGATCTTGCAATGGGATTCCGCAAAAAGGATGCCTTTGGTTATACTCTAGTAGTGGCAGCTGTCTAATGCTTTATTTCCTTCAGTGGGTTTTTGCATGGGAGTTTATAAAAACTCATCAGTTGTGGTGAAGAATTGGAATTTCTCTTCTGTGATTATACCCTGTACTGTAATTATAATTGTAATCATATCTAAAACAATGCTAAAAAAAAAAAAAAGAAAAGTTCACCGTAGTGTTTAAGTCACTCTCATTAACGAATATAACTGGTGACAGCTACATACCTACATGTCTTCAGGGCAGTAAAGCAATTATAGTTATCCTATCATAACTGTATGCTAAAATATTTTACTATGTATAACTTTAGAGAAAGGGTGTTTTGTATTAGTTATATATAGCACTTCATGTTTAACTGTATAAAAAACATCACTTTATACAACAGTATTTAATGTCAGAAGCACATTTTCATTCCTTGTTAACTCCTTTGACCATATTTTTCATAGTAGATAAAGAACTGCCTTCAGTAGTTCTTTTTTTTCATGAACTATAATGAAAGGTATTTCAGTTTAGATGGGAAATGTTTTTACCTCATGTTCCTCATGCAGCCCCTCACAAGTTCTCAAGTCATATTGTTTCCTCACGTAATCAAAACAGCATTAGTCAGGATCAAGATTTCTCTCTTCATTTTGTTATCCCAGAAATTAAAATAGTTACAGCAGGAACAGTTCATCATTCTGCTGCTGCTGCTGCTGTTTAATGAAATGTACTGGGGTTCATTTCCAACTGACTCTTGATACAATGCTAAATTATTCAGATTTGTTAATTACCTCATCCGTGGTAGAAGTACCTAGTCGAAGCATCTATTGATTGATGCTCATTTGCATTAGGAACTTTTAGCTGGAATGTTGTTTGGTGTCAGTACTTCCTGCCTATCAGTGGCAGCACATAGCTGTAACGTGGTGCGTTGGTTTATTCTGGTTATTTATTTTAAATAAACCGTCTGCTGTCCTTTCCTTTATAGAACTGGCTTTTCTATCTTTTTCCTACCTCATTACTTCCTCTTAACATTCCTGGGATGCAGATTTTCTGCCAGTGTTTGGGGATTAGTTCTACGGCTCAGGTAATATTAACAGAGGGTTGATTTGCCTGGAGCTCTGTCTGTCTTCATATTGTTGAGAGCAGTGGAAGATCCACGAAGTAGGGTGTGATTAAACCAACTCACTGTGGTTTTGGCAGGTCTGCCTGACTCACTCGGCGTGGCTGAGCCAGGTGTTTGCAGGATTAGAGGAGCCAGGAGCTCCTGCAAGGCTGCTGCACACCAGGCAAATGCACTGCAGAGGCTCTGTGGTCATGGTTAACACCTCCTCGAAATAACTGCAGCTTCAGAGCTTTGCTTTCACAGCTCCCTTTTTCCTGGTTGGCTAAGCATGCAAGCAAAATAGATTGATATTTCAAGAGACACTCTCAGTCACTTTGTCAGTTATTTTTAGAGTTTTATGTCCCTCAAGGTATATGAATATACATCTGAAAGCCTGTTTAGTTTCTCTGGAGTGGTCCTTTATTCCTCACAAATACAGTGACTCCAACTATGTCAATTCATGTGCAAAGCACATAGAAAACACTTGCTGTCCTTTAGTTTTCTTAAGGGCATGGAATCCACACTCTTATCTCAAATATCTGCCTGTGCTGTTCTAGTAAAAACTCCAAAATAAAATGCTTTATGCTGCCTACTAACCTTTCTGTTTTAAGTGCTGGAAAGCTGATAGTAGTGCTTTTTAAAATATTGGTATTGAAAACATTTAAAATCTACACAAAAACTGTTGATTTTGTCAGGAAAAATTCTGTTAGAAAATAAAATTTTATTAGAAACTGCCTATCTTCTAAATATTTGAAACAACAATCCTCTGCAATGATGGCTAACCAGCAATGAAGATATAAATGAAAACTCTGTTTTACAAGCTTGGTCAGTCTTCTGCCTTCATCACTATCTTTTATGTACACAGCCATTTCATTGCCAGCACTTTTTTTAGTTGGAACGATAAGTAATAAGGGGAACATTCACAGAAGGGTATTTTTCTACCACTATTTTCTTTAACCTATCTGGAAGATCTTCAAGGGCTACAATTCAAAACGATGAGCTAACTTTTAAAGCTTTTAGGTTGCTGGTAGTGCATTGCCTCAGCTCTGTTACCCATGCTTGAATTTCTGCAATTTTCTTTACTTAGCTGTGAAACCATCACCTTTGAAACTGGCACGTCTGCCAAAATACAGATATGAAAATAACATAAGTGAAAACTCGCTGTTTAACTAGAGACACTTCTGGGCTATACTTAGCTACCTACCCAACCTCACTTACTTGCAGTATAACAGATGAAAACACCAAAGTTTTTTGATTTAAGAAGGGTGAGTGAAGAAATACCGTTTTAAAATATTTTTCATATTGTGCCTGGGCTTTTTCTTTTTTTCATTCTGTTGTATTATACTGGTTAGCTAAAGATTGTAAATATCTGGAGACAAGTTGACTTCCTAAAGTTTGCAGCAGAAGACATCTTCACTTCTAGAATGGAGAATAATCACCTTAAAGTGCCACTTGGATGCAGAAATGCAAAAGAGAGCTGAAAGCATTTAGAGCTAATAAAAATGGATAGTTATTCAATTCTAAATAAGAAATCGTACTCTGAAAATTTCTGCTTGCTGACTTTGAAACAACATGCATAAAAAACATTTCTTCTAGTTCATCACGTTTTTTTCACTTACAGTGAATGCATGTGATTAATGCTGTCATTTATAAAGTGAGTCTGGAATGATTTTAAGGAATAATTACCTACCTGTGCTTTTACATTTTTGTTTCAGTGTTACAGAATAATGTGTCATTAGGAATAATCAGTTCATTTTCTTCAAGTGAGCTGAATATTTGAAGTAAGTGGCAAATTATTTCTGTTAGGGTTTATCAGAAATTCTTCCCTTAGTTTCTGGGATTGCCTGCCAGCCCTCTGGAATGTATACAAGTATCCTAACCAGAAAACATAAAGTCTGTGTGTGGAAATGCACTTATGTGCTTATTTGCCGCAGTTAAAAACAAACAAACAAGTGGGGAAAAAAAGAAAAACCCAAGCAGAAAAGTAAACAGTAAAACAAGGATCCAACTCTATTGGAGTTTGTGAGTTTAATTAGGTAAAAATGCAGTTTAAAAATTAGGATTCTTTGGCATCCTTGTTTCTGTCTCCTGGGAGTTTTCTGTTTGCTTTTCAAGAATGGTTCAAAGCATAAGAAGATGAGTGATGCAACTTTCTTCCAACCTCTCTGCCGTGTGCCTATGTTACGTATGTATGAGATGTTTAAGTGCTGGGCTTCAACTTCTAAGCCTCTTTACCTACAGCCATCAAGCTGGGCTTGAAGGTCTTCACTGAAGCTTGTCTTGGTTCAATTTGCCTCCCAAAAAATCAACAGGAAACTGCTGATATCAGTTTGTGTGGAGCTGGCAGGGGAATTTAAAACTGAGCCCACTCTTGGGAGGGAGGTGGTCAGGACAGGAGCAGCATCAATGAGCAATTCCTCCAGAGGGTGACTGTGGCAATCATGTTCTTGTCCTGCACTGACTCGGCCTGACTCACAGCAAGCTCTGAAGTTCAGAATCAGGACAACTATGGACCAGACAGGGATATACATGATCCAAACACCAAATTCGCATTATAGCTTAGTGTATTCACACATCACCCTCAAACCTGAACGTGCTCCCTGACCTGAGGTCTGTACCTGGGAACGGGTGAGAATCTAGAAGTAAAGAAAGTAAAGAAATGCAAGTAACTAAAGAAATATACTTGTGTTGGATAATTTTATTAATTTAACTATCATTTATGGTTTTATCCTACTTCAAATTGACTAAGAAAAACTGGTAGTTAGGCCAGAAATTATTTTATTACATGTTTAAACAAATTATCATTTGGGTTTAAATTATAGAGATTTCTAATGCAAATATCTGTGATCTGTACTTTTATTATTGTGATAAAGGAAACCATTTTTAGCTGAATAAAGGTGATAACAGCATGATTTGCCTTGGCGCACAACAAATATCCATAGGAAAGAAATATTTTCTGTGAGTATCAAAGATTTGATTTCAAAGCTGTTAGGATATGTGTGCACCTGGTGAGCTCCTTGTTTGCTGAATGCTACTGTGTTATCCCTGCAGACAGCTCTGGGATCCAGAAACACCTGAGCAGTGACCAGAATGAGACCATTCCAAAGCATATGATTTCTTGTAAGTTTTCCTTGCCCTGAGAAATATGGCTGACTGCAACACACTCTGTTAAATCAGCTTTTAGCTCCTGCCTTGTTGGCAAGATAAAGTCATGTTTGCCAAGTGTAGCCTCTGATCTGAACGTTCCTGTGAGCACAGATATAGGTAAGGCATTAGAAGAAGTTTTCACAGCTGCCTCTCATGCTCCCAGAATGTCCATTTTCCCTGCAGTAATTAGCCAGAGCTCCCAGCCAGGGAGTTGTTCATTCCCTATGTCTCAGATTGTTCTCACTGCTTCCAAAGTAGCACTTGGTACAATACCTTTCTCCAGGTATTGCATTTCTCCAAATGTCTTTGCTAACAATATGTTTCCATGGATAGAAGCTCAAGGTATCCACAAAAACCCCACAGCACTCTACAACCAGGCATTCTTTTTTTTTTTTTTTCCCTGATGAGTGGGAGACGAAACCTTGGGGAAAAAATGCTACAGACAACAGCTACGAAAAGTTTTTGACAAAGCCCAAAATAAGATATCTGAGTTTCCCATATGGTGTAGGGAGAATTAAAGTTATATGTGTTTGTCTGAAGATTGAAGTTTGGATATTAGAACCTAAAAAGTCAAGCTTTAAACACTAAGCCATTAATTTGTTACATTACCTGGCAAATCACTAAAATAAGCAACACACAGCAGTTAAACAGAATAATTTGTTATTCAGTTTAGTCATCAGTCTAGACCCCAGGGGACCTAGTTAAAAAGAATTTAGTCCTATATAGAAGATGATTTCTCTTCACAACATTATTTTACTGCAGGCAGATTTATTTGAAAGCTAAGCCTGTGCTCCAGATATTCTATGTGTTTTCTTGATAATTTCTTGAACTCTTTTTTGACCTACTGCTGAAACTTCATCTCCAGGATGCCTGCGACGTCGTCACGTGTCTGTGATGTTTCACTCAGTCTGAAGCTGCTTTGCTCTTCAGAGCAGGCTCTGGAAGACACATCCATGCACTCTTCAAGGGCTCCTGAAAATATCTTTGCCTTTAGTTATCTATGAATGATGGAATGACAGAAGAGCTGGGGTGAACTTAAGTGCTGATTAAAGCTTAAATGCTCTGCCTTCTGAGGCTGGTGCTTTGGAATACATTATAAATGACTTTTGAAAAAAAATTAATTTCAGGGTAGCAAATCAATACTTTCAGTTAAGTCAGGTATCACTTCTGGCTGAGTGACACATGTTAGGGCAATACATGAATAATCCTTTTCATGAGTAATTTCTAGGGCACATTGGGGTGGCTACTTTTAAAGTCAGTATGTAATTATCAGCTCAATGCTACTGGAATTTTTATCTCTGTAAAAGAGATCTCTGGGGTGGGGGGGAGACAAACTCTTTGTTCAAGAGCATACCTGTTAATTTATCAATAATGTTCAGTCCATTGATTCTACAGGAGACAAATAATTTACCAAGATTGATGCGTCTGTATTTACATCCATATCATACAGTTATGTCTGTGCATATAGATTTAGCAACACTTTATAAGTGGGTTTCATAACAGACCAATATCTTTTGAGAAAAAAGCAGTTCTAAAAAGCCTTGTGCTTGACACACAAGGCATACAGACAGGAATGGCAAGGGGGCTGGTTGGGTAGGAGTAAATGTGTGAAGAAATGGAGAAAATTGAGGAGTTCAGAACAGCAATGAAGATTAGCAGCCTTCCCAGCCTTTCAGAGGTGAGGACTAACAGCTTCCAACAAATGCAAACTCTGGGGGGTTGGGGGTGTGTGGGTCATGACAGAGGTGGTGAGCCGTCATGCTGTGAAAAGATGCAGAAGGGATGCTCAGAGAGAGGGATTACTGGAGCCACGACAGAACTACCTTCATTTGCTTCTTCACCGTCTGGGTGCAACTCTGGCACTTCTGTGTAGAAATAAAACTGGTAAAATTTAGAGTATTATGAAAGTTACTAGACTAGGTAATACCTGGTTTGGTTCTTTGTGGGTTTTTTTGGTGTATTAAATTAATCTCCACACAGTTTAGAATGTTGTGTTTAAAGTTCAATATGTTTTATACGAGAAGCTTGAGGTTAATGTCTTAATTCTTGTAGATACATTTCTTCTGTCTTCCTTATATTGCAATATTTTGATGGACAAATAATATAAATTGCTCAAAAAAAGGACCAAAACCCCCTAACTATGATTCAGAGACCTTCCTTGACTCTTCAGTACTAATACAGAGCATTTGGAAAATCAGCAGAGCTTGTCCAGGATATCAGTGAGCATCTCATCTCCATGATATCCTTCAGTGCTCTTTCAAAAGACAGAGCCTGTGCCTCATATCTAAAAGGCAGAGAATATTTTCAAATAGGAGGAATGGAACAATGCTTTTTCTATGAGAAATCCAGTGCCCACATAATGTACTGCCCTAAAATTCTATTTTTAAAATCACATTTTTATTCACTTCTATTTATTAAATCCCAAAGAAGTGAAATTGAAATGTTTTTCCTCTTTTTTTAATTGACCATCAATGTTTTAAAAAATGGTGTTGTGCAACCCTTTACTGGTCTCTGTTACTGAGATTTTTAAAATTAATTTTGACAATTGGTGTTAACTAATCTGTATAACTCAATTTCCAGCAACCTTAGCTATCATTTTTAGTTTGAGGTTAAGTAAAACTAACATCTCTTTATATGATTTTTTCCTCTATAGGTTTACTTTCTGAAAAATGAATTACACATGCAAATTTATACTTCCATTTCTTTCTGATTCGCCTTATGTAAAAGTCGGGAAAAACTGCTATTTTTGCACATAATTTTGGTGGGTTTTTTTAGATGTGACTGAGACTAATGTTTATGCAAGAGACTAACTTCAGTTTCTGGGGCTTCATTCACACGGTTAAAGGCTGTGGTCTGAGTAGTTACTTGAGCTTTTTTCAGCAAAATGATGGATGTTCCACTCCTGAAATTCTGTGTTTGTATTCACACATTAAACAAGAGAATATAAAAACGTTACTTGAGCTAGTCGAAGTTTTTAAGATCACTGAGTTTATATTAGTTTAGTTATTCCTTCTAAATCATATTTCATTTTCTATTGAGCCACAGAACAGGGCAAAGGATAGAACATATATATATATAGATACAGAATATACTATATCTGTGAATGGCTCACAAACTATTTGTGTCACATGGCGAATCACCTTTCGAGAACTTTGTATACACAGAGCACACTGTCAGGGTTCATAAAGAGAATGTTTACTGGGCTGCCCACTTTTAAGAGTTTAAGGGATTTTTCTTTTTTTTGCAGTAGTAATTTAATTTTTGACAAGCTAACCTTTTTCATCAGTACTTTGCCCTGCGAGTCCTATGTCTTGTGTTACTGCAAAGAGAAACTGATTTCTTTCACTTTATATTCCAAAGCATGTAGCTCTGTTAGATCACATGCAAATGAATGAATCGAGGGCTCACTCACTCCCCTGAAATAAACTGAATATATGCCATTGAATTTAAAAAGGGTAAGATTGTTTTCCAAATTATAATTCATGGAGTTTGTAACCATGGATTGCTTTAAAATATGCTTTTTTTTGGACAAGCCAATAATTTTCTGTTATTTTATCTTAAGATGAACAGTGCAGACACAGGAAAGAGAGAGGTTGGTTCAAATTATGAAATTGAATTGGGTATCTAATTAAAATACTCAAGAGTCAAAAGTCTTTTACTTTGAGCTGCCCCTGAAAATTCCAATCCCTTCATGTTGTTTCACTTTTTTTCTCTCATCTGCAAAATAATATGTTTTCAAAGTCATTTATTTTTACTATGCCCATACATTTTTAGATTGCAGTTTTGTATGATTTTGTATTACCATGTGGAAGTTTTTTGTCATCTTAACACGGATAACATTTGAGCATGTTAACTTCAATATTCAACATAAACAAGTGTATGAGCATGCTTAGAAATGTGTGTTATAAGTGCTCTGATAAACCAGGTATTAGAATTCAACAACTGAAAAAACCCTCTGAAGAGTGCTTGTTGCATGCTGAAAATGAAAATTCACTGAAAAGCAGAGAGGAAATGACCAGTAAAACCAAATAATTCTTTTGTTGGTATTAGACAATTGCGTCTTCAGGCAGTTGTTGGTTTCCTATTTTAGCATATACCCCACAGATCGAGAAATGTTAAATCCGAGAAATATTTAGATAGAAAAACATCACTATTTGTATATTTTGGTCTGAAGATGTCTTGAATGTGGAGACATTACAGACTGGGAAAGTACCCTGGAGAAGTTTCCCTATGTGCATATGTGCCTCTCAGGCTCTTCCAGAGGCCACTTTTGGGTGGTGAGTTCAGGGGACCTTTGGCCAGCTTTGGTCAAACTGTTCTTATTTATACTTTATTGAGACACAGGGCCAAGTATCTTTCTATTGTGTTCAAGCAGGAAAGGCTGTAGATATCCTTGTGGTTGAGTCCCAGCTGGCAATTCAGTCCCACACGCCTGCTGGCAGGGGTAACACAGAATGTGACAATTCTCAGATAGCATTTCTGCCATTTTTGGGACTCCAGCACACAACTGACATGCCAATAGAACTTGTACCTCTCCAAACACTGAGATGCTGCATTCTCTGTCGTGTTTTATTAATGGCTTCATATTTGACCAGAATCAGTTACATAGTACCTTGTCCTACCCGTGCTCATCTTGGCAAATAAGAATTTGGACAAACACTGAGACTATGTTGAACACTTGAAAGCATCAAATGCAAGCAGCTTTTTTAACATGTAGAAAACACTGGTCTGTGTTTATGCCTATTATTCATGCTGAATCCTTTCAAATGTCTTACTTGAGCATCATGAAAGTGAACATATTGAACTTGACTTAACAAGTGCCACCATGCCACAATATTCATCTTGCACAGGCTTGAGTTACAAGCAAATATCACCTTGGGTCTTATGTGTTCTACAAATCCTCCACGATCATGACATATATGTCAGAATTTAACTTCTGCAGTGCTGCCACCTTTCTTGACATATTCAGCCCTTTCTCTGATTTGTGTAACTGCAGAATCATACTTTGGAGAGCACTTAGATGAAGTACAATGTTGTGTTTTGATTATGTCCCCCCAATATTTTAAAATTAAAATTGATGGCATTAGTTATTCCATTTCCAAAGCAGCCCCTATTTTAGCATAACCCAGATATTAAAATAAGATGCCTGGCAATACATACTAGTTTATATGTGTGTGGATTTCTTTTTTTGTCAAATACAAGTGCTTCAGATGGGTTTCCTTTCTTCATCCCTTTTGTTCCATTATAAAAACACAGCACTCTGAAGCCCAAGTGAGCTACAGAAGCTTTTGGCATTCTCTGACATCAGAGATATTTCAATCAGAAAAGTCTTTTTGAAGTCTCTGCTATCAAAGGAAATGGTCTTTTATCTCATCTTACCTCCATACATAAAATTTCCAGAAGGGATCAATAAAGGAAATTTGCAAAGATCCTTCCAGTGTCCTTTAGGAAGCACCTCTTATTAGTCCAAGCTGTAGGAAATCTTACAGTCCATAAATACTTGACGCCAGACCGTTTGAATGCTTTTGGAATATCTCAAACTGAAACCTCCATACTCTACTGAAAGAATCATAATGAGTTCAGTTATAATTAGAAATGAGCAAGGAAAAACATATCCATGTGGAATATATTTCAGAAAAATCTTTATTTGCACCCCTTTTCTTGGTGCAATGCTCACACTTCTCCAGCTGCTCTGGGCCACAAGGTTGGGGGTTTCATGCTGGTAGACAGCAACATGATGGGAACACGTGATGGGAACGCATGATGGGAACTCATGAAGGGAACACATGATGGGAGCACATGATGGGAGCACATGATGGGAACACATGAAGGGAAAACGTGATGGGAACAGGTGATGGGAACACGTGAAGATCTTCACCATGAGACATACAATGTCCATATAAAGGAATTGTTCTTCCTCCCTTCGGGATCCACGAGGATGGGATATGTTTGTTAACTTGCTTTTGCACTTACCTCCTTTTTCATTGGTCCACAGCTCTACATAACACCCAAGCTTACTACATTTGTTGCCTTGTGCTTATGCTGATATGATTTCTGTCTTCACCTTTTGTCCCTAAACCAGGTGTTTCCAGGTCTAGGTTTGCACGGGGAGCTGTTTAGAGCCAGGGGGTCTCCCCTGCCTGCTCTCCCCTGAGCTGTGTTGTGTCCCCATGTCCCAGGGCTGCTCTACCTCGTGCTTCTCTGCACTACCTCAGTGCATCAGAGCTTTTCTTACCCCACGCTGGGCAGAGTAACTCATTGCTGCTGCTGGCTGCAGTTTGTGTACACTTGTAGAGCTCGTGGGCAGCACGGAGGGCAGTGCTAACATGCTAGAATCAAAAAACAGCTCTGTGCCTGGGGTACCAAGGGTGCATTTTTGTGTCTCCCGAGCCCAGCGCTCGGGTGCCATCAGCCCTTACACCAGGCAAAACTGCCCGAGAGTTTGACAGAGACTTTGATGGAGGGCAGCACAGAAAGGCTGCCGGGAGCTGCTGGGGGCACTACGAGCAGCGAGTGTGCAGCCAAAGAGAGGGCAAGGCGCTCGCTCTGCTCCAGAGTGCTCACAGCAGGATCTGCAGCACACACAGATGATCATATGCACCAAGACATTCATGTCAAGGCAAGGCTTAATTTTTCAGTCTCAGTGATGTGCACAAAGATTGAGAGGAGACTGAGAGTAAAGGATGAGCTTAGACTCGGTGTTTGAGTTTAAAACATTAATGTGGGATTTACCAGGACCTGGTTTTTAATGCTAGCTGTTTTAGTGTTTTTAGTGTTTGCTTGGTCTGTCTCAATTTTTTTTATAATTATTTTCCATCAGTGATTAAAGGACATATACTGTCTTTGAAACCCCTACCACAGAGATTTCATATACCAGAAATCTTTTAAAATAACCCTAATGGCTATTAGTTTTAGAGATCACAGTGATTCGTCTAAGATGTTTGCCTCTTATGTGAATAGGGGTGGCATACAATATGAGTTATTGTATTTGGATAACAAGGATTTATTTAAAGGTTAACACAAATTGAAAGTAAAATTAACAGTCTGACATAGAATTACAGAGAATAGGAAAAAATATCTAAGCTCAAGTTACTGTTTGGATTAAGGTGGATTCTAGAATCCTTCCAATTTGTGATCTCAAGAAAAGAAAAAAATCAAGGACCTATTTTACCTTCAGTTTTAATCTGATTATACTCCTGGATATATGTTTCTTTACCTTGTTTAGGTTTTAAATATTGATAGATATCCTATTGACTTGAAATTAGATATTGCAGCTTAAAAAAACCCCACAAAACTATAGCTTTGTCTTAGTCCAGTTAGTGTTGCTGATATTAAAATTGCATTGTTTATAAAACTACATTTTGATTTAGAAAAAGTGGAAAGGAGCAACACAAATTCCAATTCTTTTTTTCAGCCTTGAACATTTATTTCTTCTACCTGCTGAAGTCAATGAAAATATTCCGTTTTACTTACAGGAAATTAAAGTGGAGTTAGAGTTGAAAACATGCTGAATGTTTTTGTGTAGCCTTTCTTTCATCTGTCACACTGTGTCAGTGACACCTGGACAAGAAACTATGGGCCAAGCAAACGCCCACGTTGTCTCAAAAGCATAACTCAGAAGAAATTTGTGTGAGAAGGCTCATGGTCTGTCTCACTTTAAACTTCTGCACTGGTAGCTTGGGTATCTCTGCTGTAGACAACCTCCTTTCCTAAGATTATAAGAAATAAATGGTGTTTAGGATGTTTATTTAAAGCTTTTTTGTATTCATTGAAAAATAGCTGCAATTATGGAACCAATAGCTTTTGCTGCTGTAATGGACTTCATTTTGCCTAGCTCTTTACACTTATTCTGCTACTGTCTTTCTAAGACTGATGGGAAGTGCTTCAGGGCAAACACTTGTGGCCTCTTAGTTACACTGAGGCAACCAGAACAGTTTGAGAAAATTTGCTGAAAACGTTATCATAAATGGGGCTGGTTATTGCTTCTTTATCAGGTGGAGATGATCAGTATTTTAGGGCCAATTTAAGGTTAAGGTGGCTGGAGATCCCCTATATGGTAACTCTCTGCATTTGGTTACAGATATTAATGAGAAATCTTTGTCCAGCAAGTGGAGCTTTCAAAACGTGTTGCCCCTGGTATTTGAAAACAGCAAGAAAGGAAAAAGAAAAGTTGTCAGAAGTTTGCTGGCATTTTGAGCATATGATAATGGAACATTTATTTCATGTTTGCTTTTTCTTCCCATCTATTCACTTGCACTGTGGGAATAAACTTCTGTGGTATCTGCATGCTATCTGTTATCTGCAACAGCTGCACTGTAGCAATGGTTTGGGTCTTCAAATCAGAAAAGACTTCACAGTTTCCACTGGAGAATCAAGCTTTGTTTGAGCTCTGGAAGAAATTTTCTTTCTCTTCATCAGTCTTAGAATGTGATATGCAATATTTACTTCATGGGATCTTTCTGGTCTTGTTAAAAAATTGCAGTTGATTTTGGCTAAGTGGTGGGGAGTTAAATCAGGTAGACTGGGAAGGACCATATCACAGGATCGGAATTCTTGAGGTTGAAAAAAACCTCTAAGATCATTGATTGCAAGCATCAACTCAGCGCTGCCACTCCCACCACTAAACCACGTCCCTCAGTGCCACAGACACGTGTCTTTTAAATATCATCACAGGTGGTGACTCCACCACATCCCTGGGCTGCCTCTTCCAGTCCTTGACAACCTTTTCAGTGACAAATTTTATTCCTAATATCCAATCTTAACTTCATCTGGTGCAACTTGCGGCTGTTTCCTCTCATTCTCTCACTTCATAACTTTACATTTAATTTGAAAATGTGTAATTTTCTCTTATAAAAGAGGGTGATGAAGTCACATTTTAAAAGGGAAATACCCTTAATCACAATAATTTTAATCAATTCACCTGCAATGAAATACTGACACATTGGAGAACAGTCTTTTGCTGCTTCAATGTAGTAAAACTTTATATTTGCACACTCCGTTACTTTCTGTGCTGTTTAAAATATTTACCTTTTAACTGTGGCTCTTCTGTTACCTTTGCACTGTAAAACCAGATTCTGCTCTTGAATTGAAACAGCCCAAAGACCTGAGTTCTGCTGGTTTTCCTGAGCACATGAAATACTGGAATGGAAAACTTAAGCTTGGACTGAGTACATGCTATTTAAGTTACATTAATAGCTTAGGTTTATTAATAGCTTAGGTTTATTCCCTCTTGTGCTATGTATGATCAAAAAAGTTTCTCATTAAAGTGTGACAGTGCTTTATACTGCCTGTACATAAAACCTCCATGGTTATTATACAAAAAGAAAAGGCAAATGACAGTTGGTGTCAACACTAAACAGCTTAGGGAAAACTATTTCCTCAATACGTATGTAATTTAATTGAAATGCAATATTTCATGAATATTAGAAAGTGAGGCTTTATTAAAAATGGCAAGGAAAGTGAAAGCATGACTGTTTAGAGTAACAAGCAGCACAAATTTATTCATTCAATACATCACTGAATTATTTAAAACTCAGCAAAGCACAAGGTCATGGAATAATTTTGGCAAGTACGCAGTTTTGCATGATGCATTTCCATAATTCTACTACATCTATAAAGTTAATCACAGCTTTGGCATGCAAGCCTGCTTCGTGTACTAAGCTGAGCCAGAAAAAGGCTCTGAATTAAAACTTAGGAACGAACCAAACAACTGCCACTACAAATGATTTGTGATAGTTGAAAGCAGATGTGAGCTCCATAATGCTGGCAATTCCTACAAATATTTCATTTACTAAATCCCATATTTACTTGCAATACATATTTGCAAGTGAAAACCTGTCATTGGTCTGGAGACACATCAAAATTAGTGTGCTCATACACATTTTGATGTCGCATGTCTTCTTGAGGACATATTCTCTCTGTAAGCAGTGGGAGCTGACAAGAGGTGTCCTTTGGACCACGGGGAAGAAAGTAGTTGAGCTATCCTTGGAAAAAATCCATGGAAATTTAGTCAATTTTCTGTTGTGAGAATTAGCATTCACCTGTCCTCCTTGCAGACACCTCTAACTACTCCTGCAGAATACTAAACCAAGGGAGGCTCAGTGCATGCAATTTTCAGCATTTCATTGTCATTTCCATGCTCCAAGGTAGACAATGATATATGGGAATTGCATAAGGCTTAAGGCTTCTTCTCAGAGTGTGTTCAAGATTGTAAAAGAAAACCCAGGGTAATTTGAATTTTGCAATAAAGGTTTTGTATTCAGGATTTTGCATCCCGTTTCCATATTCCTCCAACAATTAATCAAGCACAAGTTTGAGTATGTTTCCGGGGATTCCCATAACCAAGATCATGCAATACCAGCTTGAAGACAGTCTGTTCTGTATGGATCCTGATATTTGGCTAATTTTTAACTAAACAGCAGTAGAATTGTCTTGATAAATTTGACTGAATTCTAGGCAGAGAGCTTCCTAATATTACAATCAGTAATCTACACGCAGTGATATCCTTTTCCTCTTTGTATGTTTTCAAAGGACTCTATGCCATCTGGGAGCTGCTGAATGTCTTTGTTGTTTCTCCTACATTGCCTTCACACACACACAGAGAAAGTTATGGATCAACTAGGCTTTCAAAGAAAAACATGATTTTTGTTTGAAGGCTTGGTGGACCTAATTTTAATTTTCAATAATTTGTTCAATTTATTCATTGTTCAGGTCAGATTTTTTTCTAAATTAGTCTTGAAATAGATGTAATTTATCTCAATATACTCTAATAAAAACCCAGAAGTGGCATGACAGATACAGCGTCTAAATTCCAAATATTTGCAATATGCTGAGGATATTCTTTCACCACCTTTTATCTTAAGAATTGTTTGGTTATTTTTAAAAAAAGAATAATTATTTGAAGTTGTAATTTTTAAAAAAAGTACGCTGGTTCTATACAGGTTGTTTATTATTTGGTTAACTTCCAAAGAATTCTAAGTTCTACTCTTCAAAAAGCAGGTATTTTAATCTTGGTATGCTGTTCTGCTCTTAAAGTGGTTCTATATGTAGCAATCAGTGAGTTTCTGCTGAGGCAATGCATATAGATAACTTATCCAATCACTTTGCAGCCTTTCAGATAAATTGCTTTATAAATGGTTTTGGACCTCTCTGATTAATAACAAAAGTCAATAAGATTTTTATGTTGTGTATGTACCAAAAACTGTATTGGATATAAAATTGCAAGTGTTTTAATACTTAAAAATTGCTGTAAAACCAATCTGGAAAGAATTAACATCTTTAGAAATTGCTGAAAGTCTCCTGGTTTTACTAAATCTTGAAATAGCTTTCATAGTGGAGAAGAAAACAGGGAAACTGCTAGAAAGTTGAGATGATCTTTAGAGTATTTATTTATTTATTTAAGCAGTCAAACACTCCACAGTTTTGCGTGTACTGAGCATTGTCACTCAAGAAAATAGAAACATTAGTCAATAACTTGAAGTGTTTTATGTGTGAACTTCATTATAAATTTCATCTCAGTATAAATATGTCATTTATTCAAAACCGAAATAGAAACTGCTTGAGCACAGTGTAAGAAGTTGCCATTTTGTTTGGTGAATTTCTCTGCAGACAACATGTTCATATTCATCAGTTTCTAATTGTAGTTCTGCAGAGAACAAGTTGCAAAATGACTTACAACCCCACAGAAGATGACATTTTGTAAGCAGAGAAGATACATACCAAAGATGTAAAAAGCTTTTCTTAATATTTTAAGGATATTAAAGGATATTTAATATTTCAGAATATTCAATATTTCAAGGTGTTACCAGTTTGATCAGAATTTACATGTTCAGTGCCAGTGCTCTATTTTCAGAAGCCAGTAGGACTGGCTATATTAGAGTCTGCTGCAGGCAGAACATCCTGAATTGGATTCTTTTGGATGAAGATAAACTAAGACCACATCAGTGTATGAACAGGTGGGTTTTAGGAAAAAAAAAAAAACACCAAAAACCCGGCAAAAAAACAGCAAAAAAGCACTTTGCATTTTTAGTATCTAATTTTTACATTTAGAACTGAGGCAAACAACTTGTAGAATTGCAGCTAGATGTTGGCAGTCCAAAGAGTATTGTTGGAGTTCTGGCATAATTTTTAGTAAGAATTATTTGTGTCTTAAAAATGTCAAAAGTGCAACTGTGTCTGTCAGATCTTTGGAAGAGTTAAGTGGAGGTGATCTGTCTAAATCTGTGACCAGCTTATTGAAGATGATAGCTGAGCACCTTATGCATGCAGTTCCACATTATGGTAAAGAGTAACATTCACTAAGATAATACCCGTGTAATTATTTTATTTTTCTCCCCATCAATCTAATCAAAACATCAGCGCTTTCATGGTCACAATAATTAATCTGTTTATTGTATCATCTCCTACTGGTTTAAGACACATGAATGATAATTATAGAATATTATTATTTTTTAAAAAGTTGCTATATAAAACCTCACTCCACATGGGAAGACAAAGCTCAACAAAATTCTGTGGAACATAAAATGGGTCAGTCTCAATCCATCTTTAACTGCATTACATGTTGGCTTTTAAAAATACTAATTTGGAGCTTTATGAGAGGACAGCAAACATCTTCTGTTTGCTTTCAGCCTAATAGTTCGTTGTTTACTTTCTGTATTCACTTAGCTGTAAGTACAAAGAAACTGTCACTCTCACATTCTGACTTCAGATGTTGGAAAAACAGCAAATTATGCCTACCAAACATGCAGAGCCTTTGCTGTCACAAGTCATGCATTGTCTTAAGACAGATCGTTTTAACTGTATGGTTCCAGTAGGAAATTTCACTACAAAGGCAGCTCTATAAGAGTCTAATATATAAATCATGGGTTATCTAATTGTATTTCCCCTTTTACTCATGAGTCTTGCAAGCCAGACAGTTTGCAGGAAAGGGACCAAGAAAAGATCTGAAAAGATTATATTGTTTTTCTAAATTACTCTAAATTTGGCTATGCTTAGAGGAATTTGTCTCATCCTTAGGCAGCTGGTTTGATGTCATTCCCTGAAGGTTCTGCTAAAGTGGCTCTTGTGTGACCTACCAGATAATAGTGCTGGGGTTTTGAGATGCCTGTTCTTCTCACCCATAATTTCAGCAGTCTTAGGAGGAGCACAAACTACGCCTTTAATGTATTTAGTGAAAGCCTCTTTTTACAGGTGAGTCACAAACAGCCCAGACACTCTATCTCAGATCACATCAGCAGCAGTTTATTTGTGCGTCCTCCTAACAGTAATTCCCCCTGCAGCAATTAACCCAGATAACCACCCTCCAGAATCAAAGCTGTGTTCTGCTGCCTCCATTGATCTGTTTTTCCAGACTCTGCAGATCCCTGGAGAAGAGAAAGAGACAAAGAGAAAGAATAATAGGGCTGGGCTCACGGGAGAAATCATCCTTGTCCTTCAGAACCAGACCTAGGGTGACAAGGATGGTGCAGGCTTTCCAGCTGGTTTTTCTACAGAGCTGTTCCACCAGTGCTCAGGTATTGATTATCTGAGTGGGCTATTGATCACACAGGTCTGAAAAAACTGTCTCTACTTTGAACTGATAATGCTGGGGCAGAAGCCACTGTAGATGACTTTGATCTCAGACTCCTGGAAAATCCATTCCTTTGGGGAATGGAACTTGGGCCTCCCTGGCCATGGGAGTGATATTTTTCCCCAGAGGGGTCAAGTTTCTTAAGATCGCTTCAAGTGTTTTTACAGGAAGAGAAATTCTGAGCCTTGTCCACAGAGCTGCCATTCCCATGGATAATGACCAAGCAGTACTTCTGAGAGTGAAATTCTGAAATACTGGGAACTTCTGGGGAGACACAGCAGCCCTGTTACTGAATGATGGACAGGTCCATGGACTTCACTGTCTAATCTGAAAAATGTTCCTGTAAAGGGCTGTAAGCAGCTTGTTTAGCTCCACCACAGATCAAAGATGTGATTTTAGCGTATCGAATGCAATGCAATCCTCAGGCAGCCTGTATTTTAAATATGACATCTAGGGTGTGAATGCTGCTAAATTTAGTTCTGTGACAAAAACCTACACATTAGTGAAAACAAGCAATAGATTTTATGCTCTTGTGCCAACACAGAGTTGTTTTGCACATAAGTTTGCTCAACTCTATGAAATTAATAAAAACTATTCATCTTAAATGCCTCTCCAGATATTCTGAAGCTGCAGATATTTCTGTGAGATAAAATATAACAAAACCAGAACATGGATAAAGGGTGGTCTTGCTTGTTAAAATGTTATGGAAGATTAAGCTGTGAAAATCCTTCTGTGACCTTGCTTTATGAATAAAACACTGCTTGTTCCACTGGTGGGAGAAATTAGAAAATGCAGAAGAAAGGAAAATGACAGCTATCAGTCCTTATGAAATTATGTCTCCTTTGCAAGCGCTGTGGGACAAACGGTAAACCATGTTATCCAAATGAAGACCATTTCAATTCTAATAACCACTATCAATATGCAAATTTTCTGAATACAAATATCCCCACTACAGTAAAATACACATTTACTTTGGACAGTAACAGGCACCCAATTTTTTAAAACTCCTTTTCACCACTTGTACCTCAAAAGCCTGACATCACAGTTCTTATGCTTACCACTTGTTTTAAAAACAGACAGATTTCTCCCTGAGCAAGTCAATGACTCTGCTCCAGTCAGGGAGATTTTGGATTCCCATTAGTGCTCTATTTACCTCCCCAGGGATCCATGGCCTCCTTGGCTCTCCTGCTCTCTGTTTGTGGCTCCCCATTAGGCACTGCATTGTGCTACCACCAGACCACTGTTCTAGCTGGCTTTTGATCATTTCACTCTCCATCATATGGATTTTGTGCCATTAGAATCTATTAGTGCTCTTAATATCTTCACCTTTCTAAACAGCTAAGCTACTTCGTTGCTCTGTGAATTTGTTTACAGCTTGCTTCCTTGATGGGATTTGGGTATTCTCAAGAGCCAAATTAAAAGAAAGTGTGTTTAAATGTCATGGGCACCCCAGTGCTGCCGCAATGCAGTGAAGGATTGTAAGGAAATGTGAGGAAATGGAGTCAACATTTACACTATTTGATGTGCAGCTCTGTTTATGGCGAATGAAGGTGATGGCATATCTGTACTTTAAGTGAAAGCATTGAGCAGATGTATTACAACCTCGTTATATAACAGCCTAATAACCTGTAATTGTTTTTAAAGAGACAATTGCCTTTCCAACTATTGTGTTACACATGAAATTGAGGCAAGCCACCAAGGAATTCGCTATTTTACTATTTTTACTAAATACTATTTTACATGAACAATCGCCACAAGCCAAGAACCCCAAAACATTCACAAAATACCCCCATTTTCTTTGCTCTGTTTCTATTCATTCTAAAAGTGAATCAGAGAGAACTAATCAGAGGATATTTCTTCTCAAACAATCTCTCACTTTAATGTTTAAAATAATATTTCATCAGAGACTGAGCTCCTGTTTTATTAGCATTAGCTACAGTCTTGGAGTCCTAACAATGTCTAAGGGTTTCTATGTCTGTGTCACCTAAGCATTGTACTTTGTTAATAAATTTAATAGCCCTCCAAGCATGACATTTTTATTTTGGCTACAATAAAGCTCTTCTGCAGAATCTGGGGGTTAAAGCTAATTGACCTTCTGTCTAGAATTGTTCTTCAGCCTTTCCTTTGTTAGAAAGGAAAATGGTTGTAAATACCTGAAAGATTCAACTGCAAGCTTGGGTAAACTTTCCAAATATCATTTCTTGAGGGTATTATAAAGTTATGCTGCCTAATGCAGTGTAGATCAGTCAGCAAGACATTGTCTGTATCAATAAACGTGCCATCATATGCAGTGTCTAAAAGATGTCTGATACACTTCACACAGGAATTAAAGAAAAAAGGCTATTGACAGTCATAGAAGAGAAAATATGATTTTGTTGTTGTTGTGGTTTTTTGGAAAATAGTTCTTGCAGATGTGTTAAAAGAAGGAAAACTTTTTTTTTTAAATTAGTTCTTTATAAATTCAGATAATTTGTGGGATTACACAAACCACACCACTGCATAGAATTTGTGAAAGTCTTTTTCTTCAACAACTTTCAGCAACTTTGTCCCACAAATATGACTGTAACTGGAGAACCTGTAAGGGAGCTTCAAGTGACTGTGGCAGTGGGATTGAATCCTGAGGTGCTTCAGGCCAGATGTCACACAACCATGACAGGGATTGAGCAATCTTTAAACTAGATCTATCTTGTAATGAGCCTCTGAAAGTCCCTTTGCCCTCAGTGTGTCCTCAAATAAAAAATTCATAGTAAGGAGTTAGTTGGGAACTCTATAGAGTCAAGTTTATTAGTAAAGTCTTTTCTAGTCCTTTCTTCCTTTCTATTCCCACATCTGAAGGTGGCAAGGGAGCGCACAGGATTGTTTTGTCTTTCAAACATTTTAACAGAGTGATAGAAAGATATTCATACACATGTTGTTAGAAAATTCCGTGAAGGTGCTCAGGTATGGAGAGAATAGGTCTCTCTGGGTTTTTTCATTAGAGCTCTTCGTCAGAATTCGTACTCTCATCTAGAAATTACATTTTCAAATAATTACAGCTGCATCATTTGCAGGAAAAAGAAATAGTTGTAAATCTCCATTGCGGCTTAAGGATTTTTTACCAGTAATCCCACCTTGGTGGCATGAAGATAGAGACAAATATGTTATCAGTTATGATGTAAGTTAACAAAAGACTTGAAGTAGAGAATTTCTTAGAGAAAATGTTTCAGCAGACTGGAAAACAAACTTACTCCTCACTGAATTTTTGAAAATAATTTTGCCTATGGAATTTGGAACGCAATAACACCTTGATTCTTTTAACATTTAAAAACTATTTAATAGTATGAAATTAAAATCTTAGGAGGAAAAAAAGGGATCTAAGCCCTACTGGGATAAGACCATGCCTGATCTGGGGAACATGCCTGAGGCATCCAACAGCTTCAGTCTTGCAGTGAGCTGGAGAAGCCATCTGCATGCTGCTTCCCTGAATAAATCCGATGGCTTGGCTGAATTCGTGGCACACTGAGTCAGCAGGAAATCTTTCTCTTGCCCCAAGAAGGAACTTTAGGAGTTTGGTAAGAATTGTCTACCTAATATGAGAAAAATACAATAACCCCTGTATGTAAATACTTAGTTGAAACTGGTATGAATCATGTATAACCATAGTTGTCTAAACTGGCTAACATGCATTATGAGGGACAATTTCTTTTCTTCTCCAGAACTACTTATCAGGAGAAATCTCTGTGTGTTCACAAACTTTACATGGTAAGAAGGGTGGTATTTTATTTTCATTTATTTTATCATCAAGTGAGAGTTGATGTCTTTCTTTGTTTTGTTGTTTTTGTTTTTTTTTTTTTTATTAGCTGAAATGGTGTGCAGCTTTTTTATATTTTTGTACTGAGAAGAATCAGAAAGAAAGCAGTAGGTAAGGTCCTTGTTTAAAATATGGCTGTAAAACACTGATTCCCTGTTTAATTCTGGCATTTGATAAATATCACAATGGCTATTAATCATTAAAAATTATAATATTGCAGGAAAAATACTTTGCTTAGATGTTTTTAATAATACATTTGTAAATATGGATATTTTATAGTATCACTTAAATTCTTCTGAATTATCCAAAAGGCTCTAGAGCTCTGTTGTGGAATTATCTCAAATTAAAAGATCTGCAAAGTTTCCAACTTTGCAAAAGAAATTTTGAAATGTTTTATTACCCATTTATATCCGAATGAAGCTTGGCTATTTTTATGTCGTATGCACACTATTCTAGTTCCTAAACGATTGTGTTTTCTACAGAAATGTTTTTGAAGTTAAAACTGTCAACCATGAGGTCCCTAAGCAGCAATAAAAGCTATCCATTTGCTCTAGGATGTATTAAATGCACTAAAATTCACATGGCTGCTCTTAGAGGGATAGTTTGTGAAGAAGTAGATGTGACTGAGAAGAGCATTAGATTTCTGTTGTGATATTTGATCAGGTGGAACTCTCTGTTCTTCGCCCAGAAATTGCACTCTGCAGTAAAGAAGAGACAACAGCAGTAAATAATCGAAGCTGCAGAGAGGAGCTGGGTGCTGTTTTGAGAGCACTTCTTGAGCTAGGAAAAGCAAAGGCAATCCTAGAGAGAAGAGACTGTTAAACATTGGTGAAAGTCAGTACCAGGCATTTCCATACCTCAACATGCAGGGGGTTTGGGGGATAAAAAAAGTATAAAGGTGGGGTTTTTTGGTCACTTCTTTATTACAAGATGAATTACAGAAGCAGTGACCAACCCAACTGAACCATCATTGCAGCTCAGTGCTTCAGGGGAGAGCATCAAGCAGGAGGTGGTTGCCACTCTCAGTGGAACAGGAACCAGTGGGAATTGGAGCATCAGCATTCTCAGCATCCTCCTGCATTTGCTCCCCCACATGGCCACTGCAGTCCTGTGTGAGCACCATGGAAACTTTCCTTGCTAACGTCTGGTTTTTGGCAGGAAGCTTTGAGGTGAGTGGAAAAACATCACTGAAGATATTTTGCTGCCCTCAACAGGATTGTACCCCTGTGGAAGAAGATAAATCAGGGTGATAAATTCTGTGTTCTACAAGCTTCAAAGGGTAGAGTCTGTATCATACCAAATTAAGAAATATATTATAATCTCTTAATACGAAGGCAGAAAGCCTATTTAACATAATATGCCAACGAGAGATAGCACAGGGAACCCATCAAAGCACTTCATAAAAAGCAAAGAAAAATTAATTTGCCTCAGTGGCCAATGCTCAAAATTATAAATCCAAAAGAAAAACACAGAAAAGAAAAAAAGAATTAGTGAGACTTCAAAATCAGAAGGAAGAAAGAATGTTGAAAATAACTTGAGACTGCCTAAGGCAACAATTAAAAGCAATCATACACAAAATATTTGTGGAAATGTAAACTATGACTCAAATTCACTGAGACAGATAGTTAAATTGTTGCAATTGGTGAGGTAAGCATCAGAACACCATCTATATTAAGAAAATCCTTTGAGATTTTCCTTTTAAATGAGTAAACTTTTCTAAAGAGAGAAAAGGGTAAAAGTCATGTGTGATATGTATCATAACTCTGCAAAACCAAAAACCATACAGAAGATACCAGCAAGGAAATGAGGGACAGAGCAATAGAAAATTAATTTTATTTAGTAAACATGTATCTTTCTTAACTCTTTGTGAAATTTGAGGATCTGAACTATGTTAGCATATACAATCCATGAACTCTTACCTTGCAATCTGTACTCTTCACTTATTACAAAACATAATTTAAAAAAAAAGCAGAAAAATTACTGCATTTGTGAGGAAATTTAATCCCATGTCTGGTTATGAGTTATGTGAAAAATGTCAGCTTTTTCAGAAAGACCCTAATGAATCACAGCATAATCAAAAGTGTGCAACAAGGAAAAGTGAAAATAACAGCTGTCTTTAAAAAAAAAGTGTAAAATGCGGAATTGGCAAATTCCTTTCAAATGACACATTTTAGTGAAAGCATAATTTCATCCTCACTTTAATTAGTCTAATCAAGACAATGGGTAATTAATTACTTTAAAATGGATGGTAGATTGGAGAAAAGCAAGTAGAAATTCTAAATACCTTTTTACTACTCAAGCAGTAGGATTATTAGATCTCATTTTAGGCCTCCAAGATAAAAAATGTCCCAACTAGCCCCACCCTACTCAAAGAAGTCCTTTGTCTCCCAATTGCATTTTTTAAAAAGGGAAAGTTTCATTGAAGTTAACAATTCTACACATAGTTGAGTGTCCCTGTATTGTAATCCGAGGGTTTCAATTTAAAGGACCTGTCCATTAAGATACAGCTTTCCTCATACTTTACTAAGATTATCATTCCCTCGTCTTGGTTTTTAGAGATTTGGAAAAAATTACAGTTCAAAATGCTTCTAGTGAATTCCATTAATAACCCTTTCAACCTCAAAATATTCCTTAGAGTGAATGCAATAAAATGAAAACATTTAGTACTTTTAAATAAAGCCAATATACCTTTAAAGTAAAATACTACAGGAATCACTTTCTTCTGAATAAAGTACAGGACAAGCAGATGTGCCCTGAAAGCAAGCAGTTGTATTTCTCCTCTCCTGGACAATATTTGGCATATCTATCCAATTTCTAATGCCTTCCAGGCCATGGGTCTGTATGGCATGATGTGAGATTGCATATATTCCCACAGAAGTACAGGTTCTGCCACTCAGGGCTCATTGGAAAGCTCCACCTCTATGCAGACAAACAATCATCTACAAAGGGACTTTGCCTGTGTGAATATAATCATGTGATTAAGTCTTAGAACATTCTTCCCCTCCTGTAAAACTTATTTGAAATGTCTTTGTAAAAGGATGGAGCTAGAAGGGAAAAAATGGAGAAAAAAAATCATTGTGTTGTCTTGCAAAATAATCAGAGCAGCTGAAGCAAAGATGAGAGACTTCTTGCATTGCACAGATGTTTCCTTTGAACACCCCCAGTTCTTTGTGGATTTCAGTCATAAGCAGATTGAAAGTCCAGCTCTGATTTTCTTCAGGAACATGTAAAATGATATAGTTAGAAAACTCAGAAAATTGCTTTTTAAAAAAATTCTCTTAAATTTGGCATGGTTACAATAAAATGTCAGTTTTATTCTATGGCAATTTATAAACTTTGTTTAGAAAATCTGCACCATAACAAGAAAACTGTTGCTTATTGTTTCTTGTCTGATATAACTGGTCTTGGAGTAGCTGAAAGAGAAAATGTCATGGCAAAGAATAGAACAAAAATTACCCTGCAAATCTATCATATCACCATGAGTGATAAGAAATGACATCTTTCTAGCCTAATAGAGCACCATGCTGCTAGCTGGGATTAGGATTTTGTTAAAGCAGTGTGGATGCCACAGGGAAGTGGTTCTGTCTTTAGTTCCTGTATGCACAGATATCCCTTTTAGGCACCAACAGAACAAGAGACTACAGTTCTGTAGATCCAGTATTATGTTTGCAGCCCTGTCAGACTGGATGTTAATGTCACTTTAGTGCATGTGATGAGTCTGTAATGCTCTTAATTATTCTGAAAAATTTAGAGGTTTGGCCATTCTTTGTTTCATGCTTGCATTTTAAATATTTATGGAGTCATTTTTTGGAAAGGTGAAAATATCCCGGATGGTGTTTGGACGATGGCTTTAATGACACACTTTAACTTTTGGCCAGCCCTGAACTGGGCAGGTCATCCTTGTAGGTTCCTTCTAACTGAAATATTTTATTCTATTCTGTTAGATGTCTGGTAAGGAAAGGAAATTTCTGTAAGGAAATTCCAATCTGTCAAACAAACCCTATTTTGTATCTCTGCATTATAACCTACCCATTAATGTGGCATTTTTTCCAGACATTAAAACCTGATAACTGAGACAGTCTGAGAGAAAGAGGTGCTGGAGAGGCACTCAGGGGTTTTTGTGGCAGCAGGTTTTTGGATAGTTTAAGGTCTCTTAGATTTGCTTCTTTTTCAACCCTGCCCTGTGAACAACTTATTCTAACCCTGTGAGCTGGCACATTGTTTTGTGTGGTAGAACACAGACACAGTCTAACTTTTAAAACAAGTTGGAGAAAAGATTTGGGTTTTTTTCAGTCAAGTTGTTTTAAGTCAGCACATCCCATGGGCTCACACAGACTCTACAATGGTATGGCTAAGACACTTTATTGCAAAAATCCAGGGTTCTTAAACTGTTAGTTTGTTAGGAGTTTCCACACTTGTGAGGCACAACAAATGTGCTCAACCAACCACCATACCCACCATAACCAACCACCTCAGACCAGGATAGGAACAGCATGAGGTGTGACCAACCACAGCCCCACCAACCAACCCACAGCTCTGATTGGTTCTAATAATTGTTTTACAATTATGGAACTTGTTCTTCACCTCTAGTTCAGCTCAGTCATTCCCAGAATGCTTTTCTAGCTAGCCAAAGGAACAGAAGTGAGCAAGGATTTTACAGGGGCAGCAAGGCTCTCCCTTTGCAAGGTCCTTGTGCTCCTCAGCAATGTGATGCACTATAAAGAAGTGTCATAGGCCAACAAATGGCTGGGCACTGCCCCAGAAAGCATGCATTGAAATGCAGCCTTGAGGTTGTGAGGAAAGGCTGCAGAGCCAGCAAACTCAGGTTTCCTCACCTCCTCACCTCCCAGCGACCCTTGGCCTCCAAGCTTGCCTGCTTGGGTTCCTTCTGAGAGTCAGGCTGGATGAGAAGGACAGAAGGTCAGCGAGTCATACCATCCCACCTACCTCCCAGGCTGCTCCTGAGCCTGGCAGCTGTGAAATGCTCCCGTTTTCTGCCATCTGCTCACACCCTGTAGACCAAGCAGTCCCCAGTCAGAGAGGAAACCTGTGATAGGAATGGAAATGGGTTGTAGGTTTTTCAGGTGAATAGGTTGTAGCTGGTTGAAAAATTGGCTGAAGGGACTGTGAAGGGTCTGCAGATGTAATATAGGCAGGTTTACATCATCGCCCAAGCCCACAGCTGTGCTCTGAAAACCCCTGGCTGTCTCACTACATTCTTTCAGAACAATCAGAATACTCTAAATTGCTTTTTAGGAGCAGAATGACTCTTGCTAGTCTGAGATTCAGAGTATAATATCTTGGTGAGTTTTGTTGTACTTAAACATCACTCGATAGTCAACCTGTTTCTTCTCTCTCACAGACTTCTTTATTTCTAAGAACTTTCCATAATTTCCTATGTGTTTAAATTTTTTTCCTGTTTGCATTTATTTACAATATTTTTTCTTCCTTATTTTTTTGTGTGCGTGTTGTGGCTGTTATTTTCTTTATGCATTACTACACATAAATATCCTTAACCTTTAGTATTAAGAAAATGTAAACAGCAGCAGGTATAATTCCTGAGAAAAAGTGTAACTAAATTATAAAAAAAAAAAGAAGAAGAAGAAAGCATGTCTGTGTTCAACAGAAGTATTTTTAAGCTTCTTTTTTTTTTTAGTGACTTTTGGGAAATTCTTCATTGATGTGGGTTTTTTTTTTGTGTTTATGCTTACCTGGTACATAATCTCATAATTATTTGAATAAATTTTCAAATGCAGTCCCCTCCACGTAAAAAACTCCTTGGCAGCCATTCTTTGCTAAACCTACTATGTATGTTCATATACATAGAAAGATACATAAAAAATAACTGCTAGTCTTAGAAAGTGGATTTAATGAAAGAATACAAATTTCTCTTCTTTTAGATAATGCCATATGAGACCATAAATTAATCTGAAAGGGCTGCTGGCAGCCTACTCTTGAACTGTATTAGATTTTTCTCTATTAGATCAAAATGGAAACAGCTGGATCTGTGTCTGAAAGTCAGATTCCCATTCAGCAGCACAGAGACACAAAGTCTGCAGGAGTAAACATTCCTACCCAAGATGAGATTATTAAGTGAACAATAACAAGGAAAAAAGCAGCCACACGAAAATCTCCCCTCCTAATTGTATTTAGATGTCAAATCATCATGGTATTAATGTTGCTGATTGTATAAGTGACATCCTGCCCTAGGTTGTTGTACTCTTCTGTATCTTGCTGACTAATGGTTGAAATACCATCATAGATTTTAGGCCTCAAAAGGATTTTTATTTATTAAAACTAGGAGAAAATGCAGTTTTTATTCTTATCAATGTCCATGCCAGCTCCAGAAAGTGGATTATCCTCTGCATGGTCTGGCCTCTCCTTTTCTCATCTTTGCAGTCACTAGATACCTGACCAAAAAAAAATCCCAGAATAATTTCCAAACTATGTCTGTTTTGTTTAATTTCCCCTGTGTACCATTCTCAGAAATCAGTTCAAAATATTATACACAGAATAAAATGTATTGCTAGCAGGAAGGCAGATGGGATGAACCACAAGTTTAGGGAACCAATGTATGGAAAAGGTATCAGAGAAAGAAAAGACATAATAGAATTCTGACTGAGAAAGAACAATAATATGGAACTTCTGTATTCTGAGTTCCTGTCACCCTCAGAATCACAGCTGGTTGTTTTGGACAAAGGTTTTGTACAGTCACATAGTGAAGAAAGGATGATTTCCCTAATGGCAGCAGCTGGTAACTGTTCCTGGATGATGGGATGTGCTGCAGTTTCTTCTACACTGACAGCTTAAACAATCTATATTGCATCTAGTCTTTCTGTTTTTTTTAATTGCCATTTATGAAGCTAGGCATAATTAACACTGTTTTCAATCTAATTTGCCTAACTTATTAAAACCTTTTCTTTTTCCTTTCCCCTCAGTTGTGAGGTGCATTTTTTTAATCTAAATTCTTTTCTTTTAGCAATTTTATGTCTGCCTTTCTCAATGCACTTGGAGCATATGCTTCAATTCTCTTTTCTTTCCTACAACCACTTTCTTTCTCTAACTTCAATTGATACAAAGCAATTTTACAGATAAATACACAGAGGTCACTTTTATCCACTTATAAAACTGCAAATTGAGTATTTAGAGGCTGTGGACTAGGTCCATACAAAGGACAGTGACAATGAAGCACTGCACTACAAAATTTAATTTTAGGTGCCCAATATTTCCTAAAATTTAGGTTTGGAGCCCATACTCTCCCCTACAAAGGAAACTTGAGTAGAGTTCACCTAAGTCAAGCAGCTCACTGGAGAGCCTTTGAAGATAGTTGTGAGGAGACACAAGAAAACTTTCCAAAGATAAAGTTCATTCTTGAACATACAAAAGGTGCTTATCCTACTATGAAGTTCTTTTTGCTTATTGCAAGGAATTTTGTTTTTATTTTTTCCTTGGAAATAATGGAACAAATAAAAAATCTCCCTGTTGCTAGGCTTGAGCATTCCTTGGAGGTTGATTTTGAGCAGACATTTCAATTCCAGCTGCTAGAGAAGAAGAGCGAGTGGAGAAGGAGACTGGGATGAAAAACATTAAATACACTCTCTTCATGTTAAAAGGTTCACAGTGTGGTTAAAGGTAGCTTGGTTTTGAAGTTTCTTGAGCGTTAGCCATGAGGTGGACGCCAGGCTGCTCAGCAATACCAGCAGGATAAAGCTGTGTTATCCATATGAACAGTGGCAGAAATGTGAATCATGTAGGTTTGCCCGGAGGAAACTTTGCCAGCTGGTGAATTTTAGAGCAACTAATGAAACAGGAGTGGCTCAGTGGTTGGAAGCTGAATTAGATTATCATTGTAGGTCCCTCCCAGCTCTAGCAGTCCAAGTAGGGCTACAATGATCCATTCAGTGACAGGGGAGTCTATGGACACCATGGAGTCTGATCCATGTCTACCCACTTCCTTCAATGTAACTTTTAAATTAACTTTCAGGGGTTGGATGTAGAACCCTATCTGCTCTTACACCTTTCTGCTGCAAGTTTAATGACAATTATGAGTTTGCTGTACTATGGATATAGAAAAAGAAAAAGAAACAAAACAGAAGGGTGTTACATTTTTCCATGTTAAGCAATTGTTTGAAGTTAGATGTGTAAATTTTTTCTATTCCTTAAAAGGTTCTTTAAGACGTGAAGTTTAACACACCATAGGTAAACAGCTTCCCTGTTCTCAATGGATAAAATAAGTGATTTTGTAAATTGACCCTGGAAATAATAGATTGACCATTCAGCCTTGGTTTTCACGAAAAGCCTCAGGAACCCCAAAATCTAACAGTGCAGGTTTGTTAATATGCAGAGACTTTCAGTATGGTCCTTTGGCCTTCTTCCAAGGTGTAGTGCCTAATAAGTTAAAAAGAAAAAAGGATTTGGGGATCTCAGTTCTGATTTTCTTCCCATTAAATACTGTAATAATAAGCATTCTTATCTGTTAACTAATAACAGTCTAGAATACTTGCATATGGGATCTGAGCAAACCCAGACTTGTCAAATTGCTATTCCTGCCATAGTTACAGCCTGTGCCAGTGAAAATTGCCACAGTGGCCATGCAGAGGTTAGGGTTTGACATGGGCCAAGGACTGTTTTTAGTAAGCAGCTCAGATACCACTGTCTTGTTTCAGAAAGTAAGATTTTTTGGTGGTGTGTAGAGCCAATATAGTGTGGGAAAGTGGTTGGAGGTAAAATTGGAGAAAACCAGGAAGTTATATTCACATTTTAACAGAAGGGAAGTTATAGGGTGAAACTGGCTGCTACTCCCTGGATGAATCACAGTTGCTGCTCCCTGGATGGGACTTGGCCAGCATGTCCCACTTCCCACACACAGCACATGCCAAGGGCAACTAGAAGGAGGATGGAGCAGAATGGAGACACAGTAGTCAGGCTCTGTTGAAATCCCTGCAAGAAGGGGAACTTGGTGTTACCTTGCCGCTGATAAGCCTCATAGCAGCTGCCAAAGGAGGGGAAAAAAGATATCTTGCTGCTGAACCAGCAACCATGGCAAGATCTCAGGTGTAACTCTGGGCACACCTCCATCCCAAGGCTGCTCGGGTGCAGTACTGACATTTCCCACCTCCAAGGTTCCTGCCACTGAACATGATGGATGACTGGAGTCACTCAAGCTCCACCTAAACATAAAATATAATATAAAAGTCAGTGTGAGTCATTGAGTCGTTCAAGGGCACTGCCAACTGGCCTGCATCAGGGAACATCCTCAGCTGTGGAGACCCAGCAGGGTGTCTCTCTTGTGCTGTTGGCATGTGTCCCTCAACCACTCAGTCCAGCCGCTGGAATACTCACTGAAGGCTTCCCAGACACAGACACTGATGGAATGGTTGGGCACAAGGCTCTTGGCTTTCCTGGGGCACTGACAGACTGATAAAACACAAAGAGTTTGAGAAGATCTCCCCTTTTCACATGACACCAAGTTTCCTGTCCCACCTCATTCACAGTGACTCCCTCTACTACCACCTAAACAGAAGGAGAGACTGTAAATATAATGTAGTTCTTCCTGATAGTGGAATTCTCTTTAAGAGCATGCACAGAGTAAGTCAAAGGCCAAAGCACAAAATTAAATACAACTTCCAGAGCACACAAAAGATATTAAATAGTGCTATGAGTGCATTAGCAGTAAAAGGAAAACTAAGGGAAGTGTTGTTTGCTGCTAAGTGGTCTAGGAAAACTCTCTGAAAACTAATGACAACAAAACTAATAAATGTTTTTGTTCAAGTCTTCTCCAGTCTATGCAGTTGGACGTTCTCAATATAAGTATTACAATTATTATCAACCACAAATATTTTCTATCAGACTAAAGAATTATGAATTTGGATACTTGAACAAATTGAGTTCTGAATGGCCTAAATGAGATAGAATTGACTCAAAGGTTTCCAAACTATGATTGAAACAGTCTCAGAGGCTGACTGATTATCTCTAAAATAAAATAAGAGACATTCCAGAAAAATGGGGGGGGGAAAGTCTTTTTGCTTAAAGGAGCCACAAAAAAATAACAATGCTGTCAATATAATAAAATTTAGGACAATAATTAAAGTCCTTATCAGCACCTACGAAGAAAAAAAGTATTATGAGTAAGAGCTAGTGAAGAATATCTAGAAGAAATCAAGTTAAACTTACTACGTTATATTTTAAGTGCAGGTAACTTCCCATGTTATATGGCTGGATAAAAGAAATAGACGCTCTATAAATGATTTTTTTTAACAGTGTCTTGTTGGCTGTCCAAGAAATGACACGCCATGAATTTCTAGACAAGTCATTGAAATGAACCTGTGTAATCCCTGTTCAAGGCAATCACACTCCACTTCCTCCAGCAAGCATATCCTTTCACTTTTGTGGAGGTTATTTGGTTGTGTCTTTGGCAATAGTAGATGATCAATACAGAGTATTATTGAAACCAGATATTGAAGCTTAATCATGATTTTGGACATCCAAGGTTATTAACTTGCTTTTTAATAATACGTAAGAAATACGTGACTCATTTGTCCAATAGTTTTAGTGATTTCTTCAGAATTGTGAATACTGAAAGCTTTCTCAGGGCAGACATCCTTACTGTAACAGCCAAGGCTTCAGAAAAACCCCACATTGCTCATGATCAAATATAAAGTGTTTTCAATAGTTCGCCTAGTTGCTTAATGATATGTGAGTTTTGATGTAGTTAGACTAACATGAAGGTCTTTACCACGGAATTTGACGAACATCAACATTTCAGTTATCAGGCTAAATTATTGAGGAGGGAGTACTGTTGTAAATGTAAAAGAGTGATGTTGTAAAGGCATCATCACATGATATCTACTAGATTTTTTTCCCAGAAGTTCATGGTGATTTTTTCAGGAAGCCAGAGCAAAAAGAGGATTAATTGCACTGGTTATTCAAAAGTGTCTTCTTGGTAAGATTATACCCACATGGGGAAAAATTGAAAGAATATGACACAATTTCTCACAAGAAGCTTCAGAATCAAGATTTGGAGTTAACCTGCGTTCAGCCCTTAATCCTATAAATCACAGTGCCCTTTTCTCTTCCTAGACTAAGAGAAGACTAAACTGCTGTGTTTTTAGTTAATGCAATCTGTAGGGACTGTTATTAATCAGCCACCTTGGATGTAGAACCCCGAAATCCATTTAAATGCTGGTGGTCTGGGCAACAGAAATGTTGTTAATGGGATGAAATAGTCTCCTTATGAAGTGAGAGTCTTGTATTACATTCTTGAAGGTAGGTGTTACACTCCAATCCTGCTTGTGATACTGAAATTTATCCAGTTTTGGATTACTCCGTCTGTAAAAGGTACAAATGGCCTTGGGAAGAGCTCAAACAGGAGAACTACTATGCTTAATACCTTTAGTGGAAGTTACTCTCAGTAGATCAATTGTGAAAAAGTGTTTAAATCAGCCACTGGAATATTTCAGATTATATGGATTTAGATTTTCTTTAATGTCATCTTTCTAACCTAGTGAAAAGTAATATACAAGCCTTGCTGCTTTAAAATATTCGTTTGATAGATCCATATATATTTTGATTTAAATGTATGCAAAAATAATATTACATAAAATAAATTTTAAATAAATGTTTTATGACTGTTTTAGGAAATATTCCTGTGAGATTTTTTTTGTAGTTATGTCCATTGAGATGGAAAAAAATTCATCCGATGTCATTGAATTCAGTACAATCCAAGTAATTAATTTGCATTTTAAAAACTAAATAAATAACATTATTTCACTACTGAATCAATGTATTCAGCAATTTACATTTGATTTTCATGGGAAAAAAATCAAATCTGAAGCTCAGTAGTGAGTGATATTTTGACTACATAATTGCGGACAGCAATGGTATCAGATATAGCACATAAATATAAATTCATTTAAAACTTTAGTTTCTGAAAGACTCTTCTGATGAGTCCAGCATTTCCAGTCAGGTACAATGCCTTATGTATCCAAAAGCTGATACTTCTGGCAGTCACTACAGGACAGCATTATAACTAAGAAAAGTTGAAAATATTTTGCATATAAATTAAAGAATGTGGGACAAAACTGAAGATAGCTTTTTGTAGTCTGCCTGCTTTCACTTTAAATTGCACAACTCTTCAGGTGGGGACTTACAACAGTGCTGTGCTAGCAGTATTCTGTTCCTGATTATTCTTTCCTGACAAATTATCTATCTTGAGATAAGTAACCTATGATGAAACAGTTTGTGAAGAGACAATTTTATGGCAGTGAATGAAATAGTAATTTGATGGTATATTTATATCACTGGAAAAAGGATGAATAAGGGAAAGGCTTTCTGCTAAAAACTAAAAAATTTCCAAAGAAAAAACTCCTTTGAAACAAACCTATCATCTTTTGTGTATGTAAAGCAAAAGGATCTCAAAGAGATATGGTGCAGATTGTGAAAATAAAGTGTCATGAAAATGAAGTCAATTGTTTCTTTCTTCTTTGATGTTTGTTGTATCAAAGGTCAGCATAACTAATAAAAAAAAGGTTACTTTTTGATTTAATAAATTGATAAAAACAATGCAATAATTGTTCTAAATGTTAGGCTTTAGAAAAGTCAAAATTCTTGGAAGGTACTGAAGAAACCAATCAACAGCATGTAGCTTATTGCCTTTTCTTGACATTGCATTAATCTCTCAGACCCCTGAATAAAACAGTAATTCAGTTAATGTCTTTCAAATGTGGTTCTGACATTTTAAAAATTAAGCTGGAAGAAAATCGGTTTTGTTGCTCTTAAACAACAAATGCTTTAATTGATTACCTGCTTTGCTAAAGAAAAAATTTTCTCAATAAATTCCAAAACTCTGGTCAAAAGTAAGCACAAAATATGTAATTGATTGTTGGTCAGATACTGTTGTTTCGAAAATGAAATGATCTTTAAAAGGTCTTCAAAACGGGAAGCAGAATTAAAGCAGATGATTGAGTGGAAAGACCAACAAGACACACTGTATTATGCATTACCAGTGTCATATACCATTGTTTAAGCTGTAGATTCCCACAGGATGGAAGAGACACATTTAGAGCAAGGCTCTGAACAATTGTCAGCCCAATATACACAATCAGATTTTATTGTGCACATAAGACTTTAGAAAATAGCCAGCCTACATTTAGTTAGCTTTGATTGTTTGCATTTCTGATTTGAGTCCCATTGTTTTTTTCAGAGATGGCTATTAATTTACTTAGTGACCCTGCAATTTTTAAAAATTTTTTAGTAAAAGAAATAAATATCTGAGCAATTTTCTCCAGCTAAATTAATTAAATAATATATGCATTTAAAAAAACATATAATACCTTTATTAGAAGAGGAAAAATGAGGAATTATACTTTGGGTAAGGTAGTGCATATTTTTGTTGCTGTAATTAATTTTCGCCAAGTGCAAAATTAAATTCTAATAATGTAATAATTCATAACATTTGTTGAAGAGCTTTGACAGAAATATAATTGAGTAGACTGTGTAACCAATAAGGGTCAGAAATGTATCATTCCTGAAGAAAATGCTGATCAAAGGTATGAAAGGCATAACTACGGTGATTTTACTAGCCTGATCTAGTAATCTTCTATAATCAAGTTTAAAAAACTGGAATCATAATGAAGGACTTTTTGTGGGTATGTTTAGTTTGGCTTGTTTTTTTTTTTTTTTTTGTATTGTTGGTTGGTTGTTTTTTTAATTATAGCTTTGCCTACCGGTTTCTGCTAAAATAAACCTAGAATTCTTCCTGCATTCATCAGAGTGATAAATAGGAGAAAAAGCAAATGGAAGTGGTATTTGGATCCAATCTTACTCAAATCACATCTGACATTTACTAAATCACTATTTCTAAGAAACTTTCTCTTAGAATTTGGGAATATTCAGTAGGTTCACTGTCTCACAAGAAATTATAATTTCTCTGTCTGCCCTGATTTCCAATATGAGTAGATGTCTTTTACACAGTTTTTCCTCCTCAGTAATGATTACAGAGCTTTGCAGCCTTGTATCAATTATAAATGTCCCTATTATGCTCTTCATTTCTTATTACAGGACTTTAAATGTTAAAACAAATGTCTGTATCCTCACACAAATGGCAAGACCTTTTTTCCTTTTTTAGGTTTTAGAGCTACAACCTTTTGGTTCGTTTTAAAACTACATGATTGTGTCGCTAATTAATAGAATTTGAATTAATCAGTCATGGCGAAATTTCTTCATCATAGCATCATAAAAAAGTCTTCCTCTTAAAGAGCAGACTGCAAGAAATAAATGTGTAGATTAAAATTTTGTGTTTGAAGACTGAGTATCACTGCTCATTGCCATTCAGGTAGTCACCCCATGATCTAAAATCTGCCTGCAGTATGTTTTGTGCTTTTGGCTTTAAAAACCTCTGAAAAATGTATTCCTAACACTTTCTTGATAGTTTTAATTGCATTAATATTTAATTACGAACTGTATTATGTGACTTTGGCATGAACTGCTTCTTGATTTCACTTAAATCCAGGTGTTTTAAGGTCTTCAGTTATAGAGTACAATTTCTGTTCGTCACATAATTTTTATCATTATGGAAAGAAAGAGACCCCTTATTCGTAAACAGGAAACAGTACAGAAATTTGAAAGGAAATATGTAGTACTTATGTTGTAACTGTATTTTCAAAGCTGTACTGCAGGTGTAAAAAGCATGTGAGTAAGTATTCAGGTATCTTTTAAATGGGGATTTAAAAGATGGGGAGGCTGAGTTGTAAAAAGATTAAGAGAAGTGCTTAAGGCTATTCAGGGAATTATTAACAAAACCAGGATTATCTCTCTAAATACTCTGGCTTTTTGTCCAGTCTTTTTCCACCTTGTTCACACTGCTCGTGAAGAGAATCAGATCAAGTTAAGAGATTAATTAACAGCGTTTTAAGTATTCTGTTATTTTCTTTCATGCAGTGTAAAGTCAAAATCACTCAATATGATGTACTGAATCATATTGAATCTGATTGCAGTTCAGCTGTCCTTCGCAATTCCTGCATTATTTTCTTCTCTCTGTATCTCATGTGGATCAGCATGGGATTTGTTTAGCAGGAGTCAAAATGACGAGAGTTTGGTTTTTTTGAGGATGTGGTGGTTTTTCTTGAATACATGACTGCTAAGGATTTCACTGTGACAATTATATTTTCAAGAATCTTCTAAACTGCTCATGACTGTTGAAGTTTGAAAGCAGCATCTGCCCTTTTCCTGGAATAGAAACATTAAACATCTTCGTAATGTTTAACTGCTTGGAGGAGATTCAGGATTTCTTTTGGATATTAATTTTGTCCAAAGCCACAAGACCTAAATTTATGTCTACATTGACACAGGAAATTGTATAATCACATAGAGGTCTCAATGTCCCCTGTATTATATCTGTAATATTTGGGATATTTCCCAAACCCTCTTTCCCAGCCTCTAGAACCAGGAGAGATGTGGATGTTCAAATACAATATTCTCTTCAGCAGATGCTGTCAGTTCTTGTAGGGAATCCTCCTACCTCAGCAGTGTCTGTTAACATAAATGCTAATCTTGGGGTACAGAACTGTTAAGGGACTCATGTTGTGACCTGAAGTTAATTCAAGTGTGGACATTGCATTTTAGGTGTGTCTTGGAGTTGGATTTGTGCCTGGCTAGGCTGAGTTCACTCCAGCCAAATCTGAGATTTCCTTCTGCCAGATCCAACTGGTAGGTAGCTTTCATTCTGTAATGTTTTTCCCCATCCTTCTGCTTTGCTGCTGAGGTTTTAGATTTACTGTGCGAGAACCTGGATGTATTTTAGTGCGGAAAACTCATGAAGGATGAATGGTGCTGGTTGATGGAACAGCTTTGTTTCATGGCACTGCATTTCTCAGCCCGTGTTTTTGTGTTACATTTTGTAACGCGGCACAATCAGGTGCCACAGTGGAAAGAAACAATCCTTTCCTGAATTGCTGGGCGGTCAGGCAGCTGGGTGAGGGAAGCAGAGCAGGGAATTAAGAAGTTCTGAGCACATTTTGTACCTCAAAAAGCACTACAGGCTTCTTCTCATGTCGTGTGCAGCACCACTGTGTTAGTCTTGACACAACTGTTCTTACAGTCAGTCTTGTGCTGACTGTGCTTGGAGAACAGATGTGTCACAGCCTTTTGTTTTCTGAGCTATATGATCCTCTCAGTTTCTCTGGAGCTACCAGCAGTGTGCCAGGAATCAGCTTTAGGCTTGATCCTTAGTTAATATATGCACCACTGTTCTGAAACAGGTGGAAAATACAATAAATTGCTGGCATTTGCAGGTGCTGGAAGTATAAAAAGCATTGTAAATACCAAACGCATTTGAGAAATAGCTTTGAGACTCCTTTGTTAAAAATCTGCTTCTGTTTAAAGCTTCATCTGAATTGTAAGCAATACGGAGTAGAATAACTGTGGCTTTCATTCTTTTTCATCCCACAAAATATTAGTTAGCTACCTTGAAAAATATGAGACAATCTAAAAATAAGATGTTTTCACTTTCTATGGTACTGGAAAAATATCAGCGACTAAAAAGTGATCTGATCCTCTTTTTACCCCCATTTTTTGCAATGAGACCACATTTTTGTGGTGACACAAAAAAACCCCTCCAATGTATAAGAAGTTCTTATACTACTCATGAATTCTCAAAATCTCCTCTGTAAGATGCAATCATCAACTGCTGAGGGGCACTCTAAGTCACTAGCAAAAGCTTTGTCAATGTCCCATTATTAAAAAAGGTGACAAAACCTGGTGATGAACTGAAATTGTTCCTCCTCGGGAAGATCCTTGTTGAAAAACACCTTGTTAATAGGAAGATGTGGGGTGTGAGTAAACTTTGTTTGCTTTCAGATGAGCATCCAGAGAGTGACCAATGTGGTTGGGAAGAAAAAAATAGTGAAGATTTCATATGTCATTTTCATCTACACTTAAAAATCAGGAGACTGAGAAGCTCTTAGTGCAACACTTGTCCATTTGTATATCTTCTCACTGTCTCATCAGTGTCTCTGAATGTCAGACAGCTTCAAGAATCTCTTCATTCTTGTCTAGGGCCCATTGCTTTTCAGGTCACAAATGAAAATCTTGCATAACTCTTTAATTTCTCTTTTCCTACTCAATTAATTATTATTATTAGATCCAGAAAATCATATTGAAAAAAATTAAGGTCACAAAGTCAAGTGCTCAAATTAGAAAAGATTAAAATTGAAATCCCCATGTGGCCTTCATTTGGCTGGCTTGGACATATGCATTAAGATGGTCTTTAATCACATCATATAGAGCTTTTTTTTTTTTTTTTTTTTAATATGGGATCCCTGGCTCCATCAGTCAGAGATGGTACTTCCTTAATTAGAAGTATTCAGTATTTTGTTCTCTTGTCCTTGTTCAGTGTGTGGACATGCCTTATTGGCTTCAAACTATTCAGACCGGACTCTTTAAGCAGAAATTATTGATTTTTCTGTGCTACTTTCTAAATGGAACTAATTAATATAATGTCAGACATTACTTTATATTCATGAAATCCTCATAAGGTTAAGGGATTTTATTATCTTCATTTTACAGATGGGTAATGGCCATGCAGAGAAATTAACCTTAAATATATTCACTAGATTTGGGTGCCCAGTTTGGGGTGTCTGTAATCTCTTATTCTTCAGTGTGCTTGGCACAGTGGAATTCAGCACAAACTCAGGATATAGACCCTGCTGGATTCTCTGTTTTTTCGAAATAATTATGGATCTGACTTGTGATCTGCAGTGGAAAAACCTCCAAAACAAAGATTAAAAACTAGCCTTTAAAAAGTCATTATAAATCTTATAATAAAACTTTTTCACAGGGCTGTCAAGGAAAAGGCTAACATCTAATCCAGATCTGCAGTGTAGACACTGCTGCCTTATTTTTACTTCTGAACCTCCTTCTTCCCTTTCCAACATATTCAGCAAAAAGTAAACAGATGCTCTGAAGGTAGATATGAATATGCAATGTGGGATAAGACAGTGGGAATAAGAGGGATTGTCTGCAGTGAAGACTGAGATATCAGTTGACAACAGCAAGTAGTTTCATAGCAGATATGTTCAATGAGGTTAAATTTTAGTTGGGTGGGGATATTATAGCAGTTTTTCTGTAACTTTCAAATTAATTTTTTGCAGGACTTTGAGTAAGCTTTTATGTACTGTTAGGGGAAAGAAGGACATTTCTTTTATGTGTATTGGCTACATTAAAGTCAAATAACTGTGTAATGTATACATTTTGCACATATGTTCAACCAAGGAACAGAAAAGTATTCCCTCATATCTCACAACCATCTCATAAACACTACTGGAGTCTTTAAATCCCCAAGCCAGGCCTCTGGTCTTTGAACTATCAGAGCAGATGTCGAGCTGGCAGCTTCATCCTCTGAGTGCGTCTTTGGCAGTCACAAGCTGTAGATGTTGGATGAATTCACACATCTCCACTGCTGACAGAGGGCTTTGGAGTACCAGGTTCCACTTGGGAATCTGGAGGGATTCTCACAGTAATCAGAAGGTCACAGCTTACTGCCTACTGACTTCATCATTCCCCCTGCTTCTTCTTCGTCTGAATGTCAGCTTTGTTCCTCTACAGCCTACCTCAATTCTCACCACGCAGCCTACCAGCACTTCCCTGCTCTTTTCCTTTCTCTTTCACAGGATTTCTTCACATAGATCCTGTTTGTCTTTGTGGTCCTTTCCAAGATCAAATTTTTAATCCTCCGCAGTTGAAGTGAGCAACATCTTCCATCGTGATGTTTGGATGCCAGAGGACAATGTCAGCACGAGCCCATGAAACACCTTTTATTCCTTTGCTAGGTGTGGGATGTGGGAATGTTCGTTTCTGTGAGATTATGTTATTGAGAAACTTGTCAAATGGGATAATAAGGAAAAACAGGTAAGCCACAGACAAAGTCACACAAACAGAAGTGATTCCAAAGATTAAATTGGGCAGCATATAATTTTCAAGCATTATAATCATAACCCAAGCTGATGCTTGGTGCAAATATTATGAACACATAAAAGAATGATCATGAATAAGATGATGAGAAATTTTGAGGCAAAATGAGCATGTGGTTTTCTTCATCTCATTTAAATAAGGCTTGGTTCAAATTCATATTGAAGATCATACTATGGCAGAAAATTTCTGTTGCACTTATCCAGGCATGGATGAAATTAGAATTTATAAATATCAGTTGTTTCAAGCCTGTGCTGGGTTAGGCATAATGTTCTTTCCTGTATATCAGGAAAAAAGAAACAGCAGAAAAAGACAGCAGAATCATTTCCTTATGACTATTGAAAACAATGGGTAAACACTCTCCCTCCTACATGCTTTCATATGTAGAGCTTTCCCCATTGTAACACTTGCTCAAAATATTATGGTTTAATATAAACTTGTCTTGGGTTTTTGGGTTTTTTCTTGTTTGTTTGTTTTTTGCTTTTTTTTTCCCAATAAGCAGTGAAAATGATCTCTGCAGTAACTGGTAGCTCAAGTGCTAAGGTTATTTGAGAAAATTGAATTGTGCTGAGGGGCAACTGTGCCTATGAAGTGTTTAGTGCATGTAAACAAACAGAAAACTCTGCAGATTCCCCCAGCAAAAGCTGCGTACAGAGAGCAGTGAATGTCAGTAAGCAGGAATATGAGGTGGCCGTGGCAAAAAGCACAGAGAGAAGAGGAAAGGCAGATGCTGTAATGCTGTGACACTGCACTGAAGACCAGTGTGTAACATTCAAATAAGCAGTTTTCCTGTTACAGCTGGCCATGCACAGCACAGTGTACGCTTGGAATATATAATGCTGGAGCATCTGCTTCTCTGTAAGGCTTTCATTTTCTTTTTCAGACAGCTATAATCTCAAATTTTTTTTTTTTTTGATAACTCACATGTGCCTGATGGGAGAAAAAAGGCTGCAGTGTTGTCACAATCTCTAAGCAAATTCCTTTAGCAATGAAAAAGACCCCAGAAATTTTGTACAGTACACTGCAGTGAAAACACAAAAAGCATTTGCTTTTCTGCCTGCTGCCCTACAGTAATTCTCTTTTCTTGATGTAAAATGGAGTGCAGGTGACAAGGACTAGTCTAAAAGCCAAAAAGAAAGGTATTTCTTTTACTGTTGGAGCAAGTAACAAAAGAATGGACATTTTCAGAGCTGGAGTTTATTATTTCGTTTATATTTTTGCACTTTAGGCACTTAAATCTCCATGAGATGTGAAGCAAAACTGGTTTGCACAGATTCTGTTTGTCACAGAAACCTTGTTTGCTTGTTCCTTTTTCAAAATTGTTTTCCTGGCCAATATTTTAAAAAGTTTTAAATGTTCTAACATTTATACTCTTTCACTATATACATATATGATTGTTGTTCCAGAAAAAGATGGTGTGATTTTTAATACATTGACAGATAGCAGAGAAATTAAAAATTAAGGATGCCATTTAATACAGTTTTCATGCCTGCAGGTTTGACCCCAATGAATAAACAGAGAGGCTTATTTCATTTTCTGTGGTTTCCAACAGTCCTTCCAGGCTATGGCAGCTTAGTCTTTTTAATAATTTTACTTTGCCTGTGGATAAAAGCCTGCTGCATCCACTGATTCCACAAATGAATGTACAAATACTAAAAAGGGAAAATGGATTTATACCTGAATCTTTTACAGATCTAATTACACTATAGAATCAAAAAAACCCCACTTCTCAGCAGAACAGAGCCCTAAATTCTATGCGTAATTATATATCCAATTTGAAAAAGTAAACCAATTGTATCACCAGGATATTTCCACAGAATGTGATTTAAGGTCAGAGCTTTTTGGTAAACATAAATGACCTGTTGAAAGCTACAGGCTTTTTTTGCCTCCTGTTGCCAGGCTGGCTGTACACGCCAGTGATCACTCCCTCTGCATTTCTCCCTCTTCAAACACTTTGCATGCAATCTTTCCATTGCCACCTTTTTCAGGGAGTCTTTGCAGCTTTTCCCACCCATCTCCTTAGCTGACATTTTCCTCAGTCCCTTCAGAGTACCAAATACTTCCTCCCTGCTTGCTGTGTAGCTCTCCCATCTCCACCCAAATGTTCAGTGCTTTTTTTCTGCACCTTTTTAAAGAACACATGGCATTGTGTTGATTCTGTAAGGCTTCAGTTTACCTGCAATCCTGATTCTTTTTGCATAATTACTTATTTACCCTTTCTCCTTGCTCATTCCACCCAGTGGAGAAACAAACAAACCTAAAAAAACACTGCAATATGATGACTGAATGTGCAAAATATAGTTTTTGCATTGTTGTGCTGCAGGACACATTGGTGAGCTCCAACATCAAATGCTCAGTAATCCAAGTATAGGTGAAAGAAGACAGAGATTCCTTCCCACGCAGGAAAATCTGGGATTTATTGTGAAGCTGTTATAAAAATAAAAAAAAAAGTAGGACACAGCATCTAAATAGTAAGTAGCCCAAAGTAATTTTATTTCGGTTATCTTGCTAGTCATTGTTTTTCAAGGATGATAATACTTGCTGTCAACAAAACAACAGTTCTTTTGCCAGAACTGTACTCCATTACATTTTTCCTGTCTTGAACAATATGTTTACTTCTATCCTCCAGCTATCCTTTCTCATTTTGTCAGGTAGGATAGGAAAACTGAAACCTCACTAAAAAAAAAAAAAAGCCAGAAAAAAAACGCAGAAAAGAAGTTATTAACTAAGGCTAAGATAGGTTATTTTCCCACATTTCCTGCAGAGACATGTTACAAACCAAAGATTAATCAATCCTGAGTTGAAAAAGTATTGTCCTACCATCCACAATATCAACAGATCTGTTTCTTCTCCCTTTTCAGAAATACTTTTAGTTTTTTTTGCTGAGCAATACATTAAAAGCTGAAATTAGACTTGAAAACATTAGACTATAGGCCGCGTGGAAGAAAACTGGTTGAAGTCAGCTCAGAGGAGAGGTTTCAAGTCCACAGCCTTTGTTCACTCCAACACCTCAGTGAGGTTCAGCAGCTGATGAGAGCTGCAGCGAAGATAAGGGTAAGTAGTTGGAAAAATGAATGAATACAGAAAAAAACAGCAACTGAAGCAAAACTGTGGAACATAAAAGGGGGTGGGGATGTTGAGGAGATGGAGGAAGAAGAGGTATTTGAGAGTCGGAATGATTAGGAATAAAAAATGTTATGATTGTAAGACTTCAGTGCTTTATTAAATTTAACAGGTGAACATTAGGGAAAAGGCTAAGCCTTCAGGAATCAGCAGAAACTCGTGTAGCAGAGAATTTCACAACCTCTTTATCACAGGCTGGATAGGACGGATTATCTTTGCTACGATAAGTTTATGTTTCAGTCTGACTCCTAAAGTTCTTATATGAATAGCAGAATCAAAAATTTCTGGAACTGTCACCATTCTGAGAGAGACTTACTGGAATAGCAAGCAGATATTGTTTAGTCATCATTTAGTAAAAGAAACCATTTTCTTATCAGCTATGCAAAAAATTTTCTCCATGCATTTTCTCACTCATTTACAGGCAGAAAAAATGTAAGACTTCTGAAGATGCTCAATTGAAAGTGTAATAGTAGACTTTAGTTTACCTATTTTTTCCAGAAAGATTTATGCATGCATAATCTATGTTAAGAAGACAAAACAAGCAAATACACTAGAGAAAAGATATATTTGCATTTTAACTGCACTGAGGTCACTAATCAGATCACAGTAGGGTAGTTTAGTCATGGAACTGGTTTATTCTTCTGTTGACTACATAATTCTGTAATATACTCTTCACCTCACTTCTCGTTGATCTACATAAGATCTGTGCCTCATTTATGAACTATTTGCCTAATGTATGGTTATGATTATCTTCTGTATTTAAGTCAGTGTATTTTTTATCATTAATAAAATTGAGAAATGCATTAATGACTGAAGCCTCCAAAAATGTGCTAGAATTAGGGGTCTTATTTCATGAACAAATTATGAAGAAATATCCATTGTGGTCATTATTCCAAATTCAATCACTGTCTGTATCTGAAACATGGTACTAACATGGCAATGAATGCAAGTGCTCCATTTCATCGTGCACTAGAAAGTGGCCATAAATGTGTTTCAAATTCTTATATCCTCTGAGTTTTTCTGCCTTAGTTGATGGATCTGGTTAGCTTAGAGGTTTTCCTACTAATTTTTTTCTTCTAAAACTCCACTCCTTGAGACACTTTCCATCTAAAGAAGCCCAGCTGAAAGTCATCAGAGACTTGGGTGTGACTTGCATCCAGGAAGGCACTGTTCAGTGAGAGCAGATGATCATTGTCATTTGCACTTCTCCCTGCTACCTTTTCTGAAAAACCCTGAAAACATCAGGATCAGACTCTTATTTGGTATTGCCAAACACAGTGCTCTTCTGCTTTCAGTCTAATTATTCGATCATTGGCTTTCAGAGAACAGGGAGAATCTCCTGACGAGCAGAAATTGTGACGGACTGTGGCATCCCCTTCCCACTGCCAATCTAAATATGGCAGTGAAAAATCTGCAGGTGTCTGTACCTGTGCAAGGCCAGCTGTAAGGTTTTTATATCATGCAATCCATCCACAAAAACTGGTGGACTTCCACTTGGTGAACTCCTTGAAGATCAAGGTTTCTTTTTCTAGGTGTTGCCTTTAACTCTTCTGCTGTTTGTCATTCAGCTACACTGTTAAATAGAGACAATAATACGGGTGAATGATATGAAAAAGAAAATGATCCAAATTCAGGAAATTCCCTTTGTATTGGCAATGATTTGAGGATGCAGATAGCAAGAAACACTGATATCCAGAGATGAGAAATGGTTGAGGAATTCCTTCAAATGAAATAAAATATGTCTGTAACTATGAAAGGTCTCCTTCTCAGGAGTCTGGCAAAGGATGATAAAGGAAATTTCCAGCAAAGACAGTGGACTTTGTCATATTTGATTATAAAAATGTAGGAAGACTTGCATTATTACTTCACTATCCCTGAAAATTAGTTTTTTTACTAGACTGTGTAAAGTCATTTTGGTAGTAGATGAGGTTGCTGCTTCAGTGCTCAAGCTGTGGTCCATAAGAAGAAAAAGAGATGTACAATGATGTTACACAGATGAAAAACAGTGCTTGACATTCATTATTCCTCTATTTGTAGCTGAAACATATTCCAGTACATGGCAAATTATTGCCTTCTGAGATGCAATTCATAATACTGTCATTGATTCTAACTTTTACCTGTGCTTGTCATTATTTCTCATCTTCATTTGTACCATTGCTATTCCTGTTTTCCTTCTCACTTGCTGTGTCTTGTGATAAGTTAGATAACAGGCTCCTTGGGGCAGCAGACATATTTTGCTGAATGCTCTCTATGATGAAGTAGTTCCTGCTTTGGTCTCAACCAAATATTTGTTAACACTCTAAAGAGAAAAAGAGGGGCTTCAAAATTAATTACAAAATTAATTATGACCCCTGAAAGAGCTGGAAGTAAAGGTCTCATCCTGCACGTATTGCAGATGTTCCACTGTTTACTTATTTTGTGTCTAAAAATGGTGTATTGGGGAACTCATTTCAGTCAAAATAAAAGGAATTTCATGTCTTCCACTCTGTTTGTAATAAGACATCCCAAAGGATTAAAATCTCACCATTTGAAACAAGTTAGCTCTTCCTTAGTTACTTATTTCTACCATCATTAATACCAATATCTAATTTTATACTCTTTGAACACATGAGAAAAACCTCCCTGGTTTAGACCTAATATATGTCCCAAGTGCCAAATACACTTGTCTGTCCTCCTGCCTTTTTTTATCTTTGCTGAAAACACCAGATTGTATTTACTCAGCTGAGTTTCTTATGCCAATAAACAGCAGGCTTGCTGACATCTCACCACAGGTCACCAGGGATCCAGTTTCCTGAATGTATTTAAATATTCTGTTGCCTGATCAAAATACTGATGTTGTCAAAAGTGAAATATGGCTGTGCATGTTCTGCAGCTCTTGGTTATCATGGGATGTTTCACATGAAATGAAAAGCAGAGCAGAGTTAGTCATGTGAGAATCTCTGCTGCTTTCTCTCTATGCTTCACTGCTTCTTGTCTCCATCTATGAAAGATATACATAGCCTTTGAACACCCAGAGCAGTGTGCTCAAGTAATAAAAAACAAACAAAAAACCTCTGAAATGAACATATGGAAACAATCAGCAAGTGTGAAAACTTAATTTCATAAAGCATAGCTTTAAATGGGATATACTGAATTTTAAAAAAATGATATATAGACAAATACTGATATTTTGTGTTCGTTTTTAAATGGAGGCAATATTAAAGGTATTAGAATTACATATTTATTGGAATGCTGTATGGCACAGTACAAAAAAATCTACGTCTCATTACAAAAGAATATTTCACTTAATGCTCTTCTCCATTTAATTTATTTGTCTATAACCCCAAACTTTTGCTTGCCAGTTCAGCATGTTAGAGAGCTAAGTGGATGAGGAATTGTCCAGGCTTGAGCTTATAGTAAAAATAGGGGGCATGAAAAGCTAGGAAATACTTTTGGCAGGAGATGTAGAGATGATTTTTAAAAGAAGGGAAAGGTCTGCTGAAAAAAGGAAAAGAGGGGATATAACCAAAGGTTGTATTTGACCAATAATTTAAAATTGTTTGTTTTGTTTGCATCTTGTATTACTATTTATATGCAAGTCAGGATCTGCAAGAAGGGTGCTTTAAGAGAAAGCTACGTTTCACTTTGAAAATAATGAAAGAGAATACTCAAAAATGCGTTTGAAAATGTGAAATGGATACTTGACATTTCCTATTTTCCACATCCTTTTTTAAGTTAAAACTAACAGAACTGAAGTTTGGGTCTGTGACATGACATACACAAGTTTTATATATGTACAATTTAAGCTTATCCAAGAGTTTCCATGCTTTAGTTTTACATACCAGGGAACGAATTATTTTTTTCCTGTACTTAATGAGTTGAATGAAATTAAAAACCAGTTATGCAGCTTCTGAAATTAGTAGGCCTAGACACACTTGCTTTCACACAGAGAGTCATAATGAAAAGCAAAGAAATTTCATATTGTGAATGAGATTCAACCTGTTATGTTTAATTGAAATATATTTCAATGTCATTGCTAACAAAATTTTCAAACAGTGCCAGCTCAGTTTCATATCATTAACTATTTTTAGTCATCATCACAAATTAATTTTCTAACAAATAATGGTGGATATTCTAAGTTTTTGCATTTACTTTAGAATAAATATGTCATTTTCAAGTGTGCGTGGAAGACTTAATGTCAAATAATAAATATCAGGACTAAATAAACTGGTAAGTTTTTTTTTTTTATTACATTGTAAAGCTCAGTGGTTTGTTGGTATTTTATCCTTTCATGTTTTGGGGTTTTTTTTCCCAATTTATTGGCCTTAGTACTTAGTACTTACAGAGTATATTCAAAGTTCTAGAGCACAAATTGAGCATCAATATTTTCCCCTGGTGTATCATACTTGTAACAGTAAATATTACATCTCACACTCCTATCTATCCATACTGTACTAATGAAGTTTGATCCTGACAAGCTACTTGCTGTGAATTCCTTTATTTATTAAAACCGGAAATTTTGGACTATTTGCTAATAAGTAGAAATGTCTCTAATAAATATTATTAAAAAACGTGAAATATAAAATCAAGAAGGGTGAGGCTGAAGATGATGCTCTGAAGGGATCTCTCCCTGTGAGTCAAAAGTGGTGTGAGGGAAACTGCCGATAACAAAGAAGGGCAGCTTCCCAAATATGTATGTTTAGATATTCTTTGCTTATTTTACATGGATAATTTTGTTTCTGCTGTCTGGGTTCTAGAGAAGAGCCTGTAGCTTGCACTTCTATCCACCTTATCCAAAAATATTATAGGAGAAAATGTGATCATATTACCAGCACTAGATGTTCACATCTTACATTCATGAAATTTGATTTTGTGACTCCACCACATCTTTCTGTTTGTTACTGACTTCTTTTTTCTCCAATAACTATTTAATATATCTTATTAAATATATATCTTATCATATAGCTTATGAGGAAGCTTATAAAGCAGTATATGACCATGGCTTCTGCAACAGTTTCATGAAAAGAATAATTGATTTTTTCTCTTTGATTTAAATAAACTATTACTAATTAATGATAACTTTCTGGTTATTTTGTAATTTAAATAACTGTTATAAATTTGAAATTTGTATGCAGGTCTTTTGAAAATTACATAGCCAACTTTGAGCATCTTTTCTTTGAATTCTAATGTTATTTGTAGCCTACAAACAACATGTTAATTTTACAAGATTACATTAATACTTTTGTTTTTTTCCTCTTCCCTTTGCTCTACTAACTGCAAACAGAAAAAAAAAATCAAATGGCCTTGTAAAAACTTCTTTGGAACATTTTTAAAGTAAGCTCTTTTTTCTGCTATTTTAATTTGGAAGTGAGTCTTTTTCCTTCTTAATTTAATTCCATAAACTCAGTTGCACTAAAGGTTTGTCATAATGAGTTTTTAAATACCCATTTTCAGGATGCCCTGTGGCAATCTGGTTGGGATTCTTAATGGCATCCAGCTGGACAGGAATGGCTGCATCAAAATATGCACCAAAATCAAAGAATTTTTTTTATTTGTTTGGTTTTTTTTTGCTTTGAAGTAAAAATCTACTATTAATTTTATGAGTGACTCTCATCTACATTAGATTTTCTTTTATGCAGGTTGTTGAAGGCTGTCTGTGGAAAAGCCATAGCCAAAGGAGGTGTGCTGACTGGGAACTTGAGGACTTCAAAGATATATATATATATATATATAGGAAAAAATGTGAGAAGGAGAAAAAGGTTTTAAATTTTCATTAAGTTATAATTCCTACGGGAGCAAAAAAAATCTGCCCTTGCTTTATTCCTGAAAAAATTGAAAAAAGCAAGTAAAAAATAGTTTTTTGGGACATCTCTTCCCTTCACCATCTCTATGTTTTGTCTGTTTATAGTGACACAGTTCCTCCCATGTGTAATTGTTCTTTCAGCCTGGAATTAGCAAGCTGTAGCCACACCATTCTGTAAAATGCCTTCTTGATGATTTCAGAGTGGAAAGGTTGGGAAGAGGCCATTCCAGCTCAGAGGTGCTCATTTCAAGGATTCCAACAGCCTGGTGTGGTGAAAAGACAAAAGAGCTGTGTTATCATCCCTTTGAGAATCTTCAGTTAAAAATAACGTTCCTATCCACAGAAACACAATTATGCCACCCACACTCTTAAGCTGTGGAGGAATAAACAGTTCATTGGTTCATTAACTCAAATTAGTACTTTATCCCAGGATTTCCCAAATTTCTACATTCAGATAATTTAAACATGGGATATGAACATGTCCCTGTATGCAGAGCAGAAGGAAAGGAATTAATGAGCACACTGAATATTTTGTGAGGAGGTTTCCACATCCTTACTGGACCATAAATTTGATGGCTGTTGATGAAACATGATTAACAATATGAGAGCCAGAGAGGCTACTGTAACATGAGATTAATCCTCATTTTCACTTTTAATGGGGTTTGATAATTGATTATTGCTGTTTGGCTTCTCTGACGACACAGAAGAGACTTTGATTGGCTCAGATGAGCAAATCATGATAAATATCATTGCTGTGTGGGCAGTAAAACTGTTGTTTATATTGGTGAAAATACAGATTTCTGTATTATCAAATGCACAGCTGCAAGCAATAGCTCCATCCTACAATGCATGAAAACACAGTTGTTGAAAGTAGAGATGAGAATTATTAGGAATCTCTCCAGCTACACAAATAAAATGTCATATTCAGATTTAACATGTTACAACAGTGATATCCCTGGGAAAATTATGCATGAGCATGTTGTAGACTCATTCTCTGTCATTTTTTATTGCAATAAAACTTGTTGACAGTGAGTGCAAACTAACTTGGAAGTGCTGTATAGAAATTATTATTTTAGACATTTTACTAAGTAATACTTCAAAATACATCTGAAAGGACAAGAAATTATCCTTTGTTAGTGCAAACCTGATTTTCTGACATTTGATGCAAGTTGATTTCCTGAAATAAAAGACTATCATATACAAAAAATAGTACTGCTTAGCTATGGATACTTTTAGGTACACGTACTGAGGTACCTTTAAGTACAGTTATTGTTTTTTTAGTAATTTTATCTCCAGTGTTGTCATTGTTTCTATTGCTGAGCTCTTTGTCTGTCACTCTGGTCCCAGTTTTTCACATGCTGAAAATTCTTTGGGTTGATTCTAAAGCCATGTTCAGAATTAAACACCTGACCTATGAAATAAACAGAAAAAAAAAAAAAAACCTGCTCATCACCTTGGTTCTTTAAAATTCCCAGCTAATGATGGTAAAAGGAAAGATTTTGAAGACTTTTCATTTTTGGATTTCCCCTAGTCATTAGACCATCAAATTTTTGTTTCTCTCTCTTTTCTTTTTCTTTTTTCTTTTATTTTTTTTCTTTTTCATTGTTATTCCCAGATTTCATTTTGTTTTCCATTCAAATTTATATGCAATTTTTCCCATACATCAAATATTCCTTTGATCAGTAGTTAGTGTCCTCTTCAATCATCTCCATTTATTTTTTTCCTGCTACTTTTTTTCACACAGAAATTTATTTTCTCCTTCTCCATTCTGGTTTGAGTTATTTTTCTTTTCTTCGCAAGCTACACACTGAATAAACTGCTTTGATTTTCAAATGTCTCACTCTCATATTCCTTCCTGCTTATTAATTTTCTTGGGACAGCTTTGAGATCAGTGCATTCTGCTAAGGACCAAAGGCAAATTTGAACATATGGTAACACTTTCAAACTATGCAGATAATTCACTAACCTACTGCTTCTACCAACAATCACTTCTTTTTCTCACTTATTTCTATTATATGCACTTGTTAAGAGCATCAGGTTCCAAATGTGTCAATATGTGGAGTAATTTGCATTATTTTCTCATGAGTAAAAATGTACTTTTCTTTGTCCTGTATTGAAGCCTATAGTAAATTTTTCTTTATGTTTATCCAATATTTTACCATGAGTTTAAATACTTAAAGCCTAAAACAGAGGAGGCTATTGAGCAATTATCAACTGTGGTTTTTATTCAGTGAGTCATAAAATCTGAAACAAGGATATGCAGCTTGAACAATTAATAAGCTACCCCACAGAAATGGACTCAATATTGGGTTGAAGGTTTATTTTAAATGTTTATCAATGTCTCCTGTGTCTCTCCATTAAGAACACAAACATTCTTAATTAAGCACAGAAAAATTTTTTAAAAAAGCATTTTTATTTCAACCATTTTTTTACAGTTAAATAGCTTTGACCTTATACACAACTGCAAGTATTTTCCATAAAACAAAATTGTATTTTAGTCATAGACCTCTGATCAAACACAGACTGTGTTGTACGAGAAAAAAAGATTTTGATCTTTAAAGTAAAGAATAGCAGTACAAATCTCAAATTCAATAAAAAACTTCCTTGATTTGGAGAGTGAACACATTGAATCTATGACAAACAGCTCACTAGGCAAAGAAAAGAATTGACTTCCCAGAAAATACGTTTAGAATTTAAAATAATGGCACAGGTAAAAACTCACTGTATTTTCCATTGCTGGAGTATTAAAAAAACTACCATTGCATTAAGTAACAACCTTTTCTTTTTTAGGTTGATATGTATTGGATGATGAATAAACTAACATTTATAATTTTACTTGCAACATTACATATGTTTTTGTGCTTTTTATGGACACTGCCAGTAAAGAAAGGGTACAAAACACAGTGGTCCTGTATATAAATAGCCTACAGCTCCAGCTGATAGTGACAAATACCATATTGATAAACATACGGGTTCTGAGCATATTTATTAAAATAGATACCTTCTAATTAAATTTAATGGGCATGCCATCTTCAGTGTTTAGATAGCGGCATTGCAGGGAGTAAGATAAAGTACATAAGAAATGTACACTTTCTATGAATTATGTTCCCAAGACTGCATTTCAAGAGAGGCATAGTAGAAAATAAAGATGAGGAGATCTTAGTTATGATGAATTATTCATGTTGTAGCAACAGGACAATACTTATTCTCAGTAATTCACTTGTACCTCTGGAGAGCTGAAATGCATCAAAGCTTGTTTATTGTTGGTTTATGATCAGAAAAAATAAGAAATATTCTATTGTCATAATTATGGAAACTTCTTCTAAGAAGAAAGAGGGATTTCTTTTCATAAGGAATTTCATTGAAAAAATTAGGCTTCGGACAAAACAAAATACTAATCATGACCTACTTCTGTTTGGAGCTTTTAAAATTAAGTTTTTCTGTTCTGAATACAAGCATATAGAATGTTCTACTTCTCTGACCAAGAAAAACAAAATATTTCTGTTTGGTGTATTGTGGTTTTTTGTTTTGGTTTGGTTTGGTTTTTTGTTTGTCTGGTTTTTGGTTTTTTTTGGGGGCTTTTTTGGTGTGTTTGGGGGGGGTGGGTGGTTTTTTTGCTTGTTTTTTGTTTGGTTGTCCTTTTTTTTTTTTTTGTTTTGTTCTTTTTTTTTTTTTTTTTTTTTTTTGTTGTTCTTGTTTTTGTTTTTTGTTGGTTTTATTTTTGTTTTTTAATTAGAGATGTCTAAGCAGGAAGATTAGAGGCTTTTGGTTGATTTATCAATCTCACCCCATCAAGATACACCTTGTAGTAGACTGCATGTGTAGAGAGTCTCGATACATCAGAAAAGTGGAAGTTCTTCTCAAAAATCTTGAGGAGCAAAGTGCATTAACAACTTGGCATGATTGGCGTAGCAAGGAGGATTGATTGTTTGCTGCATGTACATGAAGATGGGGTAAACTCACTGAGAAAGGGAAAGAATTCAGTAAAAGAAGAAAATAGACAGGAGGTGACAGGGAGGTGACTCAGGACAGCCAGCAAGGCTTCACCAAGGGCAGGACTTGCCTGACCAACCCCGTGGCCTTCTGTGCTGGGGTCACTCCTTCTGTGGGCAAGGGAAGGGCTACAGGTGTCATTTGTCTGCACTTCTGTAAAACCTGTCACATGGTCCCCCACAACATTCCTCTCTCTGAACTGGGGAGAGATGGATTTGATGGGTGTGAGATGGATTCTATTATTCTGTGAATAGTTACAAGCTGTTCATGAATAAAAGTAACTAAATTAGAATTCCCCTAACGTCTTGCTAAAATGTCTTAGAAAGTAAAAGCTGGAAAAAAAAGAATTTACAGGAAATATAAGAAGCTGGAATCTTTTGCAGGAAATACAGGAAGCAAAAGACAAATAATAGGAGGTTTCTAAGACATGGATCAATAGTTTTATGGAGGCAATTTTGTGACATGAGCATCAGATGTGACCGAATAACTCAGAGAATCCATTTCTTTAGTTCTTCTGTGCTCCGTGCTGTAAGGGTGAATGAGTTAACCTCCACCCCGAGTTTACTAGTGAAGAAACAATTTTCCAAGGCAGTGTAAAGTCCTAGAACTGGAAATAAGTATTTAGGGTTGGAAGGGAGCAGGTAGATATAAGCGATGAAATTCCCAGAGGGTAAGCGCGGGGATTAGTTCCTCGTGGATGCAGCAAAAGCATGTTTGACAATAAAGTCTTCCAGAACTGAAGACTGTTTAGCTGAGGGCTTCTAAGGGACTTCTCATGACCCTGACCATCTCCACCCTGCAGCACATCTTAGCATTGTCTGTGTGACTGCGCTGTGATCCAGCCTGGGAAAGCGATTCAGCTGAAGACATGGGGAGCTTGGGGGTGGAATGGGGAAGAGTGTCTGTGCTGGTGGGGGGAGATGACAGTTTTCATCCAGAAATAACTCCCCGAGCTGTCATGCTATGAAGCCACAGTGGCACATTTGTGGTGAAAAAAAGGTGATGATGGCTGTGAGCAGCTGAGGGTCCTGCACCAGCCACATACACTGAAATCTCTCTAAATTGCTAGGGGGAAAAGGCAATAAGAAAAAGCTGCGGCAGGGTGAGTGAAAGCTCCTGTCCATCTCAGAGCTGGACTGGGTCTGCTGCAGAGAACCTGACAAGTACTGAGTCCCTCGTTGCAATCTCTTCTGGCCACCTGTACTTCTCTTCAAAGCCCTCCTCAGGCACTCGGCACACCCCAGCTCATATTGGAACTACCAGCTTAAAACCACACTGTTGAATTTTGTGCAATACAAAATCTTACAGAGAAAAGGACTTGAGCACTTTACAAGTTTGCATCTGTATCTTTGAAAAGCTTCTTAAAGAAATCCAGGAAAAAATTTCGATATGTGTGGTGTATCATTCTTGATGAAGTTTGTGAAATAGGCTACTGGCTCAGCAGCAAACACTCTCAAGAGTTCAAGCACAAAAATACACCTTTCTTCAAGGCATGTGCACAAGACTTTGCAGCATCAGAATGCATCAAACACTAAGTAATCACAACTAGAAGACTACAGAATTGAAATTAGTGCATTGAAGGGCGGAGATTAAATTGATGCTCATTTACTCAGTAGAAATCCGGCGCTCAAACTGTTTCTTGTATTGTTTGGTACTTTTTGTTCTGAATTGCCAAGACTAAAGTAAGCTGTTAGAAGGTTTTAGTGAAACTTGGCTATGTGGATTGGAACTTGTCATTGCAATGTAAGCAGCAAAAGCAATACCGAATTGGCATTGAAATAATAAAATAGAAAGTGTTCAGTTTGAAAATAATTGAATTATATTTTTCATAATTGACAATAAGTTGGATCTGATACCACCAGGACTCCTGAATTCCTAATAAAAAAAAAAAATCTAATGTTTCTTCTTTATCACTAAGAAAGTCCTGATTTCAGGAAAATTGCTTTATAACATGAAATCTGCACAGTCATTTCAACACTGTATATGTAATATGTGGAATAGGAGGACATCATATGCATTTAGCATGTAACAGGAGAGCAAGTGAGATAATTTTTAAGGCGTTCCACATTCATAAATTTTAAAAAGTCTGGGGGAAAAAAAGGAAGGGACAGTTACATCAAAATTCAATTAGATAAGCTTACACTCAGAATTTGAATGAAACACAATTGGATGATTCTGGATTATTTTTTAGGGGATACTACTATTATTATTAGTAGTAGTAGTAGTAAACCAATACCCAAGGCATCACTGAACACGAGGCAAGAAAATAGGAAAAGGTGGAATGTAATTTAGTGCTGTACTCAAAAGGGTTCTTAGTGGACTACAAGTATGCTAAAAATTTTGTCCAAAAATCGATAAATTTACTAAAGAGCAGAGCCTGGAAATTTTTTAACATACACATTCAAAGAGGCACACACACAAATGGTGTTGAAATGATAGAGGAATCTATTATGTGAGCTTTTCTTTTATGCTTATAATAGCATTAAGGTCAGAATATTAAACAGAGAATGCTTAAATGCTTAAATGAACTGTCGTACTGATTAAATTAGATCAAGAAGAAAGACAGACATAAGAATACAATTGCAAGAAAGCAACTGATGTGTCCAAACCCATAGGCAAAGTTGTACAAAAAAAGTTAATCAAATTTCCAACTTAAAAAAAAAAAAAAAAAGAAAGAAAGAAAGATGGGGAGTGTTGTCTGTAGTGATGGCATATATTATCAAGAAATAAGCATTGTTTCTTTGCATATCAGTGCCAAGAATGTATGTCATGTGGGCTCATATCCTAAGGATATCTCAAATGAATTAAATGAAGAAAGCAACGTGGTACAACTTCTGCATCTAAATGAGGCTGAAGGAAATAACATAAATGCTGTTGTTACACACCAAATGCAAAGAACAGCATTTCTAAACTAAAACATAAATGACTACACCACCAGCCCACCCAACCCCCCAGTCGTGAAGCACATAAGCTCATGTCTGACCTACATGTGGTCCCAAACCTTCTGAACTTGGCAATAAGAAGATTCTCAGATTTATAATCCGGAACACCTAAACATCCCAAAAACATTTACGTGGTTCATAAAAAGAGTTAGTGACGGATGAGAAATGTTTGTCACATGAACAAAAGGCAACAATAAAATCTACCCTGAAATGCGCTATTCTCAGAAAGGGGATGTTTGAAAATGAGGAAAAGAACTTAGAAACCCGAGGAGTAATTATTTTTTCCTGGGCAAAACAACTTTTGTTTGAAAAATCACTGTCACAAAAGGAAGTTATTATCTGCTTAGTACAAATTAGCAGGGATGGAGTAAGCTTTGTGTTTTTTCACAATCTCACTCCTGCAACATAGCATTCTCACAATAGCTCTCAATTGCTGTTGGTATTTTTGAGGCTGCTGTTGTCTCACTGAAGCTGTTGTATTCCTGTTCTGCATGGAAGTTGTGCTGCCAGTGGAAATGAGTGTCAGAATGCTGTTGATTAAGGGGGCTAGAAAACATTCAGGTTAAATCTCAGTTATGCTTGCATTTTATTGTGTTCTTTTGTTTGGTTGGTTTTTTTCTCTCCCTGTCCTATTGCTGAATAAGAAAAATAAGAGAATGGGAATGTCAGTATTCCTTTACTTGGATTCTCTGAGTATCTCTACTCTTTTTGGAAATTTTTATCTAATGAGGTGGAACCAAAAAACGGTTTTCTTAAAAGATGAATCTCGAGGATAGCCCTGTAAAAAGGTAGTTTCCTGTGATTCTAAATCAAGCTCTGTGATTTGGCTTTCCAAACCTATTTAAAGAGTAACCAGCAGTCATAGAAACCACACTATGCAAATAAGGTGTTTAATTTGCAATCCTAAATTAGATGTTCTTCTAACAGTTGAAAAAAAAACAAAGCATTCCTTTGGTAATTCTGCCAAATATTTTAAATTGTGTGAAATTTCATATTTATGTTTTAGTTGGGTTCCTTATTGTTTCGCCATCTGTTTTTTGTGGTTCTGCTGGATTTCAATGACAAGTGAATAAAACTGTGAAAGGCTGTGAAATAGTTGTTTTCCCACAGCTGGCATTTGGATAATTTCAAATTGTAATGTGATTATCCGATAGGTTCCACATTACTCACATTACTGTTGTCATACATGATTTCTCAGAGCCCTGCTCTCTTCACAGACATCGTTACCTGAAGAGTTTGGCAGAAATTGTTCTTGTGCTGGAACATCCAACACACCATTTGAATGTCTAACTTAAAATGGGAGGCATCTGTTCTAGGAAAAGAGAAATAACCTGAAAATTTGTGTCTTCTGAGCACACAGAACATTCAGAGCACACCTGGGCATTTATAAAGCTTGATTTTTGGGAAATAGATATTTTTTGTGATGGGAGAAAATTATTATTTTGTATTTAAAAATAAACAAACCAAACAACCATGATGTTTAGTTATAAATTTAAGATGTGGTTGGCATGAAATCGTGACATTTAAATTGCATGCAGTAATACAATGTAGAATAAATTTGATTACCCTTAGGCATAGCACTTGGACTAAACAGCACCTACAAATCCCTGACCAAGAGCTGCCTGTAGTGGCTGATGAAATTTGGGGATGGGAGGAGCAGAGGACTAATGTTGAACCACCTGGTAGCAAGAGAATCAAAGGTGGTAGGAGAGGAAAGGAAGGAATGGAAAAGAAAATGAAACTTCAAAATTTCTGTCCCATTTGAAAACACCATCAAGACTGGTCATAGCTTTATGGAGTGTAATAATGGGGTAGTGGGACAGGGATTCTGAGGAAAACAAAACAAAACAAAAAGCAAAGTATGTCTGCTGCACAATTAATGTTGGAAAAGTTCTTTGAGTATTTTGAACTGAGTCCTACATTATACAACTTATATTTTCAATAGAAAATAAGGAGTTAGTGGAGATAGTAATTTTTACCTCTTAGAAGCAATTTATTGTCTGAATAAACCAAGGGTTATGAGTTTTTTGAAAGTATACAGGGAAAATTCATGTGGACAACTTGGTGGGAATAAGACCCAGTGGTTTCTGAATTTTAGACTTTAGCACAATATCTTTTTTTTTCCCAATTACCCATCTGCAATCTACACTGTCACTGTATCCAGTCTACTATCAAATTAAATGAACAGTGGGGTTTAATTAATATTAAAGGATAAGTTAAAAAATTATGGTCTCAATTTCAAAGGACACTTAATTGTTTTGTTTTTTTCACTCCATCGTGAACAGAAAACAAAGCAATTGCTCATAAAATGTGAAAAAATCCAACTATGAAATTCTTAGGAATTTTACTTCTATTATGCTGTAATCAAATAGATTATTTTTACTAAAGCATTTTTTCCTAGGGTTAAGAAAGGCGAGAAGGCCTGGATCCCTCAATGAGTAATTTTATTCACTGTATACAGGCAGAATTTAACTTTGTCTTGCAGCTTGAGAGATCTCTGACAAGAAACATTTGATTAGCCAGTTATTGCACAAATGCAAACAAAACATGTCTCTACTGTCTTACTGCACAAATTAAATCACAGAAGGATTACTATTTACCTGGTGAAAAAGAGAAGTTTGGATATCAAACTTCTGTTCTTTGAAGCACAGTTTGTCTGAAAAGTCATGTAAGGTAAGCTTGTCGTAATTTTTTTAGCTCACATTCCTAAACTCCTCCTAGCCCTGCAGCTTTTCTCTGGCAAATTTTTGTTAGATATTTCTTTATGGCAGAGATTATATGTTTGTAGTGTAGTTAGTATAATAGAATCCTATGCTTAATGGAGCCTAGGTATTGGTGGGTGTCAAGATGTAAAGGCAACAATGTGGTTTTAATATTGTATTTCACAAAAACAGTGAGAATTTATATCATCTCTGAACAGCCACAAGTACCAGAAACTGAAAAGATGCACCATAGATTGAAGAGGTTTATATATTTATATTAAAAAAAAAGAAACTGAAAATTCCCAGGCTGTTCTAACACAGTCTCAGAATCTTCTCTGTGAAATTAAAAGGGAATGAAATGACTGAACTGCAAAGAGGATTCTCAAGGAAAGCAAAAGAATTATTAAACTTGTACTGTTCACAGTACTGTGTGTTATACTGATAAAATTTGTGGCTTTTTTCAGTGTAAGCAGCTCAGGCAAAGAAAACCAGCCTCTGTGAGTTTACCAAATAAGAAGTGCCAATCAATGCAAATTAAATTGCAGTTCTTTTTAATTCTAAAGTATCTGGGTTAGTTATGTCCATGGCTAATGAAAGGGAGAAGGAGAAAGGATGACTTGTCTCAGCACAGAATGGAAATCAGTTTCTTGGCCATTACATCTGAGGCAGTCAAGACAAATTAACTAAACGAATGTACTGCATATTTCTTGATCAGATGAACTCAAGCTTGATATTAAATTTTAAAATGTGCGTTGCTGTTTCAACCTCTTCTATTGGTTGTTTTATATTTACTTAGAACTCTGTTTAAAACAAAGGTGAGCACTATGTCTCAAGAGCAACAACCTGGCACACAAAATACACAAAGCCAAACAGGAGCTAGATAAAAACTTGGTTTTCATTAAATGTTCCTAAAAAAGGGGGAAATTCTTTTGCCTCCACAGAGTGAGGCAAGAAATGCGAAATAGAGATGAGTGATGCAACACTTGGACCTTTTCAGTGAACTGCTCTCAGATTTTCTGCATAGAATCACAGGACATGCAGAGTTGGAAGGGATCATCGAGTCCAGCTTCTGGCTCTGCCAGCAACATCCCAAAGAACTACACCCTGTGCCTGAGGGCACTGTGCAAATGCTTCCTGAACTCTGTCAGACTCGGTGCTGTGACCACCTCCCTGCGGATCCTGTTCAACCTGCTCAGCCACCCTCGGGGTGAAGAACCTATTCCTGACATCCAGCCCAAACCTCCCCTGACACAGCTTCAGGCTGTTTCCTCGAGTCCTGTCACTGGTCAGGAGAGTGAAGAGATGAGTACTTGCCCCTCTGCTTCCCCTTGTGAGGATGTTGAAGACCACACTGAGTTTTCCCCTCAGTCTCCTCTTTTCCAGGCTGAACAGACCAAGTGACCTGAGCCACTCATACGGCTTCCCCTCAAGGCCCTTCACCATCCTTGTGGCCCTCCTTTGGACACTCTCCAAGGGCTTAATGTTTTTTTCATACTGTGGCACCCAAAACTCAAGTTACACTAATGTGTTGTAGGAACCTCATTAAAAAGTCAGAGTTCTTTCTATCAGAATAACACTTTGTAAGTAATTAGAGGGTGGGGAAGTGTTTTCGGACGGACATAGGAGATTTTTAATATTTTTAAACCACATCTGGAAGTGGTCATAATTGTAAACCTTAAGGAAGATGCTGTGTTACCTATTATATACCTAGGCATTTCTCATAGTCTTTGTCAATATTTTTGAAAAAGAAGTTCAGAAATTAGTTTTTCAATAACCCAAAGATTTAGGCACTGTGATTTTAGTTAAGAAGTGATATGGATTCCAAAATATCAGATCTAACTGTCAGAAACCAGACAGGCAATTTTTTCTTTGACTCTCTTCCTGTGCTCAAAGATCTCTGCATCATTATCATCTTCATCCTTCAGATAATGCATACTTTGAAATATTGGGGGTTTTTTTTAAAGTTTTTCTTTAAAAAATCAATAAAAATGGTTGAGTACAAGCATATTCCTATAATATTACATTGTGCCTCAGGTACGCTTTAAAAGTATTGCTTTGTTGCCAATGTTATTGTTATCAAGTAAAGAAGTACCTCACTGCATTTTTTCCTGGGTTAAATTTTAGAAATTTATTTTCCCGAAGAACAGAGCTTTGGATGCATTTGAAAACATAGCTAATATCTCTCATTGGAAGAAAAGAGAGTGAAAAAGGCTGATGCCTCAATTTTCTTATGAGAAAACAAAAGGAGCAAGTTAAGTGATTACTTACAAAATTGTACTTCTATTAAAGTCCACAGTGATTTAACACAACTCTTGATGATTTTGTACATAGAAACTTGGAAACTTAAAATTCAATGGATTATTACTATAGAAGCTCTCTTGCAGTCATAGCTCCCACCAAAAAGGAAAAAGAAACAAAAAAAAATCCCAAACCAAAAAACAAACCTCACAGAAATTATTGACTTGCTTCTTTTCAGGATTTAAAAACCTAAGAACCATAAGGCCAATGAAAATCTGGGAGAGAGATGGGAGTAGAGCGAGCAGGGTGTTTAATTTCTATCTGGGTTTAAACAACAACAAACTGGTTTTAAAAAGGCATAATATTAAAAAAAAAAATTAAAAACCCCAAACAAACAGCTCTTGTAGTGACGATGTACCAATACCAGAACTCCGGTCATTTATTCCTGCTGAGGAAAGAAATCATGTCGTCTTCTACAACATCCAATCTAGGTAAGGTGTCCATGTGACAAGAATGTAATTGTGATATTGCTGAAAAACAGTCTGTGAATCAGAAGTGCCCAGAAAACAAACCTCTTTCAATGCAGTTTTCAGTGTTCTTGTTGAAAACAAACCTTTCCAATATTTCTGTGTTCAGTGCGGATTAGCTATTTCTGTTTTCCTTTGTTTTTTCTGGCTGCAGTGGCTCTCTCTACGTTCTTCAGTCTCGGCACAGATTTGCAGAGCAGCACTGCAGCTCCTTTCCCTCTGCATCCCAGGAGGTGACTCTGCTCTCTGTCTCCCTTTCAACACGATGTTGTGGATTTCCCCTGCACAGAGGGGAAATTCACAAGTCTCTGATTTCATTCCACACAGTCAAATCCCAGTCACTCACGCAAAAACGCTCTGGTCTCACCCAGTGGTTTGTGACTGACATTTATTTTTGCCCCTGGAAGATGGGCTGGGTCAGTCTGTGCAATGGGAGGTCATCTGCTGCTTAAACCAAGGCCAAACACAGTCTCTGAGGTTTTCTTGGGCTGTTTTTAGGCTTTCCAAGGTCCACTTTCATTAAAAATATTATAACCCTCTCTATTCTCCAAGTTATATTGTAGAAAAAGGAACTTTCAATATGACACTTTAAGCAACCTCGATAAAATGTTTATGAACTAGTTGAGAATAAAAGTTTTAGGAGCTTTTAAGTTCTCTTGATTTCTGTAACCAAGATAAGGTTTGAGGAATCCGAAGATGGAGAAATACACTCATAGAACAGAAACCTCTTGAGACAAACTTACGTTCACATCTTTTTTCCATGACTTACCCTTTAGAAACTTCTTCCTGGATGGTATTTCGATGGTATTTCAATCAATTCGGTGTTGAAATACTAAAATTTAGACCTTACAGATTACAAGAAATTTGGTTGATATCACTTAATTTTATAAAATCTTTTATAGATCCACAAAATCCTAATGCTGTGGACATAGAAGGAGTAGAAAAAGTGATGTATTTTCATAGGACGAGAAATATTTATCAGCTTTTAACTATGTAGTGTACTTGGGTGTCTGATGCTTTTGGAACCAGTCCTAAGTGATAGTTTCATTGCCACTCTCAAGGCAGCAATTAATTACAGCAAAATGACAATCCTGAAATTAATGCACACAGTATGCTTGATATTTAGGCAGAAATTCCGCCTCATGTCTATGTACAAATGTAATGAAGATCCCATTGCTGTTTAGAGAAATTTATTTTGGGGATTATACATGTAATACTTCAATGATGCAAGGAAAAAAAAAAAAGCTGAGGTTGAATACGGCTTAAAAAGGAACATTGTAAAATTTAGTGGTCACAGATGTCTCATTTGATTCTGTGTTCTTTCTTTGGCTGTGCATTGCTCTCATATAAGGAAAAAATCTAAAAAAACATCTTGAAAACCCCCCAAACTGGTTACCTCGTTAAAAGAAACAAGGAAGCCTTTCTGTGCCTTAACTATATCATTCATTATGAAAGAAAGAATTAGTTAATTCTTTTTTGTCCTAGATGCAATCTTCCTAGGTGGCACAGACAATAAAATCAGAATGGAAGGAGTGTGAAACTGTTTAAAGAAGTATGTCAGAGAACCTCACATTAGCTAATTTGATGGTTTAAAATGAGAGGTAAGTTCACTGTGTGCTGGGCTGGCTTTAAAAAGTGTACATTTTATGATTAGCTTCTTGGGTTCAGATCTTAACATCTTTGAGTGACTTGATATTCAAGACATGTTCAATCACTGATTTACATTGATTTCGAAAGGAGAAGTATTAATTTGAGTGAGAGCTGCTTTGTATTCAGTTGGTGTGTAATTAAGCATATCTATGCATGCATTATCTGTAAAGAAACTTCCTTCATTTCAATTTTTTAAAGATATCTAATATTTTAAAATGCATAAAATTCATATATATGCATACAGGTGTGAAAACTTATATGTGTATAACATCTATAAAATTATGAAGATGAAAACCAAGTATAGATTTAGGAGACTAATTTGAGCTTCTTTTTAAATTATGGTCTGTGCTTTCAGGACTATAAATAACTCTGATGTGGGGGATGTAAAGGAAAGGATGTCTATAATATGTTATTTTTGCATTGAAGTGAGCAAAGAGAGAGGGGAGTGTTTATATGACGATCTTTGTAAAATACATTCTTACCCCTGTGTTATAAAGGTATTTCTGATATCCATTCCATAGATCTGAGATCTCTAAGACTTTTATTGCATTGTGATGGAGGCGCAGGAAAATAGTGACAGGTATATAATTTAATAAGTTTGAAAAGTGGACAATAAATAACAGTTTTTTACTCCCACTTTCATTGGTCAAATTAAAGTGGAGTAATTTATGCCTTAATTCCTTGTTCATCTCTTTCTGCTGCACTTCATCCATCTCAAATCAGCCTTCACTCACACAAAAAGAGTGTGATTTAATCTGAGAAAAATGATACCTTCATCAGACTGATTGGGTGTTCATCCTTGTTCAATTCCTTATTTCATGTTCATCAGAGGGTGAAAAAAAAGTAGATATTTATTGTTCAGCAGAAGTACATTTCCCCCCCCAATAATTCAATATAATTATGATTAACCCAATGTCCTGAGGAACTTGACATTCTAAGGGTCTTGTGTGTTTGAAAATAGGGAGGGTGGTGGATTGTTTAAACCAAAAGAAAAATCACTAGGTTAAACAGTAACACATTAATCATTATAGACACTTACAGAATGTGTTCCTAAGAGATACATTTGATTTTTCTGAAAGTGAGATCTTATTGCTTGCTTCACTGTCATTGCAAAGGGAATTCAACTAATTCTTCTAGAATGAAGCATCACTTTATAAAATAACTATTAGTGAGGAACAGCATTGAGATACAATACTTCTTCAGGGCTTGCTTCAAAGAGATAAAATGAGAAAGATTTACATTACATGCATAGAGAGCAGGGATGTGAAACAATGCCATAAAGCAAAGAATGATTTTCTTCTTCTATCTGATAAATAAGTGTGTCAATTAAATATAATAATTAAGAGGAATATTTATGCCAAATACGTCTTACATATCAACAGTGCAAAGTGAATAAGAAGAAATCTGATTTTAGGACTGACAAACCTGATTTTTATCTACTGGTGGAAGATTAGGTAATTCTTTATAAGAACACCATAAATGTATAGTTTTTCATAAGGTTTACAGGTAGAGGAGGCAACAAGACCTATCGTGTTCATAGAACAATCCAGAAAAGAACATAAATTAACCTTGAGGGCCCAAAAGCTCACTTGCGACTAAATGCTCTTTTTTCAGTGGTGAACTTCAGAAGAGGAGAGAGGAGTGCTAGTTCCCCTTCACCTGCTGAGTTAGGTGGGTGATGTAGGGAGGCAGAAGGGAACATTAATTATGCCACCACACTGTTCTGCCTTGGGCTTGCCGTTTTTTGGGCAATTTAGACAATAAATGTGAAGTAATCCCCTAAACCAGTGATAAAAGGTAGCAAAAAAAAGGGACACCCCCTCCTTCCCCACCCCCCATTTTCTTGCATAGGTGTTTTTTTTGGTGTTTTGTTTTGTTTTGTTTTTTAGAAGCTATGATTTTTTTATTTCTTTTGAATTAAGAAAAAGTCTTTTTTTCAAGACTCAGAACTTTTGGTTTCACTTTCTAAGTAACTTATCATAATCAATTTGCCCTTCCCAGGTGGGAATCTCCAACCATTATGCACTACGTGAATGAGTGAATGTGCTCTAAAAGTGGAAGTCTCAAAGAACATTTTAATGAGGAAAGGAAGCGAAGGAATTATATTTTTCTAATTTTTATTTAAAGAACTTGAAACTGGGAAATTTTTCTTACATTCTTTTTTTTTTTTAATCTTTACCATACCTCATTATGAAAAACTAGGGACTATTTAACTGCTATCAAATAGTCTTTAAAGTACATTTCATCCAAGATACAAATATAACTTTGAAGAAGCAGATCTGGTCTCTAAATCAACCACAGAAAAGTCCTTGTAGTCTTGTGGTGTTTGTGAGCATCTTTCTGACAGCTGATCTGCTCTGAAACGCATTGGAAAAGCAAAATATATGGAAAAGGATGGTGAACTGCCCAGAACAGCTGTCAAAAGAAAAGTCTAGCAATATGTATGAAGCAGAATATATTCCAGAGATATTCCTTTCTATATCGGGGAAAAAAAAAAAAAAANTTTTTGGTTTTTTTTGGTTTTTTTTTTTTACTCTTCAAAGCATGACATGTGTACTTGGAAACTTTCCTGCCTTTTCTTACTCCTCTTCTTCTTACAGGTATCATGAAAAGGCTTGAACTTTAAGAATACGACAAATTTTAGGCAAATGTATTTTGCCCAAGGAAAGATTTTGGAAGTGCCTAGGAAGTGTAACTATTGAGTAATTTTTGAAGGTCAGATCTGAATTTATCGTGCTCCTTTCAGATTTTCTTAGTGCTGAAGTTCCAGTTGCATAAACAGGCTAGTATGTAGTAGAATTCCAGGAAGTTATCTTGCATACTGATTTAGGAAAGGCCTTAGATGTCCTGGATATAGATATTGCTGTTTTGAGAAGGCAAAGGTCAACTTGAAACAGAAAAGAATGAAATATTAAGTCAAATTAGATGGATAGGACATTCTGCTCAAGTGGATAAACGAGTCCATAAGACACTTACTGGACTGTAGAACCTACAGTACAGGGTGGAAGGTCACAAATTAGAAATCATTTGGAAGAGGGGGAGAAAAAGGCATCAGAATGACCAGAGAATCAGAAATTCTGATGGCACAGGTTGAAGAGTTTAATTCTTTTGCTCTACTTCATCTGTCCAAAGTTATTTTGGGAAGTAATCTATTAATAGTGTATTAACATAAGCAAGAGGGAAAAAGGCTTTTGAGTACAGATAGCTGTTTAGTCTGAGGAAAAATGTCATAGCAAAGCCAAGTGACTGACAACCAGTGATTCTCTGGTTAAACTAGAAGTATCATTAAAGGGTTTTTCGACTGATGGTAGTAGATCACAAAGTGAGTTCCCCACTAAGCAGAATCCTAATCTGGAAATTGCATCTTTCTGGAGGCTGTAAGTTCAGTCAAAAAACTGATGCAATATTTATTTTACATGCACTATGAAGAAGCTCAAAATTTATTTTAATAGTCTCTATGAGGCCTAAAACATACAAATTTTTATACTAAATATAATACCACGTTTCTGTGGCAATCTACAGTTCATACAATGTATGGATATGAATTAAATTAATTGGGGTCAATTACGAAGATAAAATTAAGAACAAGTTGACCAATTTCAAAGCCCAATGTATTAATCAACAGGTTGATAATATCTGAATTCATCTTTATATAATTCTACAAACATAAGTTGCAAAAATATTGTAACACTCCAGGGACTTATTGTGCCTGGATAACATTTACTGTACTGTGGAAAAACAGATTTAAGTGGGGTTTTTGAACTAATGCTGAACCTTAGGACTTGGGGACATTAATAAACAATGCAACAGGCAAGAGAGGTACCTCAGGAAAGAAAAAATTAACAAAAGATTATCAAATTCTAGAAAAAGTGTCCAGCCTTTATATCAAAAGTCAGGAGCAGAAGAAATTATCATATTGTTTGTGTGCTTGACAAATAGGAAGGAAGCTGATGTATTACCCAGCAAAATATTTTCTGTTGGCTTCTCTTTCTTACCATTGTTTAAGATGATGGATTCAACACACAATATTTAGTAAATCAATTTGATGATACTTCTGAAAATAGGGAATCTATTGGTGATAACCTGCACAAGCTCTCAGGATAAAGGTGACATTAGCAGTTTATATTACGTGTCTATGTAACCCTTATCAGGTGGAAAGTATGAAACCAGAAAGTACTGGTAATGTTTAACATGTCTGCATAACTAAGGAGATTTGCAATCCAAAGTCTCATGTTTTCTTTTTAAAATTTTCCTTGGAAATATAACTGCATTCAAAATTGAATTCTCGCTTTATGCAGAATTAACTCCCCATATTAAAATGCATTTTTAATTTCTAAAAAAAAATGCTATTGAGATAATTATACTTCAAAAGTTAAGACAGAGTAAAGAAAACTACTTCGGATTGGAATTTAGAATAAGGAAATTCTGTGATACAAACAAGTTCTAGTAAAAAGATGCAACATAAACATAGCATATCCAGAAAGATCCATCATCCTCTCAACAAAAGCAATTTTATTTGAATGTGAGTTAATTTCTGCAAAGATAATCTTTGTATAACAACATGATGAGAAAGGCAGTGGAAAAATGACCACTCTTTGTAAAAACCACCCCTGCAAAAATATATTAAATAGAATAACAAAGTAATTCTTCCTGAATTGAACAGGAATTAATATCAGCTTTATTTTGTCTTTCTGGGTAATAGTATTTTAATGGAATTTTTTGGAGAATGCAGACTATGATTCCAGCTGCGGATTAGTCAGGCATATTTGAACTGCAAGAAACGTTAGTAGAGGTAGCCTTGAGATTATATCCTTTATTTTACCTTTGAGGAACAATACTGGTTCCCTAAAGACGAAGGGAGAGTGTGACGACATAGGGAGAAAAAAAACCAGCCACACCACAAAGGCTCATAATCTTTTTTCTTTGTCTCTTGCAGACTCATAATTTGACCTTTTTAAAATTGAGGGAAGAGACCTGTGGTGAAGCAGCACATGATGTTGATGTAGACGTGTCAGGACTTTTTTTGTTTAAGTTGTTTCTTCTATCACTGCTTCTATATCTGCGGACTCACAGTTGTCTAAAAAATAATTTAAAAAATCTCAGTCCTATCTGATGAAACCAGAAAACTAAAAAATAGCTAAAAAAAAAAAAACAAATTTTTATTTTCCACCATTTATCTCTGACAGAACAAGTCAGAATGGAGAAATATTAGAGCGTGTTTAGTAACAAAATTAATCTTCCCTGAAAAGTTAAGGTAAATTATCAGAGACATCTTTTTATCTTTAATAATCATGCAAGAAACTATCATATTTCAACTGGAGATGTCTTTTCTGATTTTTCTTTTAATAGTAGTAAAAATGTTGCGCTTTTCAACTAAGAAGAAAGTATGTTGAGAAGGTATTGCCTACTGAAAAATAAAAAATGTTTGTGATTTATTCTTTCTCATCAGGTTTGTATCAAGTTATGTTCAACATCTTAATCTGTACAATTGTCTGAAAGAAAATATTTATGTGGGTGATATAATCCAGAATCTGTTCTTTCAAAAGTAATTTGCTCTGATTTATGGTGTTGTCATTGACTTAATCTGCTTTAAGTGTTAATTTTTAGTTAATCTGAGGTATTTTGATACTGGTTGTTTGCAACAAGAATAAGGGGGTTAGAAAATGCAAAAAAACATTTGTTTGATATTATTTCCCACCTTTTGATTGTTTTGGTGCTTGTCTGAGTGCTTCCATTACATTTACCATTTAAACTGTGCAGACTGGAAGTACTTCTCCATGCCAGACATTAACATGCCCTGGAAAACAAGAGAGCAGGAGAAAAGGAAAACCACAAAACCACGTCCTGTGTGGCTGACAGTGTTTTCTATTCAAGCCCATGTCTGAGTGAAAATTCAAAGTGTGAATATGAAAGAGTGGGTGCTTTTTAACTTAATGAGCATTCAAAGACTTATATTTACGGCAATATATTTTTTTCTTCAAATAAAATATAGGGCAGCCCCATTTTTATTCATAGTGGCAATAGAGTACTGGATTTTATAGAGGGATATCAACCTTGCGTGGTAGATATCAATACCATCTGTTGAACACAAGTTTAGATGAGTAACTTTGGCTTCAAATTAATGTACATTCAGAGGAGGAACTGGCAATACTGTGGAATTATTTAAAAACATTGAACATCAACATTTTAATAAGGTCTCTGTTCGCTGATGATTAAAAAATATGAGATGAAACTGCACTATTTGGAAAAGTATGGACTGAGCCATGAAGTGGCTAGTTATGTACCAGTATCTTGGCAAATTTTAGAGCTTGCTGAAATTAATATATTTTAGACAAGATGTGTTACATATAATGGGAAAAAAAGAAAAGGGAGAAAGGAAAAAAAACTTTGAAAGACACATAGGTCTTTGTTTCAAAATGTCTTCCATGACCTGAATGTTGCTCACTTCCCACTGGAGAGGTGACACTTTAAAGCTCGTGGAAGTCTGCAGCTCTTTAATTAATACTTTAACATCTCACATCAGGAAATTTGCTACTTATGGCTCAGATTTCCTGCCTTATCTGCCTTGTCTGCCATTTGTTGAACCCTTTGCTACAGATTCAGTTGGTTTGGTCGTTCAAGGTTAAGAATTTATTCACTCAAAAGAAGCTAGAATCAAGATTGCTCATGTCCTGATAAAAACACAGGAGGAGCTAGATGCTGCTTTATCATTGATTTTCATAGAAGTCAGCCCCATTTCTCGTTGTAGACTTGTATCATTGAAATTTAAGTAGTCAAATGCTATGTTGGAAACCCAGAAAGAATCAAAAGGCTATCAAGTATTTCTCTGTCTGAAGGTCAGAGTTGTTCTGTTTCATTTCATTCTGGTTTAGAGATTTTGTAGCTCAATAAAAACTTCTTTCTGAAATGCAAAAAGACAAAATGCAAATTCACCCCTTGATGATGAAGGATGAACAAGTAAGTTCTTAATTTTTTAATCATCCATATTAATAGTCTTCATTTGGCATGCACATAATGGCATTTATCAAAGCATGTGAAAATACTTGACAGATCCTTTATTGAGCCTCTTAACACTTCATAGGATTAAATCTGTCTTCCAGATAAATGTACTACTACTACTAATAATAATATGATAAATACTTCTTTTTGCTTCTTTCTAAGCAATAATCACGATTCTGCACTCAATCTGAAAAAGAATAAATTGCTTCTGGTGGTCCCTGTTTAAAGACATCTGAAGTGAAATGTGGAGATACAGCCAGTAGATAAGATCTGAGCAGATGACACTTTTTGTACAACAAATGAAAATTAATTCACTTTGTGACCTATTTAAAGAGCTCGCTGTGTGGAAGGATAGAAGGTTAGGGAGAGGGGGTTTTAAGCAGTAGGGGAAGGAACAACAGTGAATCAGATTGTCAGCTCATACAGAGAAATTCTTTTGTATTGAAAAATGGAATATTCCGATGGAATAGCTAAATATTCTAGGGTATGAACTAAGGGGACTAGACTAAGAGGACTAAACTAAACTAAGGGGAGATCTGAACACTTTAGTTATTGTAAAATGGATTCAGTTGGTGACATTTTGAGAAATTTGATTGCACCTTTTTGGTTCAGGGTTCCCCTGGCCTTGCCCATTCCTAGGCCTTGTAGGTTACTTGGTGTTTTACTGCTGCTAATGTGACCAAAGCAATAAGCTTTTCATAGGCTGAAATGGTTTAATCGTTTTTCAGCAGGTCACTGAGCAGGGGTGACTGTGGAACGGGTGTGAAACACTCTTCTGAGTTGTAATCTCTACGAATATATTGTGTAAGTGTCAGCAAGCCAACCCTTTAATGCTGCCCAGAATACTAAAGCAAATTCTCAGGGAGGTGAAACCGTTTGCTTACCTGAGGTAGAATACAGGTGAAGCCAACAGAAGGAAAAGACCTCTGCACTGACTACAGGTCACAGAATTTGAGTGGTCAGCGAGGGTTTGGAGAAATGGTGGTCAGCATTCAAAGAACGTATCCTGTTTCAGTGAATGAGAATGTATTGGGTTTGTGTGGCCAGGTTTTGGTAGCAGGATGGCTACAGGGGTGGCTTCTGTGAGAAGCTGCCAGAAGCTTCTCCTGTGTCTGATGGAGCCAGTGCCAGCCAGCTCCGGGATGGACCTGCCAGTGGACGAGGCTGAGCCCATCAGTGGTGGTCGTGTCACCCCCAGTGTAGCAAATTTAAAAAGGGCACAAAGCTACTTTGCGAGAGAAAATTGCAGCCAGAGAAGAGAGGAGTGGAAATACATGCGAGAAAAAGCTCTGCAGGCACCAAAGTCAGTGGAGAAGGAGGGGCAGGAGGTGCTTCAGGCTGAGATTCCCTGCAGGTCGTGGTGCAGCCTATGGAGAGGCAGTTGTGCCCCTGCAGCCCATGGAGACTCACAGGGATGCAGGATTCACCTGCAGCCCCTGGAGAAGCCCCACACTGGAGCAGCTGGATGCCTGAAGGAAGCTGTGACCCCACAGGAAGCCCACACTGCACCAGGTCCTGGCTGGGACCTGTAATGCCATGGAGAGAGGAGCCCATGCTGGAGCAAGTTTGCTGTCAGGACTGTGTCCACACAGGGCACCACACTGGAGAGAGCATGAAGAACTGCAGCCTGTGGGAAGGACTCCGCCTGGGGCAGTTCATGGAACACTGCTTCCCATGGAAGACTGTCTTCCACACTAGAGTAAGGGAAGAGGGTGAGGAGTAGTCCTTTTGAAGAGGAAGGAGCAGCAGAAACATCTTGGGATGAACTGACTGCAGCCCCCATTCCCTGCCCCCTGTTCCACTGGGGAGAAACAACAGAAAATGAGGAAGGAAGGTAAGCCCTGCAAGATGGGAAGATGCAAAGATGCAATGTTTTTTTTTTTAATTTTCTAATTATCCTACTGGGATTTGATTGGTAATAAATTAATCTAGTTTCTCCAAGTTAAGTGTATTTTGCCCTTGGCAGTAATTGGTAAGTGATCTCTCCCTGCCCTTATTTCCACCCTTTTGCTGTATTTTACCTCCCCTGTTCAGCTGAGGAGGAAAGTGATAGAGCAGCTTTGGTGGGCATTGACATCCAGCCAAGCTCGGAATGACACAAGGATTCCCTTTAGTTGCTTTGATATTTACTTTTAACATATTAGACATGAACAAATTCTTGAAACTGGGGAGGCCAGTTTCTTATCTCAAGAGGCAATTTAGGTGCTCAGTGATCTAATGTTCACTGCACTGATAAGGGAGAGCTGACTGAGCATATGGAGGCTGAAAGGCAATTGAAAAGAAATAATTGTCACATGATGCAGTTCACAGTTTCAGGAAATGAAAACAAAGCAAGAACAGCATGATGTGGAAATTTCACTTTAAAGGTTTTCCACACTGTCTTGAGAATTTAAACAGGGATAGCACCCTCTCACTTACAACTACTGCACAGGAGTGTTCTCTTCCTACTGCCCATCAGCACAATATTCATGTGTTAAAACTGTGGCTTCTGAGAAGAACTGGCAGGGAAAGTGAAGAGGAAATGGTGGTTGCAAGACAAGGCTTAATAGACCAAGGGAAACCCTAAGGTCCGTTTTAGAATCTAGAAAGGAAACCCAAGGAGTCAAGCAAAGGTAGACACAAATGAAAATATGTCTGAGTACAAAAGTTAAGGCTAGCATAACTACATGGGGATAAACAGAAGTCTAGAAAACAATACAAACGAAAAGGAGCAAATAACTTTTAAACGACCAGGAGATACATGAGAAATTCAAGGAAGGCAAAGGAGATGCAGTTTTACTGCTTAATACAAACCAATATAGGTAACAAGAAACAGAATGCAAGCTAGAGTACTGAACATCAGGTTGAATGAAGTTAAGTAATAAAGTAAGGACAGTTCCTTACTTTGGCCTAGAATATTTAAGGAAGTAGACTAAGATTTTATTATGAGATGCATAACTCAGTTATATTTAACAGAATTGATAGATTAATATACTGGCAGTATTACTACAATCTTTTCCATCTTTGTAATGATTTTGATGAAAGATTGTCTTTTGAGCATCTCCGTTTTAAGAAAGAGAAGGACAGAGCTGATAAACATACTTCCTATGCTTAGGTATCCTTTAATTCTGGAATTCTTTAACTCTCTCTCCACATTAGGTTACACCTGGGCATCGAGATTTTTACCAGAATAAATATTTTCCTTTGTGTACCTAAAGTGGGCACTAGTGGTGTTGCAGGCAGCTGTCTAGCACATATCAAAACTGTCTGCAGGCTCCGAAAGCTTGATCTCTTTGGGGAATTCGGAATACTTTAAAAGAGAAAGGAGGAGCAGACAAGTATTCTCACACTCAAATGTTTACTTCTGGCTCAAAGAGACTTAGGGTGTGACAAAATAGGTTTGATTTCCAAGGAAGATGATTTACGTTACACATCAAGGAAAACTTTTTTTGCGAAAAGGGGTAATTAAGCAGGAGGAAATAGCTTCCCTTGGGAAGTTGTGAAATCTTGTCTATAATAAAGTCTTTTTGAAGCAAACATCTGTCGAACATCTGTCAGAGGTAGTCTGAGCCTATCTAACCGTGCTTCAGTGGTCAATAGACTGTGTCAGTCTGCAGATCAGTTCCAGCCTTACTCCTGCCATTCTGTGACATCATGGAGGATTTTTCTCCCTGACTACACAAAAGCATCAGGGAGCCCCAAGCTGTAATTAAAACATCTGCTGAACAAAGAGGAGTTGTAAATCTCTACTCATAGAATGTACACAGTTAAAGCCATCAAAGTGCCAGTCGCCTTCCACCTCAAAATTCACCTGAGAAGAATTTTTTGTACAGCACCATACTCATCAATAATTATTTTCTAATGATACTTTTTTGGTTTAATATTTGTCCACTAATATAATTATCACATCTTGTCCTTTGGCAAAAAGGTCATATGAAAAAACAGTTATCCCCAAATAGTTGTGTCATTATGACCCAGTTATTTTGATTCCTCACTAAATTTACTTTGTAGTTATACAAATGGGATTTTCACAGAAATGTAATCCATTTCTATTGTAATGAAAAAATTAATTTGTTTGACAGTCAGTTACAGTTGCCTGGATTAGTGTCTAACAGTTTTGTTCCCACCATCCTCAGAATTTGCTGTTATTTAATTGCTGTTAGTTTTCATTCTGCTCTGTCTACAAAGGTAAAATATCTGATGCCCCCTGAATGAGGCACTGCAGGATTCATTTCTTCTTGCCTCACAGATTGCTCATGTTTTCTTTGATCAGAAGAACAATGAAATGGTCTATACTTTTATAAAACATACAAAAGTCACATTTTAAAATGACACAGTGTCAGTCCCACAATTTACCTGAGTAACTTCCAATAAAACATTGTTATCAAAGTAATCAGTAAAGTGATCATCTATCATTACTACTTGCTGTAGAGTGTGATGTTTCTGTGAAAATAGGATCTTAAAAAATATGTTTCAGCATTTGCCTGTTTCAGGAAGATATTCAATTCTAAGAGGAAAAACATCATGGTTTTTAGTATGCTTGATCATTCAGATCATTCAACTGGCAAGTGTTCTGCTTTGACTGGGGAACAGTTAGGCATTGAGAGAAAAGAGAAAAAAGAAAAAGGAAAGGCAAAGAGAAAAAGCAAAGGAGAGGAATAAGGAAAGGAAGAGAAAGAAAAGACAAAGGAAGAGAAGCTTCTTCCCAATCCCAGTAAAGCACTGGGCTATTATAAAGAAGATTCTAATCTCATCAGAGTCAATATTCAGGTATTGAGTCTTGTTACATAATGCTGCTGCTGCTGCTGAGGATGATGATGATAATAACAATAATGATAATTAATTAAGGATGAGCTTTCAAATTGGTTATGTTGGTCTAACAATGGGGAGATTTATAGTGACTTCCCTGGGATCAGAACCCAGTCAACAATGAGCTCCTGTGTAAACATATTTCTAATTGAGGAAGATTAAGAGCTCACAATGCAGTGCTACCGTTCGTGTCTAATACAGTATTTGCATTACTTCCAATTTGCAGAAAAAGGAATCCCACAATCAAAAGAATAGAAATAAGTGCTGTTTCTCAATGGTTGCATAAACTCTTGGGAATCCTCTATTTTTCTATTGCAGAGCGGAAATATTTGAATTTTTTATGACCGAACTTAGTGTCTTGCCTTAATATTTCCTACCCTAATTAAAAGCATTGCCCATTATAGGTTTTTCTTCCCCACAGCAGCTTTTCGAAACATGGAAGACAAGTAGTACAGGAAAACTAACTCCTGAGAAATCCTGAATGTGGCCTAGGATAACCTAGTCCCTTTTCTTACTATTAATTTGCCTTCTGCCAAAATCTGACTGAAACTAAATGTTGGCAATCAGAGTCATCTTGCTGGCTTGTGACAACCTCAAAGTTTATTGTCTATAAAGACATAGCAAAGAAAATATTCTCCCAACTCTCATGCTCTATCCCCAGTACTATCAGATCTGAACATGACTTCAGTGTTAGTAAAGTTATTCCTCAAAACACCTCTGCCAGATGCCAGTTTGCGTGCCCTTTCTCCAGCATAAATCACTTCTTTCCTATCAAAATTAATGATATCAAGTTTTCTCCTGCAGCTGAATGCATTTGCCTATCTCTTCTGGTCCCTGTGAAACACTTGGTAAAATATTCAAAAAACTGTACCTGTAGCCAAACACAGCTTTGTTTTCTAACCCTGTTATTCTGATTCAGTCTTGCCAGAGATATCTTACAGCTACCTGCAAATGTCCACAACCACCACGTATGCGAAAATAAGAGTAACATTTTTTCTGTTGGCACCACCAGCTTTCCAGTAAAAATATTTTTACATCCAGGCAATCTTTTGGACAAATGTATTTTTTGCATTATGCTAGGCAATGTAAATTGCATTGTTTGATGCTTGCAAAATATTTAATGAGCTGGTAAAAGGCTTTTCACTATCTAGCTCCCTTTTTGGAAAGGAAGAATGTTCTCAGTATCCTACATTTAGCCAAGCAGATATGTAATGATCTGCCTGAGAGATATTTGTATTATTTTCATGAGTAGTCTTTATATCAAAACATCAGGAAATGCATGGAGGTTTGAAAAGGAAGGAACTCCTAGAAATTTCTTTGTTATGCTTTTAACTACAAGGCTATGAAAATAATAGAAATTGAAAAGTGGTGGTTTTTTCTTTCTTCTACTATTTACCAAAATTCTTCTGTCTGTTCCACGTAGCATAATAGACCACTATTCATTGTAAGAGTGAAATGGATTTTATAAAAAACAGAAGATGATCTGGCTTTTTTTCTTTTCTTATACACAGTATTTCGCTATTGTAATGAATGCTAACCGTGAGCTCACCAAGAAATTCTCATAGTGACTCCGTGAAGAGTTGGAGAACAGCACGGATATTTTTAAGCAATGCTGCTTTTGGTGAGTCAATGTTCAAGGTCGAATAAGGCAATCCAGTCTGCCTCAAGTATCTTGGTGTTATGAACTGAACCCTCAGTACCTGTCGTGACCTTTAATAGATGTTCTTTCTGTGAATATTAACTCCCACTTTTGGCAAAACCACTACAATTTATAATTACTCACGTGATTAAAAGTGAGACAGCCAGCTAAAGAAAATAATAAAGAACAACAGAGGTTTTCAAAATCATTAAAAAAATCCGTTATCGCTTTGTGTATTTAACAGCTTTTGCAAAAAGAAGTCAAAGGCAGCAAATGAGAGCTTTTTTTTTTTAACATGAATGTTTCAGCATGCTTTTCTCAAAATTAATTTTTCCATGTTAAACTTCATAACCTACAAACAGAAAATGGTATCAAATTAGTATGCTGTATATTTATCTTAGGCAGCTGGGAGTGAATTTTATTTGCTTTAGCAAAGCTCCCTGTATCAATTGTATGTGTCAAGACATATAAACAGAAATGTTGGTTGTATTCTAAATGCATTTTCTGTTACATATTTGTTCCAGAGAGAATAGATATCACTGCTTGTTTAGAAACATGTAAGTTTGGTATTTATTACACTTTCCTCCTTAAAAATGTCTTTGAATGTCACTTTCAGTTCAAAGAAAAGAATTTCTAGGCTTTTACATCTGGGATCAGCTTGTTTCATATGATCAAAAAGACCTATTTATATACTTTGATTTAGTTGTCCTTTAAATATAGCAATGTAAGACATCATTCAAGAACTGTAAGCAAGTTATGTTTTGCATATGAAAATATTTTTCTGTGGAGAAAATAAGACAAAAAAACCTTAGTCATTTAGAAGACACTGAAGTTTTTTATTGCATTTTATTTGCACTCATTGCTAAATAAAAACTGAATTGTAGATCTTTTGATAAACCTCATAAGAATATAAATTTAGGGGACCAAAATAAAGCAGGAATGATAATGATAGAAAAAGTTGAGCATTCAAAAATAAATGAAAAATCTCTTTTAAAGAAAGTGAAGCAAATACAAATTAAAATATATAATAAAAAGGGTTCCAAAGTAGTATAGGATTAATTTTGACCCTGGAAGCATAAGGAGATCTCCTGTTGAGCTCAGTGATGCATGTGAGGGCAAAATTTGACTTAATGCAACTGAAATATGAAGAAAAAGTTTAAGGAAGGGCACTAACTTTGTTAATCTACAAGGCCATCACACTGCTCACCTTTCTTACTCAGGATCAGCAAGGTCCAAGAACAAAAGTTCCTGCTCTGTGCTACTTATTTCAATGAGATTTTTCATCCTTCTTTTGTTCAGGAATTATTATACTGGATTATGTACATATTTGAGGCTATTTAACTATCTGAAAGTACCTCCTCATGTAGCAGAAACTTGTTCAACATTGGTTGTCAGAGTACAAATATCCTTTTTAAGAAAGATGTGGTAATTTTTTTTATTTTTTGAGGTTCAAGGAGTCTACATTAATAAAAGATCTAAAAACTGATGGGAAAGATGTTTACCTGAATTCTAAATTTTAAACCATCTTCCATGCGGCATAGAAAAAAAATAATGGAAATGGAGTAAATACTCAACAGGAAGGACACATAGCTCATCCTTTTAGTGTTTTAGTAATTTTTTTTCCTTTGTGAAAGGAGTTCTGCTAAAAAAAATATAGGATTCCAATGATTTATGGCAGTTGAGAACGTGAAAATAAAAGTAGAGGAATAAATGCCTAGACTTTGCTGTACAGTAGCAAGGCAGAGTTTCAATGGGATGTGGGGTTTAATTCACTTAAATATCTTGGAACTCAACTCTTCTCAAAAGCCTGGCTGCATAGTCTGATCAAGGGTGAGGAGCCATCTCTTGTTCCTGTAAAGGAAATTTCATCTTTGTAAAAGTAATTATATATATTTGTTCAGAGAGACGCTGAGAGAAAATGGGCAAGAATATATCCAGGTCCTTAAATAATTTGAAGTTAAATTTTATTCTGTTATTTTAGATTAAATATTATTTAGATTAAATACTTCATAGCTACTTATAGGTGGAGTTGCTGGGAACCTGAATTTTGCTTGCATGATTTTTTAAGCTTTCAGGTAGTCGATTGATAGCAGAGCAGGTTTTCCAAAGAAGACCTATGAGAGGAGTATTATGGAATAAGTACTCCGAAATCAGCATTTTCACTACTAACACACTTCCTTCCCACACTTTTTCTTCTTGTTTCAAAATAATGTAAAATGCTATAACATTAACTTGTAAAAAAAAAGAAGAAAACAAATTGGTGAAAGAAAAAAATAAGTCCACTCTCAAAATGGAAAAATCCCCAACCAAATAGAGAATGATGAGAGGGATTTCTACAGGCATTTAACAAATAGTTACACGGGGTAATAGATAATTTACAAATGAATTTTTCTTTCCTAATCTTGTAAACCAGGTAGCAAATCTTACTCTTCTAGCAAATATTACCCCACTACAGATGTTACCGAAGATGGTATTAATGTTTATAAAATATTCTACATTAGTTGTTTTACTTTAATATTGCGGTAGCTTTGTATCATTCTTTGTCATCATAGGATTTCATACTGATGGCAGGAAGAAAGTTGAACTAATTACCTTAATTAACCTACTGTTGAGTTAGCTATAAATGTTCCCTAAGTATTGGGAATGTCTAAGCTCATCAGGAATTTTTAAAGTACTACATGTAGTGCTGCATGTCTGAGATGACAATAGGTCATTTCTTGACATCTCCTTTGCTCATCTTCAGTCTGGAAGTCTATTTTTTAAAAAGCTAAATCATAAAATTTATTTCCTGTCCTGTTACAATATATGAGTATTTTCTGTTCTGAGAAATATACCATTTCTTCTTATTAGTTTAACTAAGAAGGCTTCCACATGGTCCTTACATTTTTCCTCTCTTCTTGTTTGAGTGCTATATAAGTGTCATGCAAGCAAATAAAGTTTGCAATTATATTAGCAGTGGGGATGATTGGTTAGGACATAGTGAAGTTACATTTCATTTTCAAACATCTGAAATATGCATGACTATCACAACGATTCAATAGAGCTTTAGATCATGGGTGTAGATTTAATAAAGTAAAATGATGGCCATATATAAAGACATGCTATTTTATTGATGTAATAACTTGTGCCATACTGCACAAATTACCATTTTTATTTCTATTTATTTCATCTTCTCCTATTAAAAAGGTCCAGTGTATGTTATTTTTTTATTCTATTTAAATCTGAAAAAATAAATAAGGCTTTATTGCAGACACAGTAAGTGCAAACATTAAAATGACAAGGAAATGACATTTTGATTTAAAAAGAAAAAGCAATCATTTACTGTTATAAAACAGTAACTTTGTTTCTTATTCCCCTTTGTTAAAAATTTCATGTCTCACCTACTTTATATTATGACATGGCTACTTTTAAACAATGTCAGCTGTTTGCATCATCTAAATAGATGTAACACATTTGTGTTCTCAGAACAAAATAATATGCTTCCAACACAAGCCAGCCCAAAACCAAAAGTGATGAAATGTAAGTTCCATAGAGCATAATTAAATGTGAGTAGGCAAATCTAAAATGTCAATACTAGCACATTATAGGGAAAAAAAAAATGTTTCATAATAAATATTATACATCATAAAGCTGATATTCTTACTGATAGAAAATACATAGCTAACATTTATTCACTACAACATAGGGAAAATATCTTCCACCTCCTTAGCTGGTACTTCTTTGTTCCTGAGGAAGCAGCAAAATCTTTTCCCAAAGGATAACTTAAGTGAATGGCAACGGATTAAAAGGCAATTAACTTCTTGGTTAAAGACCAACACAAATTGGCATGGCTAAAACTTTCCACCACCTGTTCATTTTCTTTATTAAATGATTATAATGGACTCACTCCAACTCCCCCAAAAATAGTGTCTGTATCAGAAAAATCATCAGAGCTGGCATTAATTGCCACGGGCTTTGGCAGCTCCAGGCAGAAGTTAACTGGAATGAACACTGAACTATCAGTCCACACAGACAAAAGTTACCTTAAAGCTGGAGTTTGCTTTCTCTCCATAAGAATAGTAAATGGATGTTTGTTTAAAATGGCATCTGCAGAGACTAAACACAAACCATAAAAATAAATTATAAAAATAAGATCACTGGGCAGCAACCATTTGGACACAGAGATAAAAATAAGGAAAAGCAGTAGGGCCAACATCAAATATTTAATAAGTATATGAGAGAAGACACATCTAGTTCTAGAAAAAAAGAAACCCAAACATAAAGTAATAAATGAAAAAACAGAATAACAAGCAACAAAGAAGACTCAGTGTTGTTTTTCCTAATAGTTTCATTTATTGAACAGTAGAAGGACAATTTACCCTTTTCTCGTGATATCATGTATACATTCTGTTCCGAGCTAGAAGAGTCTGTTCAGATGTAGGAGATAATATGAAACTATTAGGCTTTATAGATTTTCTTGTTGAGCAATAGTGGACATTGTAATTAAGGCACAGTGCATAAATCAGAGAGTCATAAATTATGAAACTGGAGTAGTCAAAATGATCAAATTAAAGCTTCTGAATGTCATGTATCATAGGATTTCTCCTTATGTTTTATATTTCAAGTAGACCTTTTAGTGGAAAAAGTCAATTTTTTGTCATGAATTTTAAAAAATTAATTTAAAACACAGCAACAGATATTCTAGCTCAGGCCTAGAGGAACAGTTCTAATGGGTGATTATTAGTGCTTTTACAATTAATTAAGTTTTGGATTGGAAATGAAAAAATAATTGAATCCAAACCAAAAAATATTTGATTCAATCTTAGAACAAAACATATGCTGTTTCTCTATCTGTATTGAAGAAAAGAAGGCTGAAAGCTGCCAGAAATGTATAATCTGTACTTTGGTCCTTGGCTAAACAATAACCCAGGGGGCTGATTTCAGCCTTTTTATTGCTGCTCATCTAGCAGCCGGATCATAGCAGCAGGCAGGAGGAGAGGATAAAGAAGATTTTCTCTTGATCCTTCCTTGCCCCTTTTTCTTGATTTTCTTTTCTGTCCTTAGGCTTGTTTCAATTGCCTTTTTTATTTCTCTCAACGGTGTATTGTTGGGATTCTCTCCTAAGTCTTGCTTAATTTCCCATAAGCACCCTAACCACTGTCATGTGGCACACGAGTATCCTAACCAAAATTAGGACAAGATATCCCAGCCAAACTGTCAGGAGGGATGGGGATCAATTCCACCAAGGCACAGCACATTCCTTTCCTCACTTAGTAATTCTGTGTAGATCAGCTGAATGCCTTGGAGACTTCTTTTCTTATCTGGTGTCAGGGATTTTAGTCCTCTGTAGTTTCATTTTTTTTCCAAAGAGAATCTACTTGTCTGCTAGAGATGCAAACAAAACTCACTGACCTGCAACAGATGTGTGCTCATAGAATTGTCGTCAACTTCTTGTACATCACTTATTTTCTAATTCTGTTAAATTTCAGATGCATTCTGACAGGACAAGAATATTCAGTTTAAGGGTTCTTTAGGAAAGCTGAAATGAAAGGGGAAAGGAAGAGAAAATCAAATATAAGAAAATTAACCAAAGAAAATTCAGAGGGCAAATCTGATATAGAGGCAAAATTAAATGTCTGATGGGATGATGCAATATGAAACAGGCATCCTGGAACCCAGATTGTGGGGAGCACTGCAAAACATTGCAGCTTCAACTGTGGAAACCTGACTGGGAAGTTTCTGCAGTCCTGTCAGCCAGAAGGCATGTCTAGCCTTGAGTTAAATAAAATCAAATCACAGCAAACAGAATTAACAATCTTTCTTCATTTCCTTTCTTTCTGTCATTTTAGAAGATCTGAGTTTGGAAATGTTGGATTTGACTAAGTTTCATTTATAAATCTTTTGGGCTCTACACTGTATTATCAAAACGATCTTCTCGACTTTTTTTTAAATCCGTATTCCAAAGACTTACAGGTATTTTTATGCAAAAGTGTCATAGTTCAACACTTTTTGGACTGGTTTAGTTAAAGTACTCGGGGGCAACTTTTTAGTAGGTAAGAATAAAGGTGAAAGAGGATACTATCAATACTTACACGACTGGGGTGATGGCAAATGCCTTCTGAATTTCACGGAACTAAAACTAGAGGGCAACCACCGATACTACTAAGAGACATGATCAAAATAGACAAAACCTCACCAGTTTTTCCCAGTGGGCAATAAACTTCTGCAATTTGTGGCCACAGCACGTTGCGGAGTAAACGCTCTCAGTAGATTCAAGGCTGTGTTAGGCACCTACAGGTACTTGCTGGCAAATTTGTATTTTTGTCCCTAATTTAGCATGAATTCCAATGAATATAGGGGAATGGACTGCATACCGTGGCCTTTTTTTGTGTCCTCCCTAAATGGCTTTCACTTCTCTCCCTCTGTAAAGCAGGCCAATGATAATAATCTCTTTACAAAAAAATGCAGAAAATATAAGAAATTCGTCAGTTTACCTGGATTTCTCACCAAACACAGCCAAACCTCAAAGACAATGTTTATGGGGCTTTTTGAGGTTTTATGGATTTAAAGTGTAGCCAGAAAACAAAATAAAACAAGGCAAAAAATTTCAAATTTTATTTTCTATGTTTCTTCCAGACATTACTGGAAATGCCAGGAATGAAAAACAAGACTTTCAAACAGCTGTCTTCAGTTTTCAACTAACATAATAAAGTATTTAGCTAATTCAGTTTTCTTTTATTTTAGATTACTTGCAGTCCAGATTCTGCTTCTGTCATCACCTGAAAAGGAGGAAATTGGTAACTAAATTTTGGTTGTTTTGTCAGAAGTTTTAACATTCAAGTTAGCATTAAAAGGGCAGCTGCTACAGGCACGTGAAATTCTCTGCTAAGTAAGAATAGAATTACAGGGTCAGTAATGCTGCAAACCTCCCAAACCTCTGTCTGTGCCTACTTGTAGGTATAAAAAAATCCATCCATCCAAATCAAGATTTGAACATTATATTTCTCTGCAGTTATTTCCAGGGAAAATAACCACCTATCATAAAGCTGTTCCCAAGATCCAAGCTCCTCACAACACAAAGGGAAACTCCTGAGAGCTTCCTGAGAAAGTAAAGATGGAATATAACTCTGACAATATGGACAGATGGCTCCATTGGGCTTGTCATTAAAAATATTTCTAAAACTGCTTTAACATGAGGCAAAAATTGTAAATTGTAGTCATCCTCCATGTTTAGAAGAAAATTCTAAATTCGTTTTGTTATGATTTTTACAAGGAGAAATATATGCATACTTATGGATACTTTATGTGACTTGCAGACTTTTTAAATACAAATTAGAAACACTGTTGTTCTTATTTGGCGAAATCTTTTTGTATAGACAAGGCTTAATGAGCCTAATAGGCAGAAGGAAAAATACACCACATTTGTCAACTCTATCTTAGATTTAATGTTTGCTATTATTAGGCAAGTTGTCCAGAAAGGGTCTCACACTGTTTCTTCCTCGTATATTTTATCTTCTGGCTATCTCATGGATTTATTGCTGTTTGTGTCACTTCAGCTGTAACCTGGACAATGTTGTCAATTGTGACTCAATAAATCAGTGCAGTGAACAGCAGACCTGTGAGGAAGAGTTCAGATGTGGAAAGGGAAACAAATGGGATGAAAAATGGTGATTTCATGCTTGTCCATCATTCTTCTCTATAGATTTAGAGTGTATTACTGGGGCAGAGAATATGGGAATATTTTCAAGCATGTAATTTGGATAATTCTATTTCAGAAATTTAAATTTTCATGTAGCTCCATCATAGCAGAGACTGAGATACAGTATTGTTATCAGAAACATTTTCAATATCTTTGATATTTGTATAGACCACTTTAAATGAGTTTTAAAAAATTGATAGCATCTTAAAAAGCTGGAAAGAAACTCAGTATATGGTTGCTTAAATTGGCCTTATAGCAGAGTGTTTACATTTGCATCAGAAATGGGAGCAGAAGGACTGTGATTCTGGGAGGAGAAGTCATCTTATACAGACCATGACAATATAGCAATTTTGGAGCTAAAACTGGAAATAATGCTGTCATTTATTTCAGGAAGGAAGGAAAATTTTGTGGAATTGTTTCTTTTATGATATCAGACTTTGCTATGTGCTGTCTAAAAATCTTGATTTTTAAGTGGTTCTTCTCCTAAAGTGAGGTAGATAAACATTCTTACAAAGGTTTTATCTTTTACTCTCAAACAAAGATCTACAGTGTGAATACAACAATATGATTAGAACAACATATGTTTGCAGAAAAGCAAATGTTACTTTCACGTTTGCTGCACGTTTGTAGTCTAGATTCTTACCTTGTAATTATTACTGATGATATTTGATTTAGAATCTTTGATTATTGTTTCCAATCACAATTAAGAAAAAGTGTAACATTATGTTTCTGATTGAATACCAATAAAACAATGTTCAGGACATTACAAATAATCTATACTTTCCTGGGACCACTCTGAAAGCAGACACAGACTTTTAAAAGAATCTTAAGACACAGATTTTTCAAGATGTATACTTATATTTAGGTTCCTAAATTATTATTTAAAATTATATAGTTATTTTAAAGGAAAACATAAAAAAACCCCCTGGAGCTTACATTAAGATTTCCATCCCTCTGGAAAAGATAACACTGAGGTAAATAAATATTTCAGTTCCTCACCATGTTTTGTTTGGTTTTCTTGCTCTTAATTAAATACTTCACATCACATTGTGAAGTAGAAAGGGAATTATTTTGATAGTGTTACAATAAGAGATTAACAAAGTCTAGTTAATATTTTATCTCCCACCCAGGTTTACTGTCACATTACAACTCATAACATTAAATTTTATTTCCTCTGTAAATTCTAGGAATGTGAGATGGTGCTGAAGATGCAGGAACTGTAGACAACTTGGAACATCTTTCCTATGTACTTATGCCTCCTGGAATCTTTCCAAAGTGGGTTGACCCTGGCTGGATTCCAGGCACTCACCAAAGCCTCTCTCTCCCTCCCCTCTGCAGCTAGACAGATGAGAGAAAATTTAGCAAAGGGTTCATGGGTTGAGATGAGAACCAGGAGAGATGACACGCTGATTACTGTCACAGGAAAAAAAGGCATATATTAGAGATATTAATTGAATTTATTACTAACTAAATCAGAGCAGGATAATGAGAAGTAAAATAAAAACATCTAAACACCTTCCCCCACCACTCTCTCCTTCTCAGCTCTACCTCCTACCCCAGCAGCCAAAGGAGAGAGTGAAAGGGAGTTATGGTCAGTTCACCATCCGTGGTTTCTCCCACTGCTCAGGGAGAGGACCCCTGCTGCACTGTGGGGTTCCTCCCACGGGAGACA
>VZRM01003439.1:195148-226753 GCA_013397955.1 Grantiella picta
GGTCACTCTGCCATGGGCTCAGTGCTCCCAAACTGCTGCAGAGATAAACTACACATCAGTCATTTAATTTTATCACGTAGTTTAAGAAGTACTCTCATATTCAAAGCAGTCATTTCAAGTTTCAACAGTAAAATCGGTAGAAGTATAATCGAAAGTAAGGCATGCAATACCGTTAGATAAAGTGGTTTATTTCTGATTTTTTTAACTGGGCAAAATTTGAAATGTTTCTCTAGTCCATTGGCTGCAGTGGGACTGATGCAAGAAAAGCAAAGCTGGTTCTGGCTGAGTAGCATAACAATAAAAACAAAATGAATGATAAATTTAATATAAAAAATAATACTGTACGTTTATAGTGAAAAGCAAAGTATATTAAATGTTTACATCTACATAAGGTAGCATTACTGTCATTTACCAGATTAAAAGGTGATCAACTTCCTGTGGTCTGTAAAATAATTCAGGTATTAATTTTTTCTTTTTATTTTTCCTTCTGTTTTTTAATTTTTTTTTCTGATTTAGGTGGGTTTTTTATTACCTGAAACTGAATTATTTCAGTTCTCATTGAGTGAGTGGTATTTATTGCCATAGCCAAATTAATAATTCAGGTAAAAATCTGTTCATGGACTTCGAAGCAACTCCTTAATTTTTTGTTTTTAAGTTGCTGACACATTTCTCTCTCTCGTCTAGATGCAATGGCAAAATATTTGACAACAGAAATGATTAAACTAGATGCATCTAGTTTTCCAGAAGTCATAAATGAGGTGCACAAGAAAAAACACAGCCCTCCCCTTTCCTCTAAACTCTCAAAAACCTGATCCAGTAATTAATTTATTCTAAAGTAAATTCAAAATTTTCTGAGCTTTTTTGGACGTAGGAAGGGAAAAGTTTGTTTTTTTTTTTTTTTAACTCATCATTGTCATAGTTAGAATTTAGTTGAGCATCTTATTTATGAGTGGTAGAATAAATGTGATAGAATATTTTCTGAAAATACATACTGTGTAATATTCATACACGATTACAGAAGTGTGCGGTGCTTATCCAAAAAGCAAAAAAAGACAGTTGAAAGCTGTTTTTTTATATTCTTTTCTGTTTTTCTCCAAGCTGCTGGCAGCAGAGGATATGATTGGAAGCTTGTTTTATTGATAAGTAAGACACCTACAAGAAGCTAATTTACATTTTCTTTGGTTGTAAATTAGAAGGGAATTCTACCGTGGCTTCAGTCATGGACAGATTTCCTCCTATTTATTTCTTAATTACAGCTATGAAATTCTGAAATACTACTGAGGTAGCAGGCAAGACTGCAATAGCCCCAAATCTGACTTTTCAGTCCTCTGTCCATAGTTCAGGGATATAGAAGCTCTTAGAGTGTTAAGCTGTGTTTTTGTCACAAATCCACTTGAGTCTCTTGTTGGATTATCAGAGTGTGTGGATTTACTCTCTCGATTCAACCTGAAGTTTTGACAGTCTCTGGAATTTGATATCAGCTGCGAATGCTTCTGGAAATTTATGCTGAAAATATGACTGCAGCATAGTTGCTTCCACCATGTCTTTTAATAAGAAATTCCCTAGTCAGTTGAGACCTAGAGGAAAAGAATCAGAGGAAAAGGTTAGTAACAGTGGTGTGAGGCATCATTTATGTTTCTGACACTTGTGTTGGTAGGACTGCTGCAAAGACTACAGAAATTTGCTTGAAATTGCAGGTTCTCTCCCTGTAATTCCTCATGTATCTAAGCCAAAAAAAATTTCCACTAAAGATATTTCTGCATTTCTCTCACAGGACTAAGAAATCATTTTATCGTATCAAGCTCTATCGGACTGTACCTGTAAATTTTCTCCATTTGGAAAATAAATTGTAAGTCTAGCAACCATCAACACCCACAAATTTAGCAGTAGAGAACATTTCACTGCCTCATCTGAATATATCAGTTCTAAAGTGGTTCTTTCACTGTGCCTACAAAACACCTTCACCCCTTTCTGAGCTCTCACTGCTCTGATGTTGTTTATATTGATTTTCCGTGGTGTACAGACGGAAGGAAGGGTATTGCTGATTTCCTGCTGTATCTGCACTGCTTGGGTTACCCATGGAAGTGTGGGTATTTCTAAATGTTCACAGCCACATGGCCACTGCATTATTCCAATATTGTTATCTTTGCTTTTTTATTTGTGCTCATATTTTGACCAGAACATTTATACTTGTACGCTTAAAATGAATCAAGTAAGGGGAAGTGCCCATGTAATACTTTTGTTACGATAATTTTGGAGGAGTTACTGACTGCTGCAATTAGCAGTCTTACGGCAAATAGAGTTTTCAATATTTTTGAAATTGTGGAGCATATCCAGCAAGTCCTCCTCTGGTTACATAAAGTGCATGCAGCTTGCAAATCATTGTCTGTCTGAAAGAAACTTACCTAAAGGACATAGCAGATGAGAGTGGGGAGGAAGTGAGTACTTTGGTAATACTTTGGTATTTTGTAGCAGAGAAATCCTTATTATCTTAAAGGTTAATATGTTGCTCTTTCATGAGTGGAAAATATGTGTTTAACAGTGATCTCAACAGCAGGAGCACCTGGCCAGCAGTGTAGTTATCAGGGGTGGCCAACATTAATTTGGTTAGTTAGCAGCACTAGAGGGTTAAAGGGTTTAGCTTTTTACGATGTTTTGTATTGCATTCAATGAGGCCTTCTTACCTAGCACTCGAACAATGAGTTTCTAAGAGTTAATTTCTCAGGGACAACAAATCAACCCACACATCATTTGTATTTCTTGGAGTCTAGACACCAGCTTTGAAGAGGGATGCTCCAAACCTCTCAAAGCATAGTGCCTGGAAAGCTTCAAGTGCATGGAAGACAGCAAGAGGAGGCTTTAAAAGGACAGCTGAACACTGAGTGTGAATGAAGACAAGCTGGAGTGGTAAAAGGTGAGGCAGCTGGTCTCATTTTTGTTTGCACTCAGTTTTGGGGTGAGGTTGCAGTTTGCTGGTGGATCTGCTTCTTGGGGGCAGTTGTATGCTGTCTGTGTCATGCCTCATCTCCAGGATGTGAAAATAATCATTTGTCAGTTCTGTGATAAAGAGGTGAGACAAGAACCAGTGGAATAGAGGAAATGTGTTAATTTCTGCTGATTGTTAGGTACATGGTTGATGTTCTCTGGGGTGCCAGTGTTGTTTTCTTGCAAGTTTTTATGCTGCTGTCTGGGTTTGTTTTCTCTCTCTATTCTTTTCCCTTTACTAGGACTCAGATGCTTTATCTGAAGGTGAGTGTTGCTTCCTTCTTGCCCAGGCTTCTGAGAGAAAGAGAAAAAAGTGCGAGGATTCGAGGCAGTGCCATTTAAGTTTCTAAACTTAAAAAGTAGAGAGAAGAGCTCTCCCTACCAGTTTGTGTCTTACGCCTTCCTGCTCATGATTCTGTTTCACAGACAGTCTGTGACGAGTAGATACTGCTTTACAATAATCTTTTGGTTTTTTCTTGTATCTTTGTGTATTGTTTTTGAGAAAGGAGATAAGGGCATATAAATCTAAAACATTTAGGCAAATGGATACTTATAAAAACACTTCGTTAGGAAATCTGCAAAGTTCTTACGATTCTTGGGTTTTGGAGGGTATTCGGGTGTTGGTTATTATTGTTGGGTATTTTTGGGTTGAGTTTTTATATTTGTTTGTTTGGATTTTTTGAGTGTGTGTTCCATGAAAAAAATTTAAGCAGTCAGTCCAGATAATGTGTTTTAAAATTATTAAAACCTACCTTATGTAGGTTCCACAGCTGTGGACAATAATCACCCTGAAATGCTGCTAATTTCTAGAGCTTACAGTAGGTTTTTGGGTAGAATATGTATGTCAGGATGAAGGGAAAATATTTTAGAAAAGTGCTGTTTCTATCACCTTTAATAACTTGGCTAAACACCAAAGTTAGTGAAAAACAAAGTTGAGAATGTATTATGAACAAAAGATTTGGTATTTTGCTTCTTATTTCCTTCCCTGTCTTTTGCTGTCCCCTTTCCAGTTATCTGCTGGATGGCTGTAAACTCTATTAGCTCAGAACCATGCAATCAAAGGTGCTTTGATCAAATGAATTGTTACTTTAATATAATTAATATTCACTAAATGGAGCCATAACTGAGGGATTAAGTTAAAAATGCCTTCCACACTCTTGTGTCTGTAGGAGGTTTGTAATTTGTGCCTCCTGCATTCATGTGGCTTTCTTCAAATTGGGGGTTACTGGGAAACATGCCGTGCATTTTAATAGTGCAGGTACCAATTCACATGCTCTATAAGGCTTTTCTTCTTTTCTTTTGTGTTCTGTTTTGTTTTTTGGGTTTTTTTTGGGGGTTGTAGGTTTTTTTGTATTTTTTTTCTACTTTTTGGTTTGGTTTTAGACTTTTACTCTTTCCTTTTGTTTTGAAATGTTTTGCTGGATTTATTTATTCACTTGGTTTTCTTTTTATCTAGATTTGAAGGGGGTCAAGGATGGAGTAAATAAGGGGGAAAATTATTGGTACAGGTGAGAGAACTGTATTCTCTCCATAGTTATTTTCTGTAGAAGATGTCCATTGAGAGTTAAGTAACATTATGGTGAGGCATGACTCTTTTCTATTGTGCCACATGTTAAAACTATGTTACAAACAATTCCGAGTCATTTTGCTTATACAATTTTACAAATCTTTCAGTGAACGTACTTCGGATGTGAATTCTGTAAGGAAAGACAAAAATAATTAATTCCTTGTAAAATTCTGGATTTTTTTTCGATGAAGTTGTCATGGTTTAACCCCAGCCAGTAACCCCGCAGACACTCGCTCCCCCACTGGCAGGTTCTGGGAGAGAATGAGAAAGGTAAAACCTGGAAAACCCATGGGTTGAGATAAAGGCAGTTTTACAGGGAAAGCAAAGCAAAACAAGGAATGAATTCCCTGCTTCCCATGGGCAGGAGGTTCAGCATCTCCAGGAGAGCAGAGCCCCAGCACAGGGAACAGTGACTTGGGCAGACAAACAGCATCACTGCAAACATCTCCCCTTCCTCCATCTCCCCACTTTATACACTGATATATAATGATGTCACCTGGTCTGGAACGTCCCTTTGGTCAGCTGGGGTCACCTGTCCAGGCTGTGTCTCCTCCACCCTCCCAGGCACCCCCAGCTTCCTCAGCAGCATGACAGCAGGAAAAGCAGAAAAGGCCTTGGCTCTGTGCAAGCCCTGCTCAGCAGTGACAAAAATATCTCTATGTTATCAACCCTGTGTTCAGCACAAACCCAAAACAGCCCCACAGCAGCCCCTGGGAGGGAAATTAACTCCACCCCAGCCAAAACCAGCACAGAAGTCCTTACTGATTTATCCTGTGGACAAACTGTCATTTGATTTGTTTGCACATTTTGTTTGTAAGTCTATAAATACAGTGTATTTGCAGATCTGATCTGAAATAGTCCATCATGCATGAGAATATATCCTACATTAAATGAAATCTAACAACAAAGGAACATTATGTAATAGGGGAGAAATTTCAAAAAGAGCTCTTTGTTTTCTGAATAAATAAAATACTTTCCTTTGTTTTCTTACCTCAGTCCAGAAGAAACTTGTCAAATTCTGAGGATGTCATGATGTTTACTGGTTGGTTTGGTTTAGTTTTGAGGTTTTTTTTCTTATGATTGAGTTTATCTGGTAGGCACTGCTATTCTTGATCTGGCTAAATTTGTTCTACGTTCATTCCTGAGAAGCAAAAGAACTTCTAGGTGGACCAGACTATGTCTAAATAAAAAGTATTAAAAAAAAGAAAAAAAAGAAAAAAGTATAAATTAACCAGAAAGAACATCTCTCTCTTTCTCTGCAAGGTCAATTGCTTAATCCTTTTTCTCAGATTATACAAAATCATCAGTGCCCAGTGGGCCTGCTTGTCATTGCCCTGAACCTTACACAGTCACTCAGCTGGTGCAAAATAAGTGGAAAGACATGCAAAATGCAATCAAATCAGAATGGTCTTCTTTTACATCACTTCTATAATGGCATAAAGGACTACGAAAATTACAGCAGAAAAGGAGGTTTTTTTCATCTTGATATTTGATCCAAGGTCTAGCCTTGGTATAAATTCAGCAGTTCATTTCCATTTTTGTTTGTTTGTATGAAAGACTTGAGGTTTTCAGAGGAAACACTAATCTGAAGTGTTGGAACCTGCAAGGCTCTGTCTGAGTCATGCTGACAGGTGAGAGTAAACAAGTATAAAAATGGAAAGTGTTTCTCTACAGACAGGGGAGGGAGTTTCTAGCTAAGTGTGGAAAACAGGGCTATCTTCTGATCCTTGGTAACTGTTTAATCTGACTTTGGGCTGAACCTGCCTTTAGCCAATTATTTAAATTTTTTATATAAATGAGCCCTTTTTGCAGAGAAATTACTAGATGACCAAATTCTACAGTCAAAACCTCTGGTGAGCTAACTTGTCTAAAAAGAATTCTTTTAACACAAAATTCCTAATCTTTTTTATCATTGGAACGTAAAGAGAAAATGTTTTAAATACTTCTAATAGCATAATTCTCTAATTACGTTGTATAAAATTAGCCATTTCTAATCATTTTATGATCATTTTCTTATTAAATATGTTAAGACAATCTTTCCTCGTAGAAGAACGAATAGAAGTAGAAGAAATAAATATTGTTAGAGCTGCGAGAGACCTCTGGAGTTAATCCAGTCCAACCCTGCAGCCAAGGCAAGGTCACATAGATCAGGTGACACAGGAACATGTCCAGTGGGGTCTGAATGTCTCCAGGGAGGGAGACTTCATGATATCCCTGGGCAGCCTTTTCCAGTGCTCTGCCACCCCCAGTAGCAAGTTATTCTTCATGCTGAGGTGGAAATTCTTGTGTTTTAGTTGCTGTTCTGTTGTGGAGCAGAAAGGCCTTGCAAAGAGAGTACCTTGCTGCCCCTGTAAAATCCTTGCTCAGTTCTGTCACTGTGGCTAGCTAAAAAAGCATTCTGGGAATGGTAGAGCTAAACTAGAGGTGAAAAACAAGTTCCATAGTTGTAAAGCAATTATTAGAACCAATCAGTGCTCACACGGTGGGGCTGTGGTTGGTCACACCTGATGCTGTTCCTATTCTGGTCTGAGGTGGTTGGTTATGGTGGGTATGGTGGTTGGTTGAGCACATTTGTTGTGCCTCACAAGTATGGAAACTCCTAACAAACTAACAGTTTAAGAACCCTGGATTTTGACAATAGTCTTTGCCATCCCATGGCGGAAATTGCGTGTTTAACTCTGCGCTCCTCTTCCTGTCCCTGAGCACCACTGAAAAGAGTCCACAACCATTCCCTGGTCACCTGCCTTGGGGGTATTTATGCACATTAAAGAGAACTCCACTGTCTTCTGCAGACTGAACAAGTCCAGCTCCTGCAGCCTCTCCTCATAGGAGAGATGCTCCAGACCCCTCATCACCTGGACCCTGTCCTGTAGCTCCTTATCTTTCTTGAGCTGTGAATACCTGAACTGAGCAGAAGGCACTAGGTGTGGCCTTACCAGGGCCCAGTAGTGGGGCAGGAATATCTCCCTTGACCTGCTGGACACTTCATGATGCACCCCAGGCTACTAGTGGAACAGACAGAAAAGTTATAATTGTGCTCATCTTACCAATTTTGCTTTTTTTTTATTTCTCTTTGTAGTGCCCAAATCATAAATCTGTTCCACTTATTCTCTAACATAACTTGTAATCTTGATACACGGGAGAAGCACAATGTACCTTGCAAATCAATTTTCAGCCAAAGTGAAGTGGAAAGGCAGATCCCCAAAATGTGCTCGGGTCCTTGACCTGCTTTGATTGATAGATACGCGTGACTGATGCAGTGGCAGGCTCAGCAAGCCACAAAGCAGCTGTATTTAACCAGGGAATTGTCCGTGTCTGAGAGTGCTACTTATGTGGGGTGTGTCTGTGAATAAATATTTTTCTAGTTTGTATGTTAATGGTGCCTTTCCAGCTGAGCTGAATCTCTTGCCAGGAGCAGTGCCTGATGTGTGTGTGCTGAACAGAATGTTGGAGGGGATGTCTCTTGGGTGGAAATTCACTTGAATTCTTAACCTGACCAAACTCCACGTTTGTAAAAATAAACACAAAACCCACCCTTGGTTGAAGGACAGCGCTGTGCTTGTATTGCTTATGTTTGCTAACTAATGAGGTAGCTCCTACTCTCTCTGTTACATGGTGGCTTTTTTAGATTTTTGAGGGTCTGGGGATTTTTAAGGAGTTTCATCAGGCTCTGTCTTCTGTCAATTAGGCTGTAGAAAGCTAACTGGACAGAGTTTGAGCACTGTGTTTGGAAAGAGTAGATTTCTCCCAGTAGTGGATCCTTTAGCATTATCCTAGCTAATCCCAGAAAAACCCCTTTGCTCTTGTCCACGCTGCATGGTGGTATTTCAGGCTTATCCTGTACCATTAAGGTGATTAGGATACCTGCTATTGAAAAGAAGTGTTCAGAGGCTGCAGCAACCCAAGAGGAAAGAGGCAGAAATACAGCAGTGAAACAGAGGAGAGAAAACCGAACCATTCATCATCATAGCATTTAAAATATAGCAGTTGAGTTCTTAAAATATTTAAGCATTTTAGATAGCTGCTGCACCTCAGCTGTGAAATACTGCTCCTTGACTGAAACGTGACCACTGTGTGGGAACTCTGCTAAATTATTGTAGGGCTGGCAAGTTTTGTCCAAGGGTATTTTTACCTTTTATAAGATGTTAGGAGTGCTTGCTGTTGGTTATTATCTTCTGTCTTAGGGTAAGTCTTTTAGAAATGCACTTGTGATGTAGCTAAGGGGAGGTTTAACCGTAGTGCTTTTTTATTTCAGCAAATTAATGTTTGCTCATCTTAATCCTTTCTATGCTTCATTGTATGTGTGCAATATACTTTAGAGGTTAATAGTTTAATACCTCATATTTTACAGATATTTTGATGATGTTTCTAAGTGCTACCATTTGAAATGCCTTAGTAACACTTATTATTCATGCTATTTGAATGGAAACATACAGGTAAGGGTAAGTCCATGACAGACCTGTCATTGCAGAATTTTTTAATATTTTAAACATGCAGATAAATAGCTTTTTCTCAAAAAAAATTTCTTCATGTTGACTGTGATTAGTGTTCTCATAGGAAATAATTCCCTCAGTTGTATCTCCCAATTCACACTTGCCAGCATCTGCAGTGTGTGCAAATGCTGTGCTAATGTTGGCTGTCATGTCACCTTTTTCACCTCTTCCACTACTCTCACCTTCTCTGATTATCTTCTGCTGTCTCCACAGCCTGTTTGGATTTTTCCTGGGCTCCCTTCACCCTGCTGCTGCCTGGCAGACCTGCCTGTGCTCTGCTCACACATCACTTTATTGTCTCAGCATTGAGCACCATGTGGAAAGTGCAATGCTGTCTGAAGTCATAGTCTTCACTGGCCAATCTATCAGGATGAGGGATAAAGATTGCTTGGCAAAAGCTGTGACCTTTATAATGATAAATATGTTGTCCTATTCATCCCAATAAATACAAAGCACTGTGCTGATAGGACAATGCAAGCTCTATGAAGAGCACTGTTATTCCATGTCTGCCATTTCTGGGTGTGCAGGGCTTTTATTTAAGAATTAAATGGAAATAAACACAAGCGTGAAGGCTGAATAAGACAGATTAATGTAATTTCAGATATGTAATTAAAAAGCCATAGACAGGAAATTTATTACCATTAAAATAATTTTAGAAAGCGTTTTTCTATACTAAAGAGATAATTTGTATTTTTATGGCTTGATTAATACACTGTGATGAAATTCTAAAGCTGCACAGCATTAATTGCCATAGAAATAGGACTAAAGCCTAAAATTTAATTCTAATGGGTTCAGAGCATTTTAATGGTGTTCAGTTCTGTATATTTCTGTGTGTTTTAAGCAGCAGAAAAATTCTTTGATATTAGGAAAGACAAATTGTTTTAAATTTCAGCAACTTCAATGAGCAGGGCACTGGACTGTGAATTAGAATTTTGTCCAATTTTTTTAGGAGTCCAATTTTGGCCCCTTTTCACTATTCTCTAACGTGATCACCGATTTCTAACCCTCATTTTATTTTTACTCTTTTAGAAGAATTGTTGTCTTTTCAACTTGTTTATAAGATTTCAACCCCTGTGGGTTCCTGATCTTGGCACCCTTTAGAAATATGAGAAAAAAAAAATATTATGTACAGATTTGAATTTGTATATAAATAGGATACTGATATCCATTCACTATGTACTCATGATACTTTTCCTTTGGCCCCAAATTTTATGTCCTTAGAGTTTACACCATGCAGTTTAAATATTTTGCAGACATCACAAGAAAGAAGGAAACATCCTGCAGATGTAATTTTGGTTTTGACAGTGCAATTCAAACTTTCTCTAAGATTCATAAAGAAAAATAAATCACTGAACAGTAAACTTTATAGTTACTGACAGTTGAATGTCTATCACAACACCCTTGTGTTCATGTCTAAAAATGTCCATTTTATGCTGTGGAACAGCAGTCACCCCCAACATTCCTACTACTTTGTACTTTGAAAGTAACCCAAGGATCAGATTTTAATCCTGCAGTTAATTAGTCTTTTCTGGGATCCATGCACTGAAGATAGAGGTGCTTCATGGTAAAGAGAATTCATGTCTGTGATGGTGGAATTGTTGGCTGAAGTCTGATCAGCAACATTCTAGTGGAGGTTAGACTAGATTGTAACATGGTTTTATTCTGATTTTAAAAACTGAGTAACCAAGCTGATTATTTCATGATCCTGCGTTTCTGAGATGAAGTATTAAAAGGTTTCTAGTGCATTTAAAATATGGGAAACTTTAGGAGCAGGAATTTTTTTTGTTTCTTTTTCTCCCAGAATACATCCTATGCAAAGTTATCAACTTCCAGGTGGAATAATTGGAATTCATTCTCCTTTTGTGTGGCTTCAACCCAAATTTGTCAAGTGGAACTTCAATGGTATTATGAAATAGTGCAATGGTATTTTATTTTCATTTCATAAATTTTATCTTCTTGCCTTAACCATGCCACTTGCAACCAAAATTATTGGGGAAAAAGACTTTTTTTTCAACGTTATTTTTCCCATTAGTAGTAGTGGGATATATTAGGATTTTGGAGAGTTTGAGGGGCTTGGAGTTTTTTTGTTTTTTAAAAGGAAAATAGCATTTTAAACAGGCTACAGGTCCCTGAGATGCTTTTATTAGTAGTAGTTTACTCTAAATTTATAAACATGAGACTGTAACAACACCCATTTGTCTTTTTCATTAAATGAATCAGGCTTTCCAAGCTTTGTTTTCACTGCTTAAAAGTGTGGAAGTATTTAATGTTCACTTAAAACTTGCTTCAGGCAGTGTCTGTGAGTTTATCTGCTCATGTAAAGAAAAAAAAATATTTCAAACAAGTAGTGTTGCTGTAGTGTTTGATACAGAAAGGTTTCAGCTATATGTAACTCCATCTATATATCTTCAGTTTCCCCTGGAGCTTCCATCAGATAAATAATGTTTAGGATAAAGTTAGATGGAAGAATAACAAAAACTCAAAAAACACAGTTTACATTTTTGATCAACCCCAAATATATTTGGTCCTTAAATGTTTAATTAACTCTGATTTTTTTTTTTTAATTAAGAATAAATTGTACTGTGGTATGATTTTACTGAGAGCTACTTGATGACATAAGTCTGTTCTTTGGCATTATTCAGAAATATTTTATAATGGAATTGCTCTGAAGTGTTTTTCCTCCTCCTAGACCTCAAAATTTTACCAGAAAAAGAGCACTCAGGTTAATGGAAAATATTTCAATTGGTTACCAGTCTCTTCTTAACACAGAGGTGTTTCAAATTATGAAAATGGTTTACTAAGAGGGTTTATCTGAAGCTACTATCAGTTTGATGAAGGCTGAACAGCATACAGCTGCAGGCATAAACACTCAATTACCTGAGCAGCCTTTTCCCACCATTATTTTCAATTTGAGCTGGAAACCCTGTCCCTGATAACTCATAACCTATCACCCAGTCTCTTTAGTTGTACTGACCTGAGGGTAGAAATCAAATCTCTGCCGAAGAGTTAAAGAAAATACAAAAATATTCTTTCTGACCAGTATGCAATCCAGGAAAATTTTCTCGCTCTGCTGGGACTTTATTGCTATGAACCTTTTGACCAAATTTATCAGGCTGATGGAGATTTGGTAAAGCTTTAGAAGGTGCCATTAAATTCCATATCCATTCAAATTAAAATTACTTTCCCTTCTTGCACAGAAAGTGAATGCAAAGTTGATAATAAAAGTGCCTTCTATTAAAGAAGATTGCTTATGTCAAAAATGTGCACTTTAATCTGTCTGCCTTTGAGCTCATTAGGTTTTATCAAACTTGAATATATTGGAAGCTAAGGAAAAAATGAATTTTAAAATGAAGCATAACACTGAGTTAATGTGCAAAAAATGGTAGCCAAGATGAATCTGTACAAAAGTTGTGTGTTCCAGAACCAAATAAAAGAATGGCTTAAGGTTAGAAAATTATTTGAAGAGAAATGATCAAGCGTTAAAGATGGTGAGATTTGAAATTAGCTTAAGTGATTTCACATCATTAAAATCTGCTACCTGTCTTGTGCTTCCTCATAGGTGTGAGTTTAGGTTTGTGTTCGATGCCACTGTTCTTGAAAACTATTTTTCATATTGCAGTCATAGTCAGCTTATGGGCAACTCGTTTTTTTTACCCCAGATGGTTTAATAACATTTCTTTAAATGAGCAATCATCTAAATGTGTTTGAGGAGACTTTGTGAAATAGACTTTTTAAATTTAACTCAAAAAAAACCCCATAAGTCTGTGTTTTAAGAGATGTAAAGTCCCATAATTGTGTCATTTAACCACAGTGGAATATGTCTATTAATTCACCTGTGAGAGCTGAAATGTAGCCACGACACGCAGTGGAAAATGTCTGCAGATTGGCAGAGTGGGAAGGAGGAGATCTTTGAGATAATGAAACCCTGAAAGTGGCTTTTGACAGCCAGAGGTGTGTGACAATTAATAAGCACACAGTTCACGTTCCAAAAAGGCTTGGATATCAACTGTAACATGCTTCATATTTCTCTGAGAAACCACTTTGTACTGTGTTTATTTATGGTTACTGTAATTAATGTTTATACATAGCATGGAGAAAAAACAAAAACCATCTTTTTTGACTCTTCTGAAATGGGATTGATTTCCCCCTAAAATAGAATTGATTCAATAAAGAGGAAATCTTATATTTATGGCAGGTCTGCTAAATTGCCAGAATGCTATAGATGTGTATGACCTGGATAAAAATAAGAAGTGTATATACAGTTTTTAGCACTTTAAGTCCTTTGAGAATCTCCCAGAGATAAGAAATATTTGTCACATGTTTGAAGGGGTTTTCATTGACAAAGGCTTCAATCATGCAGAAAGCTGTTTTCAGATTTCCATAAAACAAAGCAGACACCATTTACATGATAAATTGCTCCTAGACAACAATCTTAGCTGACTACCCAAGTGCTACCCTGTGACTCTGTTATCACTGATTTGTCCTTCAGTTTTCAGCAGAATGAAAATGAAGGACTTGCAACTAATTGTGCCATGAAAACAGAGTTAATTTGTTCATACTGGGGGGAAAAAAAAATTCTGAGCCATTAGGGTAGAGTGTAAATCATATCACGTGCAATAACAAAGCATTATTAATGGCTGCACTGTCCTACAAAGAGTCTGACGGTGATATTTTGTAGTAAAATTACTTCTTGAAAGGTCTAATGCATTTTTTAAAAGCATGAAGCTATGTATTTCTAAATGTCGCTGAAAATTACGTGTCTTCCAACAAAAGCTATGAATCTCTGCTATTTTTAATCAGTACCAATCAAGAAGAGGAAATAAAATTTAGATATGTAAATATATTCTGGACTGCTGTTACTACCATATTTTATTCCCCTGAAAATATCTAGTTTCTGGTATTTTTTAGGTTTCAAGCTCTCAAAATGCAGAGCAAGGGGGTAATGGATACTTGAAGTAGTGTCACACTGAACTACTTAAAAGTCTGTTCTGAGTACTCTGTTTTATCTATTCCCACCCAGGCTGACAGTTCAGAATATAACATTTCTTACCAAAGGAGAAAACCTGACCTCAACAGAGAGTTCAAGAATTCTCTTCTTAAAGACCTTTTTTTTCCCCCAAAACCCTTTTAGAATAAGATTAAAGGAGGTGTGACACTGATGTAGATACTTTTAGCTATTTTGGTCTCTGTGAAATATATTCCCTGTAAGCAAATATTATACCTAATGTTATCTGTGCCTTTTGTTCTGTGCTTCTGTTACCTGCTCTTATGCTTTCATCTTCCACCTTTTTATTTTTCTGAAGACCATTTGCTGTTGTGATTTTTATTATTTTAGAAAAGAAAGCCATTTCCTGCGTTCTCAGCTACATTTTTTTTTTTTTTTTGCTTTTGCAGTTTCTCTTGTTATTGTAAGTATTTGTTTGAATAAGAAATGGCATTAGGACAATAGGTTTGAAGATGGGGAAACACTGCTTTTAACTTTGAGGTGATCAGCCTAATTTAGGTCTGTATAGTCTTGTTTTTAAATTAAGCTTGGATTCAATTGCTGACCAAAAGATTCTGAACCCAGATGATGTTGTGGTCTCGTCTGAATGTAAAAATGGTAGAAAATAAATATAATGGAAGTGGAATAGAGAACTAAAATAACAAAGCAAAGATGTAATTTTATAACTTTGTATTCCAAACAGCTGCTTCCAAGCCACCTTCCAATACTCCAGTCTATCTCACTGTGCTGCTACTACAGCTTAACTATCATCAGGAAAATTGACCTTCAGAAGTACTCTTTGCAAGAGTAGCGGGATAACACCATAATTGATATTTTACCTTTTTTTTTCATATTAAATGTTATTTTGTGAGGTTTTCTGCTCCGGGCGAGGCAGCAAGAGCCTGCAAACCTCACCAAAAAGGGATCCCTGCGGAGATCTCCCACGCTGAACCGGTGGAGCAGAGCTGGGAAGCCGTGGCACTCAAGCCTGGGCTGAAACCCCGACGGAGGATAACAGGAGACGTGGCGATAAGGAGATGTGACTCTGAGCTTTAGGATCCCAGGGTTTATTAGGTGCAGGGGGGCGGCGAAGGGTGCGTGGAGTTGGGAAGGGTCAAGGGGGAACAGAACGGTTCTGGATCCGCCAGCGAAGAGCCCAGAGCGCAAGCGAACACGGGGTTAAGGGGGATGGAAGGATGGGAGGGATTTGGAGAGGATAGCCAAAGTGAGAATTGGCAGGGGAGCCAGGGAATTGGGGTGCAGGGGGGGAGGTTACAGAACTCCAAAAACCAATAATAAACCGTGGGTAAAGGAACATTCTGGCTATTAACTCTAAAAGGATAAAGAGGAGGAGAGCTTCAAAGACCCAATACTTTTGCTCCCTGATGCATATTTAGGAAGCTAGTCTCAAGGTGTCTTGGGGGAACACTTTTCTGTCACCCTGACCTGAAGGTTTCTTCAGACCCAGGGGCTTCGTCAGCTAGTTCAGCCTCCAAGCTCATCGAGGTCAACCTCACTGCTACAATTTTGTGCATTTTTTCGTTCAAATTTGCAAAATATAAGAAAAGAATAGTCCATTTTTTGGCTTTTAAATGAAACAAACACAAATCCAAGGAGAAAGATAGGAAGGTTAGAGTTTCAGGGTTAGTTATTTATTTAATGTGAGCACTTCTAGAGAGATGTGAATATTGGCCTTACTTGAATTGCATCTAATAGAAGCAAAACTGTGTCCTTCATTTGCTGAACTTATTCCATCACTGTATCATTAAATAATGGGATTCAGAAAGGTGTATTCCCTGACTGAGTGACTGTTAATGGGTTTTTTGTTTGTTTTTTTTTGCTTTGTTTGTTGTTTTTTTGGGGTTGTTTGTTTTTTTTCTTGTGGGGGGGGGTGAGTGGGAGGGAGGTGGAGAGAAGGGAAAAAGAAACCACTTTATTCTGTCTTCCTCTTACCATTATGAAAATTTCACAGGAGAGGAAACTTTTTAGAGGTCAGGAGAAATTCTCACTACGTGACCAAAAAGACTGCAATTTGACTGTGTGCTTGACCAGGGCTGTGGGGTGCATGATGAGAGGTGAACATTTCTAGAGTCTGGATTCTTTTTTCTCTCTTTTTCTTGCTAGGAGTAAAAGGGCCTGAAAATTTCTGCACTGATATACCCAAATCTATTGACATGATTTTGATTAGGCAATATTACCCAATTTTCTTTCTTTTTTCAAACTGGTGTTATCGTGTTCCAAAGGCTTTTTTGTTATTTAAAAGTTCATGCTCTGTTTTCCTTTGTCTCTCACTCCTTATGCTGTTATCCGAAATACCAATGGGATGGTTAGGTCTTCATCAGACTTTCTCTACATCAAAAAGCAGCAAGGATTTAGAAAACTGTGAGTGCTTGATTATAGTTCTGCCACATATAAAAAACTTTATGTGTGTCAAAATTTCTGGCACGGTTTTCACTCAGATCTATTTGGAAATGGATCCCGAGAATCGAGAGTAAGGACACACTGCACTATATGTGTAAAAAAAAAAGATGTTTAGGGGTAATACCACATATTAAAATAATGAAGAGAAAGGAGAAAGTGTTCTAAGGAAATAGAATTCTCATATTGCATGGATTTGTTGTTTGCCAGTAATCTGGGATGGTGATTCTCAGAATGTCCTCTGTAGAGCACTTTTATGGAGTCTGAGGAGGTACTTTTCTCAAAATTGTGCAGCAGTGATGAAAAATTGAAATACAAGGTCAACCCACTCTGCAAAGAAATTTCACTTGAGTCTGCCTCAAGGAGAATTGCCACTGTTCCCTTATATTTTGCTGGTTTATAGACATAAAATGAAGTTCACTTCTTGTTCTTTAAGACTTTTGTGTGTTGAGGACAGCTGAGTTTAGTATACTGTAGGTATTAAAATTGGAAGGGAAAGACAAAAGGAAGCAAACTGTATAGCAGAATCATCTGGGCTCACATCACTCTAAATAATATGGACATCAAACAATCAGAAGAGTAGAAACATTAGTAAATTAAGTAATCTCTTCTTTTAAAGTGGCAGAGAAAACAATAAATGCATCATTTGAAATGTACCTTCCCCTCAGAACAATGAGGAAAAGAGGGTCAATCCCCACGTCAAAGTTGTTCTCTGTAATACTGCAGTGACAACATTTGCCATGTAACTGAAGGATGTTTCTTTGCAAAATATTTGCAACCAGGACATGCAAATAAATCACTGGATAGCAGCTGCTGTATAGGAAGGAGAGAGAGGAAGTTTCCTTGATCATAAAAAGAGATTTCCCTTCTATGCAAATAAAACACCAGCTGAAATGCATCGTAGAAGTCAAATATTATTATGATTTGAGTGCAAAGACAGTTTCCTTTCAGGTGAATTAAATCTGATGGCGAGGCATTCGATTATAGAAAAGAATAAAATGTGTTGCAGCCTAAGATACACAGGATAGCAAAAGGGAAAAATATTAGGACGATGGAAGATAAGAAACCTCCTTAACAGAAACTTTGAAATATTCATTTTGTGGAAAAGAAATTAGATTACTAGAGGGGGAATGATTAAATATTGACAGAATGAATTCAGCAGCCACCACCATAAAATGTTTCAATTAACCAGTTTTTCAGGTGTGTTAAATTTCATTCTGTATGTTAGGCTAGAGAGTTTTCATAGTAAGGTTTTTTATGTTTTGCTATTACATATTCTTTCAATTGTCTCATCTTAATTGCACATTTCCCTGTTTTCTCTTTTGTTTCTACATTGTTCTTCTGTATCAATACTCATATTGGAAAAGAATGCTGAACTTTATCACTTACTCTCAAGTTAGAGAAAATTTCCTGTCCTTAAATTTTCACAATACATGGGAAATTGACATTGGTGCTGAAAAATATAATGAGACAAAATCTATTACTGTTTCTTTGTAGCATAGAATCGAGAGATGGGACTGCGCAGATTAAAACAAACGAGTGAAAAATCAAAACTCTGAAACCCTCAGAGGCTGTTTATTTCAATTGCTGAAAATGTGGCCACACAACCTCACTGCCAGCACTGGTAGTTTCACTAATGGAAATAGGATTTGCTCTAACCTATTTTCAAGGATTCCCCACTGCTGCATCTCAACAGCCACTCAGTAAAATTTTTAGAACCTAATGCTGTAGTCTTCAGTGAAATAAATACTTTTCTAAGTCCATGTATGTTTCTCTTTTTAAGACCGACAATTTTTTCCCCAAAATGTCTCATTACTTTCCCTTCATTAGCAGCTATTTATTTTGCAGTTTGGGCAGGTTGTCATCTCATGTGCACATGCCAAATGCTTCTGTCCTTCAACCTGCTCTTTATTTGATTGAGATATTGTGGTAGCTGTTTTTCACCATGTTGTGGTTTAACCCCAAGTGGTAACTAAGCCCCACACAGTCACTTGCTCATTAATCCCTGGTGGGAGGATAGGATAGGAAGGATAAAAGTAAGAAAATGTATGTGCTGAGATAAGAACAGATTAATAATTGTAATAAAATAATATAATAATAAATTGCAATGAAAAAGAAAATGACAAAACGAGAGAGAAACAAAACCAAAACCGGTGATTTAAAGGCAATCACCACCTCCCATGAGTAAATAGTTGCTGAAGCAATTTCCAAGCAAAAGTTGGCTAACTGCCCTAACACCTTCATCTTCCCTTTTATTGTAGAGCATAACTTCATGGGGAATTTTTCCATAGGTTTTTTCAGGCTGTGAGGACAGTTTTGGTACCTAAATGTGCCCACACATACATGTCTGTACCTGTTTTACATGCAATGCTGTGAGACAGCTACAGCTTCATGTACATTTTTGCAACATCCAAAATTCCTTTTATAATGGCTTGGATTCTCTGCCCTTCTGTGGCAAAGGTCTAAGGGAATTGTTTTGTGCCCCCTAAAGAAAGTGTAAAATAATTGTCAGTTTTCTCTGACACATAAACAGAACACACCTATCATTCAAGTGCAATTGAAAAGAAAAAAAACCAGGAAACAAAACAACAATAAAACTCGTTCTCTTAAACTTTCCCGGTGCCAGAAAATTAGAAGCACAAAAGAGTTTGAAGCAAAGGAACTGCTATTAATAAGGAAAGGACAAAAGACATAAGGCCTTGTCTGAGTTAAATGATGAGTTTCAGCTATGGTCTGGAGGTGATTTTCTCCACTCATTACCATTCCAACCAGCTGCACAGATGGCCTCTGAAATCTACATAAAGGCAAGAGTACAAAGGTTAGGAAATAATGAAAAGATGATGCCTACAGTCCGGTGAAATTGTAGCTTTTTCCTGTTGAGGGAAATGCATACAATCAGAAATCCAGAAATTACAAGAAGATATGTAAATAACTGTTTTAAATAACACTAAAGAGCAGAAAATTAGGGAAGATCACATGAAGGTTATAGAAAATTATGTCTATTAGCATCACTTGTGGTTAGAGCACTAAGGAAACTGTTCTTATTAACAGTTTGCTCTAACAGTCCTTCTCCTGTGAAATCCAATGCAATGTTTCCCTTCATCTCCTTCCTCCTCCCATCCCATCTCTCCGCTGCAACAGGAAATGCAGCTGGTCACACTTCCAATCCCCCTTCCTTTCTTCTACCTGGGCGATAGCAGCAGCCCTCTGGGATCCTTTGGGAAGTGGCTGGTGAGCAAGATATTTTGCTGTTTACAATGGCTAGCAATGCTTGCAAGCATACAGAGAGCTTAATTAGTTTTTCTTTATCTGTGTTTCAGCGTGTCTCAGAGTCTCTCAGTGCTGAAATATATGCTCTCTCACACGCACCGAGGAGAGAGGAGCACATTGAGAACGAGCTCATTTGGAGCATCACCTTATGGTTTCGGCAGCTCTGCTGGCTCTGCTTGGAGCAGTGAGAAATGTTTGGCAGCTCTGTTGCACGATTTTCTATGTGCTCATCAGTTTGATCCAAATGGGTGAACAGCTGGGATCTCACCATCTTGAAGACAATTGCTTGCTGGAGTTCATTTCTCTGGCAGACATTCTGCTGCAATCTTGCTGAATGGTGCTTTGCTATTTTCCTTCCTTTCCCTTTTGCCTAATGAAAAGAATATTGAAGTGCAACCGGAGGATCTTTATTATCTCTGGTTGACTCATTTTACAGTGAAAAGCATACCATTATATTTTGAAAATAATGACAAATAAAGTTTTTCTGGACGTAGTTTAAGGTGGCTTTTTCCCACTGAAAATATAAAGAAATGGTTTTTGTTATTTGAAAAAATACCCTAACCATATCAATAAACTTCAGTAATTATATGCAGAAGGCCCACATATGGTCCCATTGAGATAATTCCTATTTGTACTTTGAAAGGATGACAGAAATCTTCATCTTCTCACAGGAAAGAAAATTAAGGTAATAGGGCAAAGACTTGCTTGAAGTATTCCTGGTTGGTTGTTTTGAGTGTTTGTGGGAGTTTTGTGGTTTGTTTAATTATTTTTGGTTGGTTGGTTGGTTGATTTCTTTTTTTAAAGGCATAAAGTACTATAATAGAAGTGAGGTTTTCCCCTCCCAAAACACAAAGAGATAATGTGTTGTTGACTGAAGGACGTGAACCTCTCTGCCACCAAGTAGGTTCAGAGATTTAAACAAAATCTCATCTCAGCTTTTCCTTACAGTATATTTGATTGCAGGCATCAAATGATTTTACATTTTTTTTAACATTTTTTTCCCCAAGAAAACTATACTAATATTTTTCTCCTCTCTAAAAACACTAAATATGCTAAAGTCACCAAAACTACTTAGCCTTTGGGGAGGAACCTTAACTGTTCAGGTATCCTGGTTCTTCACAGAGGAAGCAAATTATCTTTTTCTTAGTTTTCATGGCAGAGAAGACTGAAGTAAAGCGGGTACAGTCCCTCATCTGTGTTGAAATATTTAGAAAATCCTAGATCCAATTGTACTTTTAGAAGTAATAGACAGATGTTAATTTTCTGGATGACTGCTGGTTATTTGCAGTCAGCTGATCTGATTAACTTAAATATTACACATTATAACCTGTGTAGTTAGCTCTAGGGGAAAAGGAACTGTTTGTCAAAACCTAACGACAAAATAAGAAGCACAATGGATTCTTGGAATAATTGCCTTTTCTTAATGTAAGATTTTATTCCTGGTGTGATGAACCATTATTGTTACTATGCACCTCTTTGGACATATTGTATGTAAATATGTATATTTAATGTATTCTGAGGATTTAATTATGGCTGCAAGCTCTGTTCTGTGCCCCTGAGTAATGCAGGTAAAGATCATGAAGGTTTTTATGCCTCTTCAGCCTCCCCAGGGCTGCGGTGGAGACGCTGGTGGTTTTCAAGATACAGATGGTCTTGATTTAGGACAGATTTGTGGCTCATGGGCTTGCAGTCAGCAGAAAGATGAGGACTTTCCTCCTCTCCTCTTCCTAATTATTACATCTCTGACACTAGCACAGTTCCAGAATCATTCCATCCTAATTAAAGCAAAGCCTAAGGTGCCTTAGAAGTACAAGAGGTAGGTGGTGTGTTGAGGGTGAGTAGGGATGGATCAATAAACTGGAGGTCTACCTGGACACCTTAGGTGATGTCTGAGGAGGGGAAATCAACAAGGGAAAGAAATATCCCTGGAAAAATCATTTCACTGGAGATTAAGGGACACTTCCCAAGCTGCTGCTAAAGTAGGCTGTATGCAAGCTGATGGGTTTGTGATTCTTTTTCAAGGTGGTTGTTTTTTTGTTTATTTTTTCTTTTGTTTTCACACTAAACTTTTCAGTCCTGTGAGAAAAATTGTTCAGTTTGGCGTATGTAAGAAACATTTAAGGCTGTCTTTCCCCAAAAACTTTGATCAGGTTTAGAAGTCATGATATAATCAAACCTAGTCTTTGCTGCAGAAAAAAAAGCTGGCAGAGAGGTTGTATGTGCATTCTCAGTCCATCTAGGAATAACCTTTTCAATTAATATTCTTCTTCTCACAGCCTGTTCTCTGTTAGTCCAATCCAGAGTGTAATTCTCCGGAAATGTTAGCTTTCCAAGAGAAACAAACAACAAATCTCTGCAGTGCTGCTTGGAGCAAATATCTATTCCTATACAGGAGAATGATGAGTATTGAAAATTTCTACTTCCATTTCTCTTATCCTTCCTTTAAAAAAAAAATAGTTCTTTTTATAATGTTCATTTTTTAAATGTAAAACATAGCTACATTTTTGGTGGTGGGAAAAGAGAGCTTTCTATTGGTGGCGTTGTATTTTTATTTTTTGTTTGATGGGTTGGGGTTTTTTATGTTGGTGCTTTTTCGGGTATTTTGGTCTGTTTGTTTGTTTGTTTAAGAAAAGTTCTAAGTCAAAGCTTTAAATTAAAGAAGAACTGGCTAACTGTATTTCATGTTGCTCCAAAATATTACTTTAGTCCAAATAGATACGTAGTGGAAGTATGGGAACTTTTATTTGTAAAATTTAAATATGCCAGGGATGAGATGTTCAACATTTTTGTTTAGGTTTTGAGAGATTCTCTTCAGGCATAGCTGTTTTGGTAGAAAAGGTCACACCTTTCTGTCCATGGGGTGCATCACATGACAAATTATCTTTGTTAACTTCTAAAGGAAATGAGGGAAAAATCTCCTGAACTGCTTTGTGACAGCCCTACATGTATCAGACTGATAGCCGTGAATGTAAACAGCTTTAAATAAATTAAATACAAATATTACTGAACTTGACAAGCCATAGGGATGGTTATTTGATGAATGAAAATCTAGTTTTAGCAAGGTAATGTGACAGTATTTTTGGGCAAGTTCAAAAGATGAACTTAGAGAAGTCTCTCTTTTGGAGGAAAAACCTGAGAGCTCAATCTTTCTTCAGACATATAACAACTCTCAAAGAAACACATTTAAATGTGTACCTGTTAGAAGTGGTGGGATTTGTGTTGTAGCTCTTCTACCTAATTGCCCAGACACTGAAAAAACTGAAATGGGATGGAAGAAGTTTGATCTCATTTATTTCACAAGGGGATTTTCCTATCCAGTGTGTGTATCACACTGCAAATCTAGCTCAGGTCTTCCACCACTAGTAAAAAGTTCCTCTAAATTAAATACCCAATATTGTTTGTCCCCACATGACTTATTTTGCACTGGTTTTTGTAAGAACAATAATTTTGTCTTCATTTAGGATTGTTTGGAATTACTCCTTTTTTGTCTGCACCTAGTATAAAACAACATCCTAAAATATGTTATCACCATTCTAATAATCTGAGAAATGTTCTACGAAATAATATCAGATGTATGAAAGTGAGAAAAAGGACAAACCTAAATCCTTTCCTAGAAAAATTCTGTGTTGAAAAGCCATTGTAATCGAGGCAGCTCCTGTGTTAGGAGGTGACAGGATGCCATCCATGATGTGAAGAATCATTCAGAGCTGCCTCTGACTTTTACAGTTTGTCACATTTCTGGCAACCATAATGTTCTGCTGTCAGGTATTTCTGGTTTTTTAATAGTGAGTTTTGCTCTATGAGTAGAAATGTATACATGTAACTTTCAATTCTCTAGCTTGAATAAAGCATGAGATGTACAAAAACTCTTACTTTACCAAATATATGATGATATTTTATTCTGCTGTCTTTTATTTTAATGTTAAGTGATGGGAGGAAGAGGGCCTTTTCTGAAGCAAGAGTTTTGAAAATATGTTTGGTACAAGTAAATGTATTTTTAGAAAACTAAAAATAATATTTGAAGGTTACACGCAGGAAAAAAATGGAATGAACTGACAGTGCTGTAATTTTTGAGGTTGTATCTGCATCTGAAATGTGATGAAATGGCATCCAGTCAAAAGAACTTGATGTTGTCTGCAGGTTTGAATGAGTAAATTGTGTTTATGGCATGATTATTCTGTTGTGTAATAAAATGAAAAATTTGGCTGTGTTGCATATGTTACATTAAGTCAGCCAAATACTTCTGTAACTTCTGCCCTAAAAAACCAGCCCAAAGTAGTTGGAGAAAGAGTTTTAGCTGAGCCAGGACCCTGGAACTGGTGGTGAGGGTATAAGATAAAACCCCTTGCTCCAAATAGTTCAAATGAAAATCGTGATCAAAGTGTTTTATGAATTTATTAATGGCTAGTAGTCAACTGGGTATTGCTGAACTCTAAATTTGGGATCCATAGCAGCAATAAAGTAAACTGAAATATTGAACACTTGCAAAATGTTAGTGAAACCTAACATTTCTATCTACTAATCTACAACTAAGCCCTAAGAAGTTACTATTCTCTGTGCCCAGCGACACATTGACTTCTTCCTCCCAGCCCTTGGGGTTACCAGCATCCACCCCAACTGTGGGAGAAACCTGGGGAAAGAGGGATAAAGGTCTCCGAGCAAGAGTCTGTTGGACCAGATTCTCTTTTGTTTTATTAAATCTGGATTTAGAATAGGATGAAAGATTTCTCTGTCCCTTTAGGACTATGCCTAGCCTGAAAACAAAGCTATGAATAATCTGAAGTGGTGTGTTTACAAGCATGTTTCCGGGTTTTATTGGGCTAGGAAACACTGCAGGTGAGGTCTGGACGCTGCTGCTGCTTCTCCTGTGCTTGGACACACAAAAAGGATACTTCTGTGGAAGCAAATAGTTCAAACAATTGACTGTTGCAATGTCAAGTCAGCTTGCCACAAAAGAGTTTGGAATCATTTGCTTCAACCTGCAGGAGACTAATTCCTTGAAAACAATTTACAGTACATCGACAGACTGCAGATATGACATTTTTCAGAAATACAGGTGACAAGCAGTGGCAGCTGATCTCCACATGACTATAAACTGTTCTCAAAGGCCTGGATGTTCAAGATTGTTCTTGCTGTGCAAATGTCTCTGCGTGATTCAGAGAATCAGGATCTGTTTCTAGCAAGGAAGTTGAGTTATAATTTTGCCTGAGGTTGATTTGCCCAACTCATTTGGAGTTGAGTTATTTCCCCATCCAGATGCACGAGGAATGCATTAGATAGCACTCCTGTAATAAGATTAAATGCAGGTTGAGCTAATGTTTCTCCCAACTCATATTTGTGGGGTTTCCACTGAAAGCTTTATAGGATGTTTTTTCTGTATTTTCATAGGACTGACACTGAAGCTGTGGTTGCTATTGAGGTAGCTGATTTGTATCACTATTTGTTTGTCCATTTATCTCCCCTCCTGTGCTTGGGGTGTACACATTAAATTAGTATCATTACAGTTTCCTAACATGATGTTGCCTGGTAACTTTTCACTCTCAGGCTGGCCCCAATACCAGTCTCATTATTTCTGGCTGATTTTTAGGCATTTAATTTATCCTGTTTAAATCAGCTTAATTTAATTCCATAGTGCTCCCTCTCACTCCTCTTGCTTCTGCCTCATTCAATGTTCTCACCAGCTGACAGTTTTTGTAAACTTACTTTAGCTAGAGTAGAATAACTCGGATTGCTCGGTCCCATGAATTACTACTGCCTGCCATTGTTTTTCTACATATTCTAGATGTTTTAATATATTCTAGATGATTTCTTAGAGACACAGGGTTTTCTGTGCTTTTGATATCAATTCTCTGACTTCCTGACATCCAAGCCTTATCGCTATGTTGTAGAACTGTAGCAGTGCTGGAGCAAAAAGCCCATACTGGCTCTGATTTCCATGCTGCTCTCTTTGAGATAAGATGAATCCCACCAGATGATGCAGGTATTGATGAGCATTTGTGGGAATGAAGGGGAAGGTGTGCAGCTAAATCTGCCACAAGGAAGCAGTGACAAGCTCATGACAGAAAGAAAACACGTTAATTTTTAAGAGATCTTGCATTTAATTCTTCGTAGCCTGCAGAAGACTGAAGAAATTGAGTAGGCTCAGTGTAGAGCAGCTGTGCCTCAGAACTTCTGCGGATGCTTTGTGTGGAATGTGAAGCTCAAAAAATGCAAGTTATTTTCTTTATTTTCTAGCAGCAGCAACTCTTTAACCATCTTCAAAAATAATTCCTCTTTTGAGTTTTTATTGATTGTTCATTTTCAAGAAAGTGATAACTTTCAGTCAACCTCTAGGGGTCAAAGGGTTGTCGTTTCCTGTATTAAAGCATCTTTTCTCTTAAGCCTTTTTAATTAGGTCATTCTTACAGAGAATCCTGGGAGTTGAACCCTTCTTGAAGACTAAGTAACTTTAATTGTCCAGAATAGTTGAAAGAAATAATTGCCCAATAATATTAAAATATTCTTTTCAAATTCCAAAGGATAACTAATTAATAACAGAAATAAAAGTAAGATCTCTAAGTTTAAATTGTTCTCTTAACTGGGTTACTTGTTTGAAGTGTGTCAAGTAACCTTACTCTAACTGCCCATAAAAGTCTTTATTTTTATAAAGTAGAGGAGTATTTGGCTCGTCTCTGGTCAAAAGACATTAGATCCTGCTAAACCTTTAAAGGTAATATGTATTAATCTTTATATTAAAAAATTAATAGGAAGAACCAGTATGATCCATGTACATATGTACACATTTATGTATTTATGTACATGAATATATAGATTACCTTTATACTTTACCTTCAGACTTGGAAAATCTGTTATTTTTAACTAATCTTTTTTCTAAAGAAATGGGAGGCAGTGTGCTTGTATGACTTCACAGTTCTGATAAGATCATAAGCACCACTGACTCTGAAACTGGGAAGATGGATTAAATTGGAATATAGATTAAATGGCTGACTGCAAGTTTATTTCAGCTGCATTTAAGTCCTGCACTGGTCAAAGAGGTCAAATAGAAGCCTGAATAAGCTTTTGCTGTGATCTAAGGAGTTGTGTGTCACATAACACATGCCTTGGAGCTTGGCAAATATCTTGCTTCATGTAGTCTGAGGAAACAATTTGATATTCTGCTTCAGAATTCAGTATTTACTGTCTTTTACATGTTTTGTTTTTCTTCGTTTTTTTTCTATTTTTAGGTATTTTATCTTGTCTCAGAGGCAGATATAATCTTTTCAGTGAAGGCAAAACTGAATTTTTGTCACTCCATGTATGAGGAGCCGAAACCTCTCTTTTGCTCCTATAGGAGGAGAAGCCGAAGCTTTGATTCAGCTGTTCTTGATGTTGTCATCTTATTTCCCATCCATCCAGCATCAGAACCAGTTTCTGGAAGGAGTTTGCCCCATTATAAATTTGGAATATGAAGTCATGCAAAATACACAGAATTATCCTGAAATGTGATATTGTTTTGTGCATAATACAAAATACATCCTCAATTTAAGTGTCATTCATTCTAATACAAAAGAATCAACAGTTGGGGTGCAGAATAAATTTGCCCGTTTTCTCCTGAAGATTGTTCTGCTAATTCTGGTTGAAATGAGTTAGTTGTGGAAGAAAGAGTTAAATGGTTAATCAGAGTCTGAAAGCAAGTGAACAAAAAATATGCTGACGCTCCTTAGACGACAACATTTGAAAACATACATATGTGTTGTCAGGCTTGAAACTGTACTGCAATTGTAGCTGTCATAGGTCCACTCAAATGAAATGTGTACAGCTCAATTCATTTGGTGTTTTTCTAGTCTATGAAGAAAAACAGCACATCAATGCTTCCTGAAAATGAAGAATTTCAAATCCAGGTTTTGCATGAGCAATAAAGGATTTCTAGCTATGACACATAAGGCAGGTTAAATAAAACAAAACAAAATTGTAAAGAAGAGGTTTCCTGCTGCTCCAGATGTGCACATTGTTATTATAAAAGACTTGCATTTTAAATGTGATTCAGTCATATATGTAATATCTTTGTTGCTCTATTCATTGATTTGAAGCCATATCTTGCTCTAGCTAAGAAGGTGCAATCTACCCTGCAATATAAATTGATGTGAAATGGCAAGGAATAGCTGTGAATGGCTTCCAGCAATCACCCAGTCCATCCATCTGCCTCTGCACAGAATCCCATGGAGACAATACAAGAGATTGTTGGCAACACCTCTAGTGAAGTCTTCAACCACCTCCTAGATAACTTTTAGCATTTTGCATCCTTTTCTCCTCATGTTTTACTTGCATCTTCCACGCCCCTATTTGAAAAGCCTATTTTCACCTGGAAGTTGAAATCCATTTTTATATTTCCTAATAGGTATGTAAAAAAGAGAGGAAGAGGGTTAGGAGGAAATGGAAGAACATATTGCTTTACCAAATAAATACAGGCAGACAGGAGCACTAAATAAATGTGTAAAATGTATACAGTATGAAAGAGGGCAGCAAGTACAAATAATTAAGAGGTTTATCTCAATAAAAAGATTGCTCAGATCTGAATGGTTTTATGCTGACGTATTGCATTATCTACTATTTTACTCTATGGTAATGCAGAAATTGTATGTAGCTATTGCAGTTGTATACTTTAATTATTAAGGCTGAGGTTCTAAAAACATTGTAAAATTATCCTGAATGTGTGTTTAGGAGTTTGGTTGTTGTTGTTGTTTTGGTTTGGGTTTTTTCTTTGTTTTTTAAGTTTTTGGGGGGTTCTTTTTGGTGTTGTTGGGGTTTTTATTTTGGGTGGTTAGTTTTGGTTCTGCTTTTTCTTGCGGTGGTGGTGCTTTTAGGTTTTTTAGGGGTTTGATTGGTTGCTTTTTTTTTGGGCTGTGGGTCTTTGGTTTCCATTTTTATCTTTCTTTTGTTGTCTTTCAATCTTGCATGAAAGCTCTGGGATTTCGATATATCTATGTCACATTTGAGTTTTAGGTAAAAAAAATCACAGATTTTTAACATGTACTTGGTCAGTATCAAGGAAAGATTTAAGTCTTTATCCACAATTGCGTCATGCAGGAAGCAAATATAAATCTGTATTTCTTAATTTAACATATGGACAGTAGATAAAGTAGATATTTTATCTTTATGCAAATTACATTTGACTTTATGAATATAGTTCCTGTTATAACATATTATTATCTGAATTGTGCCATTAAGCATGCAGCATTTTTCAACATCAATTTAAACAGAACTAAATGTGTCCTCTTGAACACAGTAATTGCATCCTAGCATCTCTTTTTATTTAAAATAATTCATTTTACAGACAATAATATAGTTTATCTTCTAATATAAATTCCTTGGGGCACAGATAATGCATTATTCTCTATTTGGAAGACAGGCACATCATGGGAACTACAAGAAATGAAGGATAGTAATTACATGCCTTAAGGGGAGAGGGAGATGCTTAGTTTAAATTTTAGGGGAGATATAAATGAGTGCTCTGCATAGAATGAATTTCAACCCAGATGAGCAAAACCTCTGTCTACATATTTAAAAAGAACAAAAGCATTTTAAAGAATTTAAGTTTCAGGCTGTTTTGAAAAAAATGACTTGAAAATATGCTCAATGTTGGGTTTGAGTGTCTTTTCTGTCAGATAAAATGAATTGTTTTCCTTCCATACTATTTCTGTAATTAAAAGTAATTGATCATCTGTCTTAAGAGTAAAATGCAGTAAAGACTTATTTTCTTCATCATCTGCCAATAAAAATAAAAATCAGAGAAAAACAACCAAAAAAAAAAAACCAAACCAAAAAAACCCAAAAAACAAAAAAAAACCCCAAAAAACCTGCAAATCTTGAAGTTTGTGAATAAATTTCCATCACCTTTTAGGAAGCCTTTCTACTGAGGACAAACAATAATTAAGCAGGTCTGTCTGTCCAAGCTGACTGTAAGCTGTACTGCACAGGGTTTGTCCTGTCCTGCTGAAGTCTGTCCTTATTAATGGATGTATAATCAGTGTGTCAAACTCTTTGGAAATTGAAAAATGCAGCACTTAACAAAGAAAAATGAAAAAGGAAAGGAAAAAATAATGCCTGTTTTGTTTCTAACCTCTACATGTTATAGCAATGCAAATGGCACTATTTTGAATGAGTGGATGTTATTATCAAGAGATTATTGACCAAACTTTCCTTGCTGCTCTGGTAATTCATTCATACAAAACCACAAAGCAAGGCATGGGATTTTTGCTTTTGTTGTCATTATTCTCCTCAGCATTCCCACAGGAGCAGCCAGTTATTTTCTAAGAATCCACACTCAAGGGGGTTGTTCCCATATTTGCCATAAAGTCTTTTACCCTTTTTTTTCACCAACACTTGTGTTGTATGATTAAAATAAGCCCAGAAAGGAGGTTACTTGCATAATCCCAAAACTGCTCCATTTTTAGGTGGCTGTTAGACACTTTGAGGCACCTTATAATCATCATTCCCCCATTAGCCACAGTGGATAACAGCTCCACCTTCCATGGCCTTTTGCATCCCGAGGGCAAAATGTGCTCTGCCTGTATATTTCTGCTGCAGGGGATGCATTACTGTGACCTCTGGGTGCAGGAAAAGCAGGCTGCTTGGAAATGAGCTTGGTTGTTTAAGGAAAGAAGGTCATAAATACCTAAGGTGTGGAAATTATTATTGGGTAGAGACCTGGCGGTGTACAATTCCCCCATAAGGCAATGCTGGAGCTCTACAGCTGCTTGGGTTATGACAGGGAAAAAAAAAATCAGATTTATTGTATGTCTTCAGATTAAAAGCATCCACTTATGCTTGAAATAAAGTGGAAGTCTATGTTCATGAAGTAGATCAACGATGGGGTGAACCCCTCCTGGGATCCAGCGCTGCGCGTGCCGCAGGGGATCATTTGTTCCATTCATATTGAATTTTTTCTGTGAGTCAGACTCGGATCAGTGCAGATATTTGCAAGATCAAATTCACCTTTGTTTGTTTGTTTGTTTTCAGCCGTGCTATTTTGCAGTATTATAAAGAACAGACAAGCCACTTTGATATTTCAGTTGGATTTTTTTAAAACAGTCTGGTAAATGTAAATTACAAATAAGTCTTCATATAAAAAAAAATTATAACTTTTGATTTCAGTATAGTTATTCATATTTTGTTGTTTTCTATTTGTTTGGGTAGAACAAATATTATCTAATACCTATAATAAGGGCAGAAAATTGGTCAGATGGGAAAAATTGAGTCCAAAATGTTATTATCAAACAATCCCGATATAAATGTTGGTTCTTACCCTTGAAAGGAAATGAAACAGTTAATATAAAATATAAATGCTTGCTTTCAATACAAGTATTTTAGAGCCCCTTTTGAATTTTAATACGAGAGAGCTATTTTCTAATTCATTTAAATGTAATCACTTTTCTTAAGGTTGCATTTTATGACAAGTTTGACAATCAGTCACTGTAGGAAAATTTTCCCAACCATACGGCTTTGAATACATTAAAAAAAACAAAGGTAGTTCTGTTATCAGAGAAACTGATAATGCTGAAAGCAAGCCAAGGCATGTTTAAAAAAAAAAAAAAAAGAGAAAAAAAAAGATCTTTCAAGGCTTCAACCTTTAGAGATGAGTTCATGTGAAAGAGCTCTGTCTGGTTGTGTTTTAAAGCACACCCAGGGATGCGCACAGATCCAGTGGTGCCCTCAGGGTGCCTCCGGCTGTATTACAGTGCAGCTCATTCGCAGCTCAGCCGGGATGGAGCTGCTCAGCTTCCCTTTGTGCTCTCAAAGCCACCTAGAATAATACAAACAGAAGTACCCTCAGGGCACCGCACACAATGCAGCTGGAAATGCCACAGATCCTTTGGGCTATGGAGAAAATACAAAAAAAAAAATAAAAA
>VZRM01003439.1:226772-237130 GCA_013397955.1 Grantiella picta
AAAAAAAAAAAGAAAAAAAAGGAAATAATTTGTTTTCCTCCATGGTGAATAAACACCAACTATTTGATGATTTATATTTCTGAAGCTGAGCTTGTCATTTTCTAAAAAGTTGAGGCTTTGTGGTATCTTTTAATTTCAAGAGCCAAACGATTGGTCACATCCTGAGGGATGTAGGTTGTTCCCTGGGAGATTTGCCTGTTCCTGTACACAGAAAACACTTTCAGAGCAATTTACATTTGCTTTAATAAGAAAACAGAAGCTTCAAAATAAAAGGCTGAGCAGAACTAAGAGTCGTGGCTGAAATTCTGCATGATGGAGACTCCCTTTACAAAACAAGATTGAATTATTATTAACGTGTTTGGGTTTTTTTTTTTTCACAGAAAATAATATACTGCTTTTTAAAAAACAGAAAAAGGTGCTTCAAAGCTTTCCATTTTATGAGCTACTCCTTATCTTGTCTAGCATATTAAAAAACCAAAGCACTGAAAAACCCCAGGAAGCTTTATCCAGTCACACTACCTCCTTTTATCTTAGGATAAATTAACATTAATATCTTTGATACATCGTAATAAAGTTTTCATTATAATGAAACCAAATTGTATTGAAAACAGTTATACCCTTTTATTTTTAAAAAAACGTGTAGAAGAGGGTGCTTTTGTCCTCTTATTTCTGGAACACTGAACACTTTCTTACGTTCCCTTCTAAGAGAGTCTCAGTCACAGCTTGAATCAAGTGCCCTTTTGTGGACACTCACCTTGTGCTTTGCATTGCTGCTGCCATTTTAAAAGGCTGATTATGAGTAAATAGCTATTGATAGCTATTTCCAGTGATCTGAAGGAATTTAAGGCGTCCCACAAGAGTTACTAACCAGATTCCCCAGCTGTGGTAAAGGGTTTTGTTTCCACCAAAACCAAGGGTTTCTCTCAGGCTTGCTCAGGGATGTGGTTCTACATTTTTACCCTTTAGTTACTGAATATTTGATAAAACTGTTTATCTTTCATGTTTCTACATTGCTACTTTGCCACCAGCACACGATCTGTTTGACTTTTGCAGTTTCCCTTGTGCATAAGTTTTAATATATCCATTTACTATGAACTTTTTTAACATTTTACCTCTAGTACAGCTGCAATTCTGAAAAGTGTCTTTCTAGTTTCAATTTCCAAGCAGACCACAGAGTCAGAGATTAATTTGGGTTGTAAAGGACCACTAAGATCATTCAGTCCAACCACTGCCCTGACACCACCAGGTTCACCACTAAACCTTGTCCCTAATGCCACAACTGCAGGCAGATGTTTGTGTCCCTGAAGTCTGGCACTTTGGGATATACTGCTTTTCGGGTGGAGGCAAATATCTCATTTCCTAAGCCTGTGCAGAGCGTGCTGGAGACCTGGGGATGGATGAGCTCTGCTTCTCAGGTTCTCGTATTTGGCGTTGCAGCATCGAGCTGTCTGTCCTTGTGACCCGATGCAAAGCCACCCAGAACTGCAGGTGGAGCCATGGAGGTCCCAAAATGTTCTGTGAGCATCAGGAGTGCTGCTCTCACCTTCTCAGCTCCTCTTGAGGTCAGAACAGTGGGGTCAGGCCGATGAAATGCCCCATCTGCTGGACCTTGGGATGCCACTGTAGGCTGTGGTGTCAGCTTTTCCTGCGCTGCTCGTTAAGGAAGGTCACCATAGACAGCACTCCCTTTCAGCTAACCACAAGCTGGAAGAAAACTGGAACTGTAAGGAAAGAAAACCAATTGAAACTAATTTTGGAGAAGATTGGAAAGCTGTCAGCAAGAGGAAAACAATTTGAAGAAAGACAAGCATTTGCTGTCAAGCGTTGTTATCTTTTATGAAGGCAGCTCTCAGGTTCTTGCAGTTTCTTGACAACTAAATAAAATCAGAAAGCCAAAATGCATTTTTTGGCAATGCAGAGATTTTGCTGCTGTTGTTGTTGTTGTTTGATATCACCTCTAGACTCAAGATGCAGCATGATGTATGTTTTCTTGGTTCCAATCACTAACGTCTGAAATTGGTTAGAAAAGCCAGAAGAAACTCCTTTCCCTCCAGTTTAAACATGCTTTTCAAAGTATAAAATTTCTATTTGCTCTCAGTTTTGCTTCAAGTGGAGAAAGAAAGGAAACTGTGTTGTTTGAAAACTTGAACTCCTTATGCAGAAGGGCTACAGCACCCCTTGATGAAATACTGCTAGAGTAATTAAGTCATTACAACCTTGACTGAATGTTGTGATTTTTCCTTCAAACATTGAAAAATTACCTCTTATCTGCGAGCACACAGTCAAACATGAACATAGTATTTTAGTATTTCAGTGTTTTCCCTATGGTCTGTAAAAAAATGTAATAAAATGCGTTTTTAAATAGGTGTTGCCAGTTGCACTTTAAAAAATGAATTTTCTTTCCTATTGTAACTGATTTTTTTAACTTGCCATGATTTCAAATATATCAAGATGCAGGCAAAATTTCTTCCCCCCTCCCCTCCATTTCCATTTTAGTCCATATTCTGTTCAGGTACTTTATTTTCAGTTTTCATGCTATGTGTACCATAGCACGTATCATTTGTTTGGATGACAAAAACAGACAATGAAGAACAAACACCTTACTGACCTGGTCTGAATTTTGTATGTAAGTATGGTGATCATTAGATGATGAGCTTGAGGAGTGGTGAGAGATTCAGGAGAAATGAAGTTTACTTTGGTATTCCTCGTAAGCCACACAGTGTCTGAAGTAAATCAACCCATCGTTGTGGGTCAAACAAATCTCCTGTGGCTGAAAGGGAAGTAATGAATTGATGGTATGAAGTTAAAAGCGCCACTGTCATTTAAAAAAAAATAAAAGTCTACAAGTATTGCCTCTGTGTGTCAAGGCACCTTTAACAAGTGGGATTAACCTTTTTTTGATATTGTTCAGGAGTTTTGAATTTGATGTAATCTGTGAAACTTTTTAAGTGTTAAAGTGTGGTTTGGACTATGCTACAAATTACAGAATAATGATGATATTAACTGGAACACAACACAGAAGCTTAATCTGTCTGTGTTTCTTACAAGTGTTTACAGATAACTCAGTGTAGGTGTCACTGTGCTGTCATCCAAACTATTCCCAGTTTGAGTTTTGATCCTTGGAGAAATGCTTATGTGCACAGAGGTCAAGTCAACAGCTTTCTGATTTACTCCCTTTCGTGGCAGTAAAGCTATATTTATAAACTCCACAGTAGATCTGGCTTCTAATTTATCATTCTTCAGGTGCATAAACACAGTGCTATAACCTAGTAAAAATACTGTTTTGCCTCAGGGAAAAGTCCTGAACCCAGTCCCTGAAGAAATTCCTATGCTTCTGCGTCTGTGATTAAATGGTAAATAGACCTTTGGTTGCTTTGGAATTTCTCCTGTGTTTATTTGTCCACTCTTGGATTTTGTTTGAAATGAGAGGGTGGGGCTGACGGAGTGGAAGGGATATTGCTGTACAAACACTGGCAGATTTATCTACTGATACCCAAGAGATCTAAGATGCTTATGCTTTGTCGGAATCTCTATAGAAAGAAGCAGAAAATACAGTCAGAAAATCTTTGATGTACAAAAATCTTTTTATTTTAGGTTAAGCACTATTCCACATATGTTAAGGGAGAAATTAATATTCTTCATAGTTGCTGAGGGGCTTTTTGTGAGTCAGAATTCATTTTACAGACAATTTCTAGCTCAAAAAAAAACCAACATATACCTCACATTTCTAAAGGTGTTTCTTTTGTGGGAATAATCGTCCATGAGTCATTGACTCGGACAGTCACCGTGAGTTGTCATCATCTTGGATGTTCAACATTAATTAATGCATGGTTGGGCTGGATAATTAGGGTCTTTGTCTTCCACGTTTTCCACAACACTAAGCTGTGGCCAGAATCAGTTGGCTTGTTTTGATTTGGGGGTTTTTGGGCTGTTTGTTGTTTTGACTGTTTTTTTTAATTCTTTTTGAGTTTTTAATTTATTTCCCCTTTTTATTTCTATTCCAAATTTGCAGATATACATAGGCTGACTTTGCTAGGGGTAGAAGATTGAACTGTGTTAAGAGAAAGAGAGAAATGCTGCCACACATCAGCCTTGCTTTCACTGGAGACAATGTTGATGTGAATCCAGAATGTAAGTATATTCTATGGAAATTGTGTTGTATATGAGTATAAACTGACTTTTTTTTGTTTGTTTCTTTCTTCCCAATTCAAGACAAAGCTTCTGGCAAAAAGGAAAACCTTTTGCTCTGAGTGTTAGATTATTTTAAACTACCATCACCGATGAATTTAAGAGCAGATTTGCTAGCAGTGCATCCAAAGTTTTTACAAAGAAATGACCCAAGGTTTTTGAGACTTTGAATTTCCTGTCTCGGCATCCTACAGGAGTTATGCTCCCTTTTCTGCTGCTCGTTCATCACCAGCTGGACCTGCTGTACTTACACTGCCTGTAATTTGCTAACATTGAAGGGGTAGAGAAACAGAAATGGCCTGAAAACCAAAGTAAAATATTTCTGGTATAAATAGCTTGAAGATCCTTTTTTCCTCTTTTCACTATTACTGCTTAGCCTTCGACATCCTGCAGGCTTTCTCTTTTTGCTGGATTTCACCAGAACAGACTATTTCTCCTGGAAAGCGCCTATTTTGTATACTTTGTGTGTTTTCTGAGGTTACAGGTTACAACAATTTTCAGTCCAAATCTGTGAAAGGAAAACCCACTACATGGCTTAAAAGTGGAGAACTCTTTTCTACAGGAACCTAATGGAAGAGTGTTCATTTTGCTGGAAAGGCCAAGGCTTTCTGCTAGGCTTGTGCCATATTTTCAGATATTCTTTCCTATATGTTTGTTCACGTTGTCCTTTCTAGGTCTTCAAGCAATTAGTTTTTATTTGCATGCATCATTTCACTTCTTTGCTCCTAGGATACAGCCCTTGCTTTCTGGCTGTCCTATGAATTTTTTCCTCTCAACATCCATTTGGGCTTTTCACTCATTTTGTTGAGGCTTCTGTTTGAATTCAGTATCCTCAGGGCTTCTCCTTTTCTCTTTTTTTTTTTTCCTTCCCTATTTTCTCCCCCTCCTCCTCATTTCCAGATTTTTAGCTACTGACAGGTTGTGCTGCTTATCTGAACAATGACACCAGTAACTTACATGTCTTTTCCTCAATGAATATTGTCTTTTCTTATTACTGTTTATTATTTCAATGACTGGTTTGAGTTTGGTTCTTCATTCTTAAAAATTCTATACAGAGGAATAAGCAGCAAAAGACTGTTGCATATACTGATTGGTTTTTAATTTTTCCAAGACTGGCCATGGCATTTTGTTACTAGATATTAGGTTCTTCACAAATTTATATGACTGGGGAATCATGTTACATTTGGAGGCAAACTTCAGAAAAGGATAACTGGAAAGTCCTAAAATATATTGAAGGACTTGTTTTGAAAAATGAGTTGGTTCCTTTCAATATCCAAGTATTGTTAATATTTATGTAGTTTTCACATAAATATATTTCATTCATTCAAAATATTTTCCACCACATTAATCTAAGTCAAATTATGATCTATGCCTTTATTTTGTAGTTTTAACTATTGTAATAAAAATGTTTTAATAAAAATACGATATATATATATATATATATATATATACATATATTACTGTCTTTATATTTAGGGAAATGTTTATAAACCTAATAAAATATTATTTATTGAAATGTATTATGTTTGATAATACATATTTTAGAAATAATGTGGGCATTAATAGTGATTAGGCTAGTTTTCCCCTCACTTGAAGTAGCTCTTTAATGTGAGTAGTTATTCCCTTTAGATGTTCATGCATATAAATAATTGCAATATAAAATGTCTGGTTTGCATTTTTCCACTTAAGGGATTTGCTGTAGGAAATATTTGGCCTCGGGTGAGCAGCTCTGTGCTGTCTGTGGGGTTGCCCTGTCCTTAGCACTGCACATGTTAATGTTTGCAGAATTAGAAGGGTTTTTTAATTGTAAACTTTTTAATTAATTCCTGTCTTGCGTGAACTAAAATTTCCGAGGGTTGTGCTACAATAAGAAATGAAGAAAAAAGATGATTGAGTTTTTATTAAAAGTAAAATGTGTTTAAGATTGTTCCCAGTAGTGAATAAATTTACCGGTACTGTATTAGTGACAATTAGTACAATCGGTGAGTTATGTATTGTTGGGGAAGTAGGTAAATACAGAAAATACAAAATATAGAAAGTGAACTTTTTTTCCTTTTCCAAATATACTCTATTCTTTAGGCATTCAGTGAATTAATTTCAAGGTTTTATTTAACTTCAAAAGGTTCACGTCCTTTGACCTATGCAGTCCTCTCAACACCAGCTGGAACTAAGAAATGTTTTTGCAGGACAAATAGGCATGAAAAGAACAAAGCATTGGATGCAAGGAGAGAACAGGACATTCTGGTGCTATACTTGGGCTGTAGAATTTCTTTTGAAAGTAGAAACCTGATGTTCAAATACAGGAAAATTTTTAAAGGTGAAGCTTCCTGATACCTGAACTTATTTTTTTGTTCCTGGGAGAACTATCTCATGATATAAAGTGCCACTTTAAAGTATTTTTGAGTTGAGGAAGAACACTGTATGTCAATTAGAATATACTTTTCCAATTATTTGTTCTGAGGATCAATTTAATTAATATCTGGACATAGACTGTTGATCTCATTTTGTGCTGTGCTTGGTCCTCTGTTCCCATCAATATGATACACAATTAATTCAATTTTTCCTGCTGAAGTTTCTCATGAGCTGTAGCAATGGACAGGATAGAAGGATCAATGTCATTACATTTACAATTAAGAAGATAACAGTAATTGTTGTAAATTAAATGATCATTACCTGGCATAATTATGTTTGTGGCAAAATCTCTATTTTTCTCATTTTAACTTCTGCATTTATAGAGAATAGAAGCACTCAGATGTATACTCATGTACAAATTAAAAGTGACATTGAAAAACCCCAAACACAGACAAATTAATCTTAGAGATGGTATATGAAAGGCACAATATTTCCTTCAGTTAGACTGATAACTGTACAATTGATACTCAATCATCACTATTGAGAATACTCTGTTAAAAAAAAAAAAAAACAAACCAAAACATCCCTTATTTTGAAAATAAGAATTATTCTTTAATTTTACATTAGAATTATGTTCTAAGAGACATTGTCAGTGAGACTTTTAGTAATTTCTCATTTTTATTTATTGTCAATTGTTGATCTTGAAGCTCTTTAAATGCTTCACCTGACAAAAATAGTCAGCTTCTTTTTTTGGTTTTTTTAAGGCTTATGATAGTGTTGTTTGTTTTAGGCTTTGAACTGCAGTGTGTTTGCTGGTGTTCTGTGTGTATATACTGCATTAAACTGCATTAAACTGCATGTGCATCTGTTGGCTAAAATGGGCTTAAACTGGGGTGCAGAAGCAGTGTCTGCCCACAAAATAAAGACACTTTGGCTTTCTTTTACTTATTCATTGACTGGTGAGTTGGCCTGAATCCATTTTCAAGAAAATTAGGAATAACCTCTCATGTTTTTCATGGTAAATTTACAAAAAATCCATAGCTGGCATGTGTTTGTCAAGCTGACCATCACTTTTTATTCTTTCCTTGTCTGCTAAGGTCCCAGGCTAAACTAACAAAGTTATTCTGGTGTCACAGTGTGTGTGGTCAGCAGCTCTAGAAAATTCTTATGGATAAGGGTAAGGTTACCTGTAACTTAAAAAAAAAAAGGTTAGAGCTAAATATAGAAATGTTTAAAAGAATGTACAAACCTGTTAAAATAACTAGACACAGTAGTATGAGCTCAAGATTCACCAGGATAATTCAGTTTGTCCTCTAATGGTCGTATTCATGGGTAGAACTAAGAAGCCTAACTTTTACATTACATTAAATTGCTAAATGCCCCAGAGATGCTAAGCCAGAAAACACTGAAGATTTGTACAGGCTGTGCATTTATCTTATCCCAGATCACAATTTTTGTCTTTTTTTCTTCTTTCCTACATTTTCCTTGGTTGAAAAATTGCTCGAATTCTGACAGCAGATAAAAATAAAACTGAGCATATTAACATGTTAATGTATATTGCAGAAAGGCCTTTTCAGTAAAGTGCTGATAACAGATGCGTTTTTAGAGAGTCGTCTGCTGAGTTGAAGTACAGCAGAATCCTTTGTGTTTGGCAGCTTGGGAACCACAGGAATTACTAAATTAGGTGTTCCTCTGCATATCCTCAGTGCATCAGTTCAAATGGAGTTATTGTCTCCTTAGAGCATTTGTAAAATGGCATATTTTAGTCTAATGACTTCGATTTTTATTATTACAGAAAACTGAATAATTAATATGCTACACAAATTCCTCTGCAATTATTTCAGATGTCCATTGGGCCTGAAAAATATTTCAGTGTGAGAAATTTTAACACATGAATTAGAAAGGTTTTTAGGGGCTGTGCAAGATTAGACACCCCAGATTCTTCCTTTTGTCAGAGACTCCTACATAATTTCACCTTTGTAGCTTAACCTCTACCCATGTCTCATACAGGAATCAAAAAACAATTGTAAATCAGAGTTGCTAATCAGGAATATTAAATACAAGCTCACACTATTTTAATCTGGCATTACAAATATTTACGATTCAGTGAAGCAGGGAAAGAACATGTTTGAGTTCTGGTATTCACCTGCAGTAATCATATGGGACAGGGACAGCTAATGAGAGACTGCTTCAGATTTACTGGTTCTGTGGCTATGAGACAAATTACCTGATGGTCACTCCTGCAAATGTTTTGGTCCTTATTTAACCTGGATCCTTCCCTGGAGATGTCTTCCATCTGGATTTTGAGAGTTAGTGTTTTATCATCTTTCAGCAGAGGCTCAGTGAACAAAGGCTGGGATTCTGCTGGCTTCTCATCTTTTCCTCCTTTCTTCCCACCTTCCGCTGGGTGAATTTCTTTGATGTTTCTGTAGCAACATCTGTAAAGAACAACTTTCAGAGATACTTTTGGACCTATTACATTTCTTTTCTCAATCCCTCAGAAAGATATTCTGTGAAATAGATATATTTTTATAAACTGAGATTTGATCTGTGTTTTCTTACTCACTGAAAAGTTCTCTGAATTGTATGGAGTAGATTTGGGTTTCCCTGAGGTTACTTTGGGGTTTTGGTTGGGTTTTGTTTGTTTTGTTTGAAAAAAAAAAAAAGGGCAAACGATAAAAGCTTTTCCAGCCTTAAATTAGATAATGGTATCAGAACTAGTAATTCTTCAAAACAATAGGATTTTTTTTCTTAATAGAAAAAAGAAAAAAAGTACTGATTGAATATTCTGAGAGGTTCTCATGGCTACTAAGCAGGTGTTTTTCCTACCCAGAAAAATGAGAATATCTGATAGAGAATTTGTTGAGACAGAAAAATGGATAGCCTGTAAGAGTAGGTTGGCAATCTCTTTGGGTTATGGCTCTGTAATGATAAAGAGGAAACAAAAAGATATTCAGAAGAAAATGCAATGGGTTTTCAAGTACTGATGGTAACACCATGTTGCTCTCATAATTATAATAAACATAGCTTGACATATAATCAAAAAAGGAGGCTGTTGAAACACCAAGGTGGAAAGTTCTCAGGCCAATGCATATATTCCAGTAGAGGACAAGATCATAAGTCAAACTCCAGAATTAAGCTTCACTTAATGCAGACCAATGAACATTTACTATTTGTTGTTTGACCATTAATTCGTACCATGATTTATACAGACCTATCAAACCTGATCTTTAACTACTTCTTTGATTAAATTGTGATGGAAATAAATGATGCAAATAAGATTAGTAGGTTTGAGGACTGCTGGATCATGCTGTATGATGGGTTTTACATAATTCAATCCTTAATGGGTATCCAATATGCTTAAATCATATTTCTAATTTTCCTTTAAATAGTTTGCATTACTAATTTGCTTCTAAGAAATTTCTGTCAATCAAGTTAAATACTTTCTGCAAACTGCTTACATTCCTGTCAAAGTGTACTTGCTGTACTAAACACCCACATTCTGTTCTAGTTCCATTTTAGTTACTTTTTATTATTTTTTTTAATCTTTCCTCCAACATAGAGTTAGTGACTTCTCATTGATGGGCATCCAGGAAGCTGAACACAATATTTATTTTTAAAATACATTCATTGAATCAGTGCAGATCTACATGGTGACTAAAAAGGCAAATTCCAGGTTTGAAGGCTGTGTGTGGGTGTTCCAGCAGTCCTGCCAGTCTTGCAGCAAGGGCACTGCTAAGTTCCTCTTGCATTCCACTTAGGCAATATTCCTTTCTGATGTTTTGCTTTCCAGGTTGTGGAGGTTGAACCTCCGTGAG
>VZRM01003440.1:531-16121 GCA_013397955.1 Grantiella picta
CTCTTGGTCGTTGGTGTACATCTGGGATCCTATTTCTATTAAAAGGTAATACCCTTTTCCTATACTGTGTGTCTGCGGCTCAGTTTTTCTTACGAGCATTTTAGGCATCATTCCCACTTTGTTCCTTTCCCTGTCCCCCTTGGGTTTCTTTACCAATGAACAGTTTTCAGATCTAATATTGCCACGTTGGTGCTTCATTTTTCTTTTTTTGGTCCGAGAAATCCGTTAAAAGAATCTTTCCCAAGTCCCCCTTTTAGAGCGGAACAGGACAGCCTTGAAACAGCACCTGGTCTCAGCTTTTTCTGAGCTTATCAGAAATAATGTCTGCTCCCCTCCTTATGCCTGACGCCTTGGTGGGCTTACCTAAAACAGAGGCTAGACTAAGTGAAGAGAATAAGAGGCAGTCATATTTATTGAAGGGCCTTCAGGTGCATTTAGGGCAGCCACAGCCCACCCAGGGGCTACACCCAATATGGATGATGGTTCACAGGTTTTTCATACTTTACAAGTTTTGTCCATTTGTATATCGAGGGTTATTCCTCCAATTACAGCTTCAGGTAATGAAATCAACTACTACAAGTTTGCTTCCCCCAATTCACTGTTGTTTATGTATCTTGGGGCCCGAGACAGCAAAGTGTCCTTGAGTTTTGGGCTTAAAGAGGAATTGTTTTGTCTAACAATGAGAGAACAGTATCTTAGCACTCTATATGGAGTCTAGAGTTATACACTAAAGAATTACAGGATTACAGATACATGAAAAATATAGAAGCTAAAATCCTAAGGTATCATGCCCAGCCTTGGAAAATACTCCTCTTGCCTGAATGGCATAACATTCCTGTTCTCACACTTTCAGAGAAAGTGCCAACCCAAACTGCAGCCAGGATGAAACACTGTGATGACTAAAGCCCACTCTCTTGCGTCCCCAATAAACAGCAGTCCCAAACGGGGCCCTTCGAGCTCTCCTGGACCACAGCAGGCTTTGACCAGCAATCTCTGTCTGAGTGGGACACCTCCCAGAGCTAGCAAACCCTCAGGTTTGTGATACCTGGAGGATCACCGAAACACGACGTTTCCTGGGCCGATACCTCACTCCTCGAGGCCTGATCCTTCACCCGTCGGGAGATGTAAAGGCATCCAAAGTGAGTATTTCACTGACCTCTGAGGGGAATTTTTCACAGGTATCTTGCTTGCACTGACTGTTTCTGTCTGTGTACATGCTCCTGTGCATATGCTGCAGCAAATCTGAGAGAAATCCTGCTTTCTTAGATGTTTAAGTACCTCAGATATCCAAGTATTCAAGCCTGTAAGTAAGATTAAGTTATAGTGTTCTAGTTTGAAAACAAACCAGTGGAGAAATTAACCCCGCACAAATATATACTGAGAGAGATTCCAAGCCAGAACTACAATTTAATAGGACAAATTAAAGTAAAGACAATAACACAGAAACGTCAGCATTTTATCCTTGCCCTGACTGTTGTTTTCTCACTGATACTGGTCACAGTTGCACACACACACACACCCTCCCCACCCTAGGTAGTTCTTGTTTAATTTCTGCTTTGATTGCCTGGATTTTGTTTGGTTTCATTGTTGCATGTGGGAACTGACAACTAGCCTGCCTTTGCTCATAGACATCAACTGTGTTGCAAGCAGTTTTGGACTCATGAGAAACAGAAGCAAGAAACCAAAACAACGACCAGGAAAACAACTTGGAATGCAGCACCTGCAAAAGGGAGTCTGCTGTTAACAGAATATGTGTGCTAGGAATAGCCATCCAATGATGCTGCACAATAACAGGGTAGAACCAATAGCTTTATGGCACAAATGTTAGAAAATAGTATAAGAGAGACTTTGTAGTAATAAATGATGCTTACGCCTCCCTTTCTACTTGGCCTGGGGTCGTGTCTTTGTGTGCCATTCCCATCTTGAAACAGCAAAGGTTGCTTGCTTTCCTTTGTTGTGCTTTAGCTGTCCTGTAAACTAGTAGAGTGAACCTTGCCAACGAACTTCTTGTGCTTTGTTGCTTAATATGAAATCTGACTTTTGCTCATACCCTTGCCAGTAATTTTTTATGTGATCTCAAACACACTCATTCGTGACAGGTACCAGGGCTCTCAAAACCAGCAGAGGAGCCAGAGCCTGAGATCATCACTGAGTGCCTGGCATTTGACCATCTCCATAGTCTGTGGAAAGGCTTTACATGATAAGGGAATCTGTTGGTTTTGCTTGGCCCCGTTTTTGGTAGTGGCGGAGCCAAAAAGATGGCTCCTGTGAGAAACTTCTGGAAGCTTCCACCATGTCCAGTGTGGGAAGGTAGGAACAGGCTGCAGGCAGCCTAAGCCTAGATGATAAACAACCTTGTGGGAGAAAGAAGCGCAGAATGCAGATGTGTGTTGACATTTTAGAACAAGAAGCAGAGACATTTGTGACCAATCAGAAAAGGCATGTGTACACAGTTTGCTAGTCAATTGTAATGCAAAAAGGAGTGCATGTTATGTGTGTAATATAGAGAAAAAGTATAAAAGGTTGTACTGTGGGATAATAAACAGCTGATGCTTGCCACCATCTTGAGTGTCAGCCTTTTGTCCACTGTCAGTCCAGCAGAGCCAATCCCTGACAGCACTGAAGATGATGGACATGCTGCTGGCCAAGCCTGGGCCAATTAGAGATGGTGGTAATTCCTCCCTTTCTCTCTGGGAGCAGCTTCTATCAAATGTAAAATAGAGGTTTGTTTACAGAGACATCCTGCAGGAGCATCATCATAAAAAGCCCTGGAAGACCAGGGAGGAGGGGATCCAACACCTGAAAGAAATGGAATGGTTGGATGTGCTTCTTGGAAGGGATGGGCAACCCAGCAGCAAACCTGACAAGGTCAGGTGCACAGCGTGAATGTGGTAGAGCCTTGGGCATCAGGGGCCATCTGGATACTCCAGTTTCACAGTGACAATGCATTTCGAGGACAACCAGGAGAGAGTGTGCTCCATGGCTAGCAAACTCAAGATGTATGACAGCAAGATCCATGCCCCGATGGTTGCCCATATCCCTGCTGTAGAGGCATTGATTGAGAGTCTCAAAGATGAACAGAAAACACTTAGAGAGGAGATAAAGGAGAACAGTTTCCATGTGGCACTGGTGCAAACCAGTGCCCCCAAGGTCAGAGCCCAAACACCCCCCAGTCAGAGAGAGAGGATATACCCCATGAACCAACTTGTGGTACTTCTGACTTGACCATTGAGAGCACATGAGATGGTGGGGCAGGAAACCTACCTGTGTCCTGGCAGCCTGAGTACAAGAACTGAAGGAGAAAGAAAAAGGAAAGTCAGTGAAAGTGAGCGCAGTGCCAGTTTCCCACAGGCAAGGATCTGACCCACTGGAAGATACCTTCCATATGTATTCACAAGACCACTGTTAGAGGGGCCCTGCCTCTAGCCAGGCAGAAGCACAGGACAACCGTGTCTTCTGGACCATGTGGGTTTGATGGCCTGGCATGTCAGACCCACAAGGCTTTGGTTGACACTGGACTACAATGCACTCTGACACCATCAGGATATGCCAGGCTGGAAACAGTGTCCATTTCTGGGGTGACAGCGTGTTCTCAAGAGCTGACAGTGTTAGAAGCCGAAGTGAGCTTGACTGAGAAGGACTGGCAGAAAAACCCCACTGTAACTGGTCCAGTTGCCACTGGACCAGTGTCCTGGGCATTAACTACCTTCGGAATGGATACTTCAAAGACCCTGAAAAGCAACTCCACCCCTAGTTCCTCATGTAGTGCATGCCCCTCCAGGTGAAAGCAAACTGTGGCCTGCACTCTGCTGCTAAAGGGATGTAGAAGAACACATTAGCAATGTCAATAGTTGCATACCGCTTTGCTGCCTTGGACTCCAGCTCGTCCTGGAGTTCCAGCATGTCTGGCACAGCGGTGGGGTAACTTCATTCAGGCCACGATAGTCCGCTGTCAGTCTCCATTCTCTGTCAGACTTGCACACCAGCCAAATGGGGCTGTTGGAGGGTAAGTGGGCCTTGCTGACCACCCCTTGGCTCTCCAGCTCACAGATCATCTTGTGAATGGGGATCACGGCATCTTTATTTGCTCAATACTGCCAGTGGTGAACTGTTGAAGTGGCAGTCGGTACTTGCTGTTCTTTAACCTTTAAGAGTCCTACCACAGAACGGTTTTCTGACAGTCCAGGCAGGGTGTTCAAACACTGTCCTACCATCTGTCATGTACTGATCCAGGCTGCACTGGAGAAGGGTGCCTGGCTCTTCTGCCTGGCTTGCCAGAAACAGATGCCTTATCAGCTGGTAAAAATATGAAGCAGACACAGCACTAAAGGGAAAAAGGGTATTACCTTGGTTTTAATAGCATCCGAGGTGCACACTCGTCAAAGGTGGAAACACGTTGAGAAGCGCGCCACGTACAATGCATATACAAATTTATGGACCTCTCAGATTAGCACACTTATCTAAAATCCTCCAATAAGAAACTTAATAAATGAAGTAATTGTCTCCCTGTTCTAATTACCTGCTCCTAATAAGACTACAGCCTAGTTTACTAAAACATGTTCCAGAGAGGAGGCTCCATCTAAGGTTGGAGCCTCAAGTTCTGAGATAGTATGAATATTTAGTCTTCCCACCCTGCAGAACCCCCAAACTAAGCTAAGTATCAGACTACACAAGTTATAATCATGTGGAGCTAAAGTAGAAGGAGTGTTTGTGAAGGGTACAAGGAGAGGGAAAGGGTATAAAAGTGTATAAAAAGAGTATAAAAAGAGTATAAAAAGAAAGGACAAAAAATTATCAGGCATCAAGACTTGGGAACATTTGCAAGACATTGATGACATCACTGTGTGGGGGCACATGGCAGCAGAAATCTTTGAGAAAGGAGAAAAGATCAGCAAGATTCTCCGGAAAGCCAGATTTGCCATCAGAAAGTGTAAGGTCAAGAGACCTGTCTGAGAGATCCAGTTCCTGGGAATGAATTGGCAAGACAGACAATGTCAGGTACAATGACAGGTACCTAAGTCCTCAACAAGATCACAGGGATGTCTCCACCGACCAGCAAGAAGGAAATACAAGCTTTCCTAGGTGCCATAGGTTTCTGAAAAATGCACATCCCAGAGCACAGCCAAATTGTGATGCCTCTCTACCTGCTAACCCACTGTCCTAGGTTACAATATAGATGTATTTAAGTATTCTATTACCACCAGCTGTGGGCTGTTAGCTGTTATCGCCTGCTAATGAGCCACCCCTGATAACAGACAATGGGCCATCAAGAAGCCACCACATGACTCATGGATTTATCCTATTGTGAGATGCTCCATCCAGGAGGGAGGAGCCAAGCATTCCCACCTGGATATAACCGGGCCTTAGAACTGCCTAAGTTAGCCCTGTCTACTGGGTTCCCAGAGGACAAGTGCTACCCCTGGACCTTCAGCTGGAGACTAGACCTTCACAGGATCATCGCTTCAACTGAGCTACTTCATTTGGACTGCTACCACCACCCTAACTGGGTGTCAGGTTGTATCTGACTTTGTCAGTGCTTTTCCTTGTATTATTTCACTTATTTTTAGTTTTTCCTGATAACTTTAATCCTGACTTGTGATCTCCCACTGGTTTGTTTACAAACCAATACACCCACTAAAAGAACAATTTCCACTGGGGCCCTGAACAGCAACACACTTTGACCAGATGCAGCAGGAAATTGCTCACGCAGCAGCCCTTGGCCCAGTCAGGACAGGATTAGAAGTGAAGAACATGCTCTACTCTGCAGCTGGGAATAATGGTCCTTCCTGGAGCCTTTGGCAGAGAGTGCCTGGTGAGACTTGAGGCCAACCACTTGAATTCCAGAGCTGAGACTTCAGAGGGTCTGAAGACAACTACACCCCAACAGACGAGATCCTAGCACCCTATGAAGGAGCTCAAGCTGGTGACTCAGAGGTGACTGGCACGGAAGTACAACTTCGCCTGGTATGCCTGATGCAAAAAGATTTTGCTTTTATTTATTTTTCATATATTTGTAGCTCTGTAGAGTATTATTGTATACTTATATATTTCTTAGCTAAGTCCAGTACTTTTCCTACCCTGTTACACAAACACCTTCCTGGAATCCTATTCTAATCTTGCTTCTTCAGTGAACCAGGGCCATTTCACTTTTCCAAGTATTTGGACATAAACAGTGTGGGGTTAGAAGCAAGGGGGAGCTTCATTAGAGGGGCTGAACAAAGATGGGGAATTACTTCATTAGCTGTACTTCTAATTGGGGATTCTTGTCAATTATGCTAATTTGCTAAACTTATAAAAGTGTCGAAGCCCTGTATCACATTTGCATTTTGCCATAAGTGCACCTGGAGGACCTTCCTTAAACGGTAACCACTTTTTATCACCTTAATCTTGTTTGGCTCTTGATTTTAGGGGCTATAAGGCAACACCTTGACTACCAGTTCTGGGGTGGATGTTTACATATCGTGCCACCAATGCCAATGGAGCAAGTGGATCACTCTGATCACACAGCAAGCCTGGACAGGAAATCCTAATCACCCTGTGATTCTGGAGATCATAACAGTCTGGCCTGAAGGTGAGAGTTATGTACTATCTTCTGAAGAAGAAAAGGAGCAGGTGACATATGCTGAGGAAGCCCCACCATATACCCAACTACCAGAGAATGAAAAGCGATACACCCTCTTCACTGATGGCTCCTGCCGAAATTTAGAAACAACCTGGAAATGGTAAGTTGCTGTATGGAGCCCTACACAGTGAGTTGCAGGAGCTAACAAGGGACAAGGCAGATCAAGTCAGCTTGCAGAGCTTAAAGCCATTGTCGGAGGTTGGGAGGAGGCTTTAGAATTTTTCTCCATCACTGTTACCAAGCAACAAATAGATGGGTGATTAAGAGCCATCAACTCTTTTGTAAGAGACAAAGGGTGTGCTTGGGCGAGGCAGGGAAAGGGAAGAGCCGGCCATTGGAACACTCATTCTCATCCTCGGACGCTGGAGGAGAGGCTGCTCCTTGTTGCTGGCTGGGACCAGAGGAAGTTCAGCTGTGCCCTGTTCTCTGCTTCCAGCTGGGTGAGCTTTGATTCAACCTCTTTTCCCACTGGGAGGTGCACGTTTCCCTGGGCTGCGTTCTCTCGCAGTAGCTCCCGGGAGAGTTCGGCTGCCTCTGCTGCCTGCCGCCCCACCCCCCGCCGCACGAGACCGCAGCGTCTGCTGTGACTGCGGAACCCTTGCTGCCTCGCTAGCTAGCCGGGAGAGCCAGCCCATTGCTCCCCTCTGCTGCCCTGCTTGTAAATCTGAGCTGCTTACTGCCCTGCCTGCCTCTCAGCCTCTTCCGCCATCACCAGCTGCCTGAGGCTGACCTGACCCTGCGCCACAGCGCCACCTGCAGCCGCTCGGCAGTCATCGCACCTGCCCTGTCTGGCTGGGAACTCAACAACGCTATCTGCTGCTTGCGACCATGATTACAACACACAGGAAAAGGCTCGGCAGCTCAAAAGTCATCTGCTACTGGTTTCTGGTTCTGTTTGTGGTTGTTATTATTGTTATTGTTTGTTTATAGATACTAGTAAAGAACTGTTATTCTTTTTTCCCACACCTTTGCCTGAAAGCCCTTGATTTTTAAAATTAAATAATTTGGAGGGAGGGGAAAATCACATTCTCTGTCCTAAGGGAGGGTTCAACCTCTCTTAGCAGACACCTGTCTTTCAAACCGAGACAGCCATCCAGTTGGCTTTGGATATTGCTGAAAGAGAGAAGTGGCCAAGGCTCTATCTCTGCACCAAGTCATGGATCGTAGCTAATGCTCTGTGGGGATGGCTGGACTGTTGGAGACAGGCCAACTAGCAGTGCAGAGGGAAACCTGTCTGAACCACTGAGATATGGCAAGACATTGGTGCCCAGGGAGAAAAGCTGACTGTGAAGGTCTATCATGTGGATGCACATGCACCCCAAGAGTTGGGCCAATGCAGAACAGCACAACAATAAGCAGGTGGATCAAGCTGCAAAGGTTAAAGTATCTGGAGAATCAGGTAGATCTGGACCAGCGGCACAAAGGAGAATTATTTTTAGCTTGTTGGGCCCATGATGTCACTGGTCATCAGAGGAGAGATGCAACATACCAATAGGTTCATGACCAAGGGCTGAACCTAACTATGGACAGTATCCCACAGGTCATCCACAGCTGCCAGACGTGCACTGTGCTGTGATCAAGTAGACCAAGAGGGGGAAGCCTCTGTGGTACAGTGGATTATGGTCAAAGGTGTGGGGAATGCAGAAGTAGCAGCCTGCTGCAGCCATCCCAACCTCAATAATAGCTCTGTTCCCATGAGAAAGTGCACACCAAAGGATTAACTCCAGCCATAAACTTCCTATGCTACCATCCAGAAAGCTGAGCGGATGTGTGAATGTGTATGTGTGCATAAGTGGTAAGAAAGCAGAAACGTTGCTCTACAGGTGCTTTGTTTTACGTGGCTGTTTTGCCTTTCCTGCTGTCGCTGATCCCAATACTTGTACATAGAAGAAACACATAAATACTGAAGTGTGTGTAACAAAGATTGATCCTGCCAGAAGAGAGCAGAGGTCCGTGTTACTTGTCAAGCTGCTGCAAACTGGTGCCTGTATCGGGACCCAACTACTGAATCTCCATTGGCAGCCGCCACATTCAAACTGAGCTGTATGTGCAGCGGATATCTGAGCCTTCATCTCTACTTGCAGGACAGTAAGGCATAAACATGAAAGTATGGGACAGGCTACATCTCATGAGCATAAGCTTTATTTAGAAATTTTACACAGAATTTTAAAAGAGCAGGGATTTAAAACCCCATGTGCTCGTCATGGGTGATATATCAGCCACATGGAAAACCGTGTGTACTGCTTTAAAAACTTTGCAGCCTGCTGAGTGCCCTGTTGCAGATATTTAACCTTTTGATCCTGCCAGAAGAGAGCAGAGGTCTGTTTCATTTGGCTAGCTGCTGCAGAGAGCCATGGCAATTTGACTACATCACCCTTCCATAAACCTGCCAAGGCAAGTGCTATGTGCTGACCATGTTGAAAGCAACCACTAGATAGTTGGAGACCTACGTTTTGCCTCACACTACCACGTGGAACACCATCTTGGGCCTGGAAAGCAAGCCCTTTGGAGACATGGCACCCTATCTCCATTCATAACACTACTACAGCTGTGAGCTTTTGGTAGAAACACACTGTGACTGTGAACTTTTAACAGAGAAGATACTGTGTCTGCAAACCTTTAGCAGAGAAGCAAAGCATGCGGAAATTGCTACCCGAGAAAGAATGTTAGGAGATAAGGAGGAGACATCTGGCTCAGGAATGCAGCTACAGCCAAAACAAGAGGTTTTGTTTTTAGGAACTTGGGGAACATGGTGAGGGTTTTATGGTAATGGCCAAATTATAATATGCATGTAGTGACTGTATATTAGCAACACTTTTGTAGAAATTGGTGTAAAGCAGTTTTATTCCGGTTTTTGGAGATTTGGTGACAAGCAGGCACTATGACAAGGGGACTCCAGGCGCATGAAGACACTGTCCATGCCCCAACATGAGCCCAAATCTCAGCTGTGGAAATGGACTTGACTGAGCATAGGCAGAGATTGAAAAACAAGATTGAAAAGACCCTTCAGAAACTCAGCAAGGATCTCAAGGAGGGCCTTCTTCAAATTTAATCAGTTCAGACCAGAGGTCCCGTTATCAGAGGCAGATGTTCCCTAGCTAGGGAGAGGGGGTACACCCCATGAGTCAACTTGTGGTTCTTCCTGTGTGAGCATGGGCAAGGCATGAAAAGATGAGATGGAAAACCCACTTCTGTCCTGACAGCATGGCTGCATAAGCTAGAAGATGAAACCACTATTAGAGTTCCACCAGAATAAATGAAACTCCAGTTTCCCATGACTGAGCTGCTAGGTATAACAGAAGGGAGGATGACATGTCTGATCCCCTTGAAGGTACCTCCAGAATGTATGCCCAGAGAAGGAACAACAGCCAGAGCTAGAGGGGCCCCTAGCTCTGTAGAGGCATGGGAGATTTGTGTCTTTTGGACAGTGTGGATCCGATAGCCTAGCACATCAGAGCCACAGAAGCTTTGGTTGATACTGGTGCGCAGTGTACCCTAATGCCATCCGGACATGTAGGGGCAGAATCCATTTCTATTGCTGGGGTGACAGGGGGATCACGGCAGTTGACCCTGTTAGAAGCTGATGTCAGCTTGATCGGGAATGAGTGGAAGAAACACCTTACTATGACTGGTCCAGAGGTGATGTGTATTCTTTGTTTAGTTTATCTCAGGAGTGGTTATTTGAAAGAACCAAAAGGACATCACTGGGCTTTTGGGATAGCTGCTGTGGAGGCTGAGGGCATTAGACAATTGAAGATCTTGCCTGGACTGTCAGAGGACCCTTCTGCTAAGGGAGAGATGAGGAAGAGGAGGCATTCGTTATTCTTCAGTGTTGTCTTCCAGAGAAACCACTACATATGCTGAAGCCCTGCTTCCTGGGAAGTTTCCAAACACCACTCACTGATGGGAAGTAGAGATTAACTTTCCCTTTGCTTATGTGCACACAAACTTTTGCTTGTTTCTTTTTTTCACTGTAATAAACTGCTTTATCTCACCCGCTGATTGTTCTCCATTATTCTCTTCCCCATCCCATTGGGAAGGGGAGTGACAGAGTGGCTTAGTTGGCACCTGGCACCCAGCCAAGGCCAAACAACTACAGGCTTTTTGGTGTCCAAGTGGGGCAAGATAAATGCAGTTATAATATATATATGTATTGCATGCTATAGTAAATGGTCAATAGTAGTTCTCAAGTACCAAGCTCCTGTGTGGTACATGGCATTCGGCAGCCACAATGCTTATCTTTTTATTTTGGTGAGTTTGGAAACATGTTAAGACAAACAATGACAATGAATGAATACAACACGTTCTGCTGGCGCAAGGTAGATTTCAATGTGGATAATTATGTACTGCAGACTTCCAGAGTCATTGCTCATCCTTATATAAGCTGTTTGATAGTGTTAATAATATCAACTGATATTGTTGTTATGCTAGGGAATTAATGGAATCTGTTGTCATCCCTAGTGTAAGAGAAAACAACCTTTAGGTGAGGATGAACAAGGATGCTCACAGTCTCCTCTAAAATGGAACACTTCACGAATTTGTGTGCTGGTTTGACGCTGGCCAAGCACCAGGCACCCACAACAACCACTCACTCACCCTCCCCTGCAACTGGACAGAGGAGAGAAAATACAATGAAGAATTCATTGTGGGAGATAGAGAAAAGCCTTGTAAGATAAGCTTTCTCACCTTTGTTAAATCCTATTCACTTCTGTTGGCTCTTGCTCACCAAAATGCATTCTCGGACATGTCATATAACCAGAGAATGGGTTGTGTGACTGGCATGTGGTCACCTCATGGACTCATCAATTCTCACAACAGTGGGGTGTCTCCCACAACACAGGTATTTCCCCACTCTCCCACTGGGCAGGCCATTTTTGAACATGCCCACAGGACATCGAAAACCATGCTTGAAAAAAAAAAGAAGGGGGAGTCAGAGTGCCCACATGACAGATTAGCAAAAGCCTTGTATGTTCTCAGTTTTTTAAATTGAGATGAGGCTGGCCAAACAGCATGTGAAAGACGATAGTATTTCGATACAAAGGCTTCAGTGATGGTAAAGGACCTGTTAACAGGGCAGGGGGAAGGACCCTTAGATCTATTAACATGGGACAGAGGTTATGCTTGTGTTTCCACAGGTCAACTCATTAAATGGGTTCCTTCGAAGTGTATGAGACCATTTGTCACCCCATTGTGGCAGGATGTTCCCCCCCCACCGCTTCTGCTCCATGGTAGAAGATAGATAACCCCAGTGGGGTCAACAGCCTAGCAGGGGTTATCTCTTAGCGCCTGAAAGTCTAAGACCTCTAACCTTAATTCATATTGTGGTACAGAGAGAGGATGCGAAAAGAGAAATTGTACATGCTGACCAAGCAGGCACACTTTTGTCCTATAAAAGACACACAAATTTTCACAAAGGTAGAAGCTTTTCTACACGGACACTGGAGTGTGAGAAAGCCTCTCCCTAGAGTCTGGATGTAACTCTGTGGTAACTTCCTGAGAATTGGGGGAGGATTCTGATGTATGCCAGCACCAAAATTGGATTTTGGTAAGATCATTGGTTTCCTAAATTGTATTCTTCTTTGCTAGCAATAATAATAACAATAATAGGTACCTTTCGCACACCGTATTTTTAGCTATTCGCAGTTTTTCCTGTTTGGGGTAGTATATAATTTGTTTAGCTATTCGTAGTTTTCATAAAGTATATCATATACAAGTTGTTTAGCTCCTTGTTCTGTTATTTCTTGTGTCTAAAAAACAATAATTTATTTTATAATAGACCTAAATTGGCCATTATTAAAGAGCTTGTGAATGAGACTGAGTCTGGGGTTGCTGGTCACTCTAAAAAGGTTAGCTGCCAGTTGTCACAGGCCTAGGCAACTGGCAGAAATCTATCAACCCTCTGTCTCCATTCAGAACACCCATCCTGATTGGTAAAGGCATTGCAAATGCCTTACCGCTAAAGATGGATGAACAAATGTATAATGGTACACATACTGTATCACGTTTATATTGTTAATGTCATAGGCATATACTGATGTTTTGAAATGTTGTTACTTTAACTGCTTTAAAAAATTTGCACACTGCGGAGCGCCCAGTTGCAGATATTTAGCCTTTTGATCCTGGTCCTATTGAGCCAGAGAAAAAGCCTGATCCTTATCGTTTTTTAACTCCTGTAAAAATTCAACTGCTGCACAAGTTGGGTGTTAAATGACATAAGGAAAAAGAGGCAAATCATGCAAGGAAAGTAGTGTTTCTTTTTCTTCACACCAGTGAGGCAGCTGTGGTAACTCCCCTCTGGGAAGCACCAGTGTTAGAAATAATGTAACTTTTAGAAGTTTTTACTAGATTTCTTTTTTCAGGCTTTGTTTGCTTTTGCCCTGGGGAAAGGAATTCTAAGTTTTTTTCAGGGGACAGTTGCACCACTCAATGTGGGATGAGCTTAACATCTCAACAGACTGGGGGTAGCATAGAAGATACACTGAAGGTAACAACCATCAGCCCCAGCTGTGTCCCCCTGGCATGGCTGGAGACACCTGGTCCAGAAATGACTGATAAGAGGATCAGGGAGTGAGGACTGAATTAGCATCAGAGGTGAAGCAATCCATGACCAAAACCAAACTAATCATTAGAAAAATTATGTCATTTGGGACCAATGAGCCGGAACTGCTTTGGGTTTTGTGTATATAACTCTGTAGAAAGCCTGTTAGAAAGCATGGATGTATGGAATATTTTCCATAGCACATCCTGGCCAGAATAAAGTAATGCCTGATTCTTTATCACTTAGAATATCGTGTTAGAGCGTTTTTATCTTCCTCCCAAATTGGGTGACACTACCATGTTCACACCCATCCTGAGGTGTCAACTCCTCTAATGGGCCATAATGGACTCAATGGCACCAGGACAATAGGTTACAGTAATGACTTAAGACCATCAAAGACTCCCAAAATATCCCATGACTCATGTAATAAGTAAAACTTTGTTCACAAACCTGCAAGAAAGAGGAAGGGGCCCCAACCCTGCACACCCTATCAAGATAATTGCTACATGTGTTACAGCCTGTATCCTGTATTTTCTAAGAGTAAGCTGCTTGCAGAATTTCGCAACAAAGTTGCTCAAAGAGCACTGAAGACGTGCAAGGAAAAAGAGAAGCCTGCCTCCCATGACCACCGAAGGGCAGAAGAAGACCCCCTAACAAAACCCCAACGCAGGCGCTGTACCAACTGCGGAAGCTATACGTGGCCAAGAAATAGAGACTGCATAAAAGGAAGGGACTCTGACTGTCTCGGTGCGGTGTTGTGGGCGGAGCACAGGCTCCCCGGCCGCCCATCGTTGCTTTGCTCACTACTCGCTTGCTTTAAATAAATCAAATTATACTTGATTGGACATTGTTTCTGATTGATTATTGAGACCTAATTTATAACAAATTGGTGCCGTGACTCGGATAAGGGCAATTCTTTGGAGACCCCTCAACGGGAGGCGCCTCGTTGTCACAACGGCCCGGAGAGGGTACTCCTTTGAAACCCTTACTGACGAACCTAAATTTCGGGTAGTGAGCAAAGGAAAACCCCTTAATCTTTCTGCACGAAGCTCCGAACGAAGATGCGGGAAGTGTGAGTATGTGTTAACTGTAACACAAGGGGTTCGTTCGGTTGGGGTGTCCCAGAGTGTGGTGTGTGAGATGTCCAAGTGGGGATGAAGCGAGTGCAGACTCCTTTGTAGTGCAGTTCCCATAGCCCGCGAGGGAGTGGGCCATGACCAGGAGGACCGGGTGAGTTTGTGTCTGAAGGCACTCTGGAAGATGGGACAGAGGAAGAGCAAGCCCTCTGGTCCCATGGGTGGGGGAGCATCCCAAGTAAAACTCCCTGATATACCTCCAGACAGCCCCTTGGGGTTGATGATAAAATATTGGGATGATTATCCCTCAAGAAAAGGAAAACTAAGGCAAAAATGATAAATTATTGTATGGCAGTTTGGGGCAGCCAACAAATTAGGGGGGACCACCTCTATTGGATCTTTTGAGGATTGGAATTGGCAGGCATTAAACGCCTATGTAAATTCTAAACCACCTTTTAACCAAGAGGAAAGTGAATATTCTGCCCTATGGATAGCCAATGAAACCAGGGCAACCTTGTTTGTCTTAAATAAGGAAAAACCCAAGAAAAGAAATATAGAAGAAACACCTCCACCATATATCCCTCCACCTCCTCCACCAGATCCTGTTCCACCTCCCCCAGTGCAGCCCTTGCCAGTCCCAAATGTGCCACAAATACCCGCGGGCGATGACACTCTACCCACTGAGCGGCGGGTCACTAGAAGTCAAACGAGAACTAATATGTATTCCCTCAGGGAAGTGGGCATGGGCATGGTTAATCAGCCTGGAGGAGGACAAGCGCCTGGTATAGGATATATAGCAGTCCCCTTGAATTCGGCAGACGTTAGGGAATTCAAGAAGGAAATGGGACACCTATTAGAAGACCCACTGGGAGTAGCTGAGAGAGTAGATAAATTTTTAGGTCCAAATATTTACACCTGGGAGGAGATACAATCAATATTGGGCATTCTATTCACGGCAGAAGAGAGAAGAATGATAAGAGCAGCGGGGATGAGGATTTGGGAAAACACTCATCCACAGGGCCCTATCGGTGATGTGAAATGGCCCCTTCAACGGCCTAATTGGAATAACCAGGATCCAAACGATAGGGCACATATGCAGGACCTAAGAACCATTATTGTCCAGGGAATTAAAGAAGCTGTCCCAAGGGGACAAAATATGACAAAAGCATTCAATGAACAACAAAAGAAAGACGAGGACCCTACTGAATGGTTGGAGAGACTCCGAAGAAATTTACAGTTATACTCTGGAGTAGATCCTGATTCCCCGGTAGGGCAGGCCTTGTTGAAAACACAGTTTGTGGCAAAGGCATGGGTGGACATTAGGAAGAAGTTAGAAAAGTTGGAGGATTGGCAA
>VZRM01003441.1:0-21627 GCA_013397955.1 Grantiella picta
AAGCTCAGAGAATCTTTCTCAGAAATGAGGCCAGGGTAAAAACGAGGCTGTGCTCTCCAGCAATTTCAGAGATCATATAGAAAATGCCCCATGGCCTCTCCCTTTATTTATGAATAAAGCTACAGGACTCCTCTGTTTCCTTTTAGGACATAAACCTCTGTCATTGTGGATTAACTTTGCTAACAAACCCGAGTATATATAACCTTTGGGTTTGGAGACTTCAGCCACCACCACTCGACAGATTTGGAGGAGGATCAGAACTTTGACAGGACTGTGGCCGTCACTGTGATCAACAGGGCACCAGGTTGTATTCAGTCTTTGGGAGTTAAAAAGTTTTCTCTGTGTCATTGTATTTATCATAATCTCTTTAATAAATTGTAACTCTGACCTATAACTCAAGGTTATTGAGTGGGTTTCATTTCTCCCACCAGTTTACTTTCAAACCAGCACAACCATGAGCAACAAAACATAGCAGATTGGCAGCATTTGTCACCACTTTTGTGAAACCAGGTAAGTGAGCCCATCAGTTTAGAACAGCACAGAAAGCTCAGTGTGCTGACCCCACAGCCAGTCACAGGTAGAGTGAGGTGAGCAGCTTAATGAGACATCCAGACCACCAAAGTATGCTGCTGCTGAGTCGATCCAGTACTTGCTCAAAAATGGTCAAAAGAAAGCACCCCCTGTGGAGTTCGTGTTGCTTCCTCGAACACCTGGAGCAGTCTCATCACTGATCCATCTGAAGATGCAGTTGCCTTATTTTTACCAAAACAGCCCCCTGTGTGTTTAGACCTCGAGGAGGGCCATTAACCTAACTAATTATCCAGGAGTTGGAGGTTAGGATTTTTCCTTTTGTATTCTTAGGGAATTTTGTCCCATCCATATCTAAGAGACAGTAAGGATCGGTACTTAACAGAGACAAAAGATGTACCCATGATGGGTGGTAGGATTGCACCTGGCAGCACTTCTCTTATCTGAGAGCTTTCTCTCGGAGGGGCAGAGATCCCGGGGGACTTGGGCCGGGGGGAAGGGTAGGGGCACAGCACAGCTCCTAGCTGGCTCTCTTGCCCTCTGGGCACTGGAGGGGACAGTCGAGCTGCTGCTTCCTGCGGGAGAATTCACTGCAGCTGCCGGAGCCCTGTGCTTTTCCTTCCTTACTGTGGGTGAGCCTTTGCTCATAACAGCAACTGTTGAACTGGGACCTTATTAACACCCAATTTAACTAAGGACCTTCACCATCCATGCGAGTGCCTCAGGGGAAAACCTGGGACCCTGACCTCCTTCCCCCTGTGAGAGGGCGCGTCTCCCCCCACTGTGTGTGCAGCTGCTACAGAGGCTGTCGCTGCCTTCGGTCTTTTTTTTCTGTTACACTGTAACCCCACAATCCCCACCTACCCGGACACCTGCTGCTGCCACAGCTGTGGAGTTCCGGCTGTCTCTTGCTTGCTGCCCTGGTGAGCCAGCCTCGCTGTTCCAACCTGCTGCTCTCAAGCCCCTGCTGCACCCCGTCCTGCCATGGCCAGGTGAGGAAGGTTCACCTGAGCTCGCACCACAGCGCCCCCTGCAGCCATGGGGGAATCATCGCACCTGCCCTGCCTGGCTGGGAGCCCAACAGCACCCCTGCCGGCTGTGACTGTAACTGCACCAAAGGGGAGGGTGCCTGGCACTTCAGAGAAGGCTGTTACCGCATTCCTGGTTTGTTTGTTGTTGCTTGTTTGCCTTGTTATAAATATTAGTAAAGAACTGTTATTCCTTTTCCCATATCTTTGAAATCAAGGGGCTCTCAGGCAAAGTTATAGTAATTCAGAGGGAAGTGGGGGGGGGGTCGTCATATTCTCTATTCTAAGGGAGGTTCCTGTCTTCCTTAACATACAGCTGTCTTTTAAACCGAGATACCAGGCGAAAAAGGCATTATCTCCCACTACCTGTTGGGTAGTGAGGTATAGCCTCGCATGAAATGTCACCAATATTTATTGCCAGATGTCCAGGAAGCAAGAACCCTCCTCAGTGAGCTCCCACAATGCAACAGCTTCTGACTTTTTCAAAGCCCAGAGGGGCTGAAAGACCTTTGGGGATCACAAGTACAAAGGTTCTTGTTCAGTCTCGGTAAGGGTAAAAAGACTTTCGAGATGTTCTCTTTGCTCACCGTGAAGATAAATCAAGCCAGTGATTGGGGGACACAGAGAATGTGCACAACAGGTTGTCCTGAGGAAGATAACCTGACTTTTCCTCTAACTCGACAGCCATGTGATCAGTCTGCATTCCAGCTACGCCCAGGGCAGCACTGTGGCACAAAACAGACCTGCCAGCCTTCCACCAAAGTGCCTGGCAGCTGTCTGCACTTCCTCTAAAACCTGGTGTCCTGGGGAGAGTAAAAAATGACAGAAGACAGGCAAAATTCTGCCATCCCAGTTCAGTAGCTTCCAAATTTAGCTTCCCATGGCTTTTCACCTGGGCTCACACCCATGCAGCTCTTGTTCACAAGTGACAACCACAGGACTTGTGTCGCTTTTCTTGTTTACATTTCAGTCACTTACCTGCGGGTAAAGAGCACTTCCTTCAAATCCTGGTCTGCTCCCACAGGCGGAAGAACCTCCTCAGACCTGCCTCTAGCACTTCTTGGCCTCTTCCTCCCCCAAAACAGCAAAGCTCTCTTCTACCATCAATGAGTCCTGCACCTGGAGATACCTCAGCTAGCTGCAGAACAGTGACTCCAGGGCAGACACGGAGGATTCACTCCCTTTTGTGTGGGAGCTGGCAGTGGTTTAAAAAGGAGAGTCAAAATGGGCTTCAAAATACACACACACAAAAAACTACCCTTAGGTTTTCTTGTATGCATAACACAGAGAAGGAGAGCTCTGTCTCCAGGCTGTAAGCAGCTGAAAACACAAGTAAAAGATGTTCTCAATCACACAGCAGCTTCTCAGAGACGACTTGGCAGTTTTTCCCTCCCTCTCTTCCACACCTGTAACACATTTCAGTTTAGACAGCCACTCAAGAGGAGAGGTTGCTTGGTTTCCTTCAAGTCTCTAAGTCTTGAAGGGTAAGACTTAGAAAGTGTAAGAAGTGCAAGAAAATGGGGTGCTGCAGGCTAGGTGTCAGGAAAGACAGTCCAGCTCTCTCTAGAGAAAACTTGTTGCTCTTCATGTAACGTGAGAGAACATATAATGGTCAAAATAGTTTTAAACAAAAAACTAAAACAGATTCATCTTGACTCAGCAGTGGTCCTGGCCCCACAGCCCTGCAAGCACAAGCCACATAATGGTAGTTTGGTGGCAGAGTCCACCCGAACAATTAGTCTAGTTGAGAACTTGAGTTCAACCCCAGGTTCTGCATTCACAAGTTTGTAACTTAACCAGTTTCAGGGCCTGGATCACAGGTGCAGTCTGCCAATGTCTTCTCACCATTTTCTGGTTTTTCTGGTAGAACAGGCAAATTCTTTTATAATTTCACAATAAGGAACATCTCATCCTGCTTCAGGAAAGGGCTGTGGGATTCAGCAGTCATAGCATGTTGCGGAGCAGAAAAACCTTACAAAATGAGGGCCTTGTTACCCTTGTAAAATCCTTGCTCACTCCTGTTACTTTAACTAACCAGAAAAGCATTCTGGGAGTGACTCAACTAAACTAAAGGTGAAAAACAATTTACATAATTCTTGAAAACAAGTAGTAGAACCAGTGACTGCTCACACTGTGGTGTATGGTGGTTGGTTATACCTGATGCGTGTTCCTATCGTGGTTTGTGGTGGTTGGTTAAACACATTTGTTGTGCCTCCCAAGTATGTAAACTCACAACAAACTAACAGTTTAAAAACCCTGGATTTTTGCAATACAGTGACTTCACCTACTACCACGGAGTCCGTGCCTTAATTGCCACAACAGTGATTAAAGGGGAACAAAATTAACAGTGATGGACAACTAGTTCTGCTTTTTTTGGATCACACTGAACATAGACGCACTCAGATACTGAAACACCACCATCCACATTGCTGGAAAGCAATGGGAAAAGTCCAGGAAGGAAATAGGAGTCCAGGTATGTTATCTAAGTCAAAGTAGGATATTTATTTATGTAACTGAAAGTGATAATTCTAGTGCAATGACAAGGCCAAGTTTCTTTATCTCTACTTGGAAATGAACCATCTCCCTCAAAACATTTGTGCTTTACTATCATGTGCCTGTCCTACAGTCCCCAGACTGTGTAATGCACACTTTACACTACTGAGAATAAGGAAGCACCTCCTTGGGGTTTCACAATAACCACGGGGTTACTGCTTCATTTTGTAACTTGCGGGATACAAAGAATTCACTCAAAGCATCTTCATTGCAGTGTTTCCCACTGCTGTATTTTTATCACATTAATGTGACTCATTTACCCCACCCCAATCCCATAAATTCATGATTAATCCACATTTATCCCCCGTAAATAGGCAAAGTGCAGCGCTCTTAAACTATAACAATGGCTCCAAGCAGGAGTTTATCACAGAAAGAAATTTTGCTAATAGAAAAATGTGATTAAAAACAACATAGAAAAGTATGGTCACTGAAATATAAAAAAATATATACTGGCACTTTATGAAGGCACAACAGGAACTACCTCAGGCATCCAACCAACAGCCTATGGTCACATCCAAAACAGAAGGGTCCCCATTTCAAAGGCAGCTTGACAGAAGAAAGACATCTATCAAGGAGCACATGGTAAGTGTCATTACAGCAAACATGGGCACGACACTTCTCCTACCAGGCTCAGCACTGAAGCAGAACTGTGTGAGCAGCTCAGCGCAGAGGCCCATCTGGATAGGGAGTAGCAGATAGGCTATGTCAAGCAACTGTGTCTATGTGTCATGTGATGTGTCACAATGTGTCACTGTTGCAAGGTAAAAAACCAACAAGATGACTTTTCTGTAACAAAAACTTCTAGCACTTGGGGGTTTTCATATATTTACGTTTCTTCCAATAGAAACAGGAAAGACCAAAGACTCAGAGCACAAGCAGGTCAAATAAGTGGTGTGACTGGTGCAACCTCCTCAAGGCACTGAGCACCCACAGTGTGCAAGCTAGAGTGTGGCTGCAGGCAGCTCTCTTCACCCCAGTGGCCAGGGCCAGGCTTAATCTACATCGCCTTTATTTCTGGCAGTTTCAGGGGCGGCCACCCCTGCCATTTATAATATGACACCAGCTGCTTAGGCACTTCAGCCAGAACCATCTGGGAAAGTGCTTCCTGGGGAGCCTGAAAAGAGAATGGGGAGGATAAATCAGAAATACGACTGAGAACAGATTTGTTAGCCCACTGAAAAACTCTCTTACAGAATTTGGAACACCTGCCCCACTCATTCTATTTTAAAAGTTGCTTGCTACAGCTTTAGGAGCCCTTCCAGTCAATTTCACTGAGCACTGCTGATGAAAATCACTTGTTCTCACCTCAACTTCAGACTCACATAGCCTTTATAAGACCTGAGTCCAAGTGCAAAACTGCCCCAGTCACTAGCAGTGTCTCTTATTGTGGGTTTTCATTTGAATCACTCAACCCAATTGACCACACGGAGTGCATGAGCACCAATGCCAACAGTGGAAGTCAGGGGGAGCTGGGGAGTGACTGGACTGCTTTCAACAGCAGGGAAGACTGATCTCAACTTCAATCACTCATGGGACTCAACATCAGAGACTGACAATATGATCTCAGTTTCTTGACTAAATGTTCACATCCCAAGACAAAGAACATCCCCTTTAACCCTGTAATAGCCAAGAGTATACAAGACAGTATGTGAAATCAATTATACAATGAGGGCTCTCAAGAACTGCAAGACAACAAGACACACAGTTTTGATCACGGAAGGCAACATCTCAACTCTCACTGGGAACAAGCAACACAGGCATGCCCTCTGAGCATGCAGTTTGCTGCCTTGTCAAGACCATGGTCACTTTTCGGATGCATATATCCTGGCAGCAGGACTCTTCTGAATTTAAAAACAACATACATTTTTGAACTGTCAGAAGGGCACAAACTGGATGATGTCCCGTGCAGCTGGGTCTCCTGTCACAGATCTCAGAACACCATTGTCTCCATCAAGGAACTCCATTGCTTTAAAATCAGCTTCCCCAACACCAACAATGATAATGGACATGGGCAGCTTAGAGGCATTAACAATCGCTTGCCTAGTTTGGTCTAGATCAGTGATCTCTCCATCTGTGATGACCAGCAAGATAAAGTATTGCTGAAAAACATGAGAAAGCATCCAGTTAGGTATTTCAACACCAAAGCTCACATAACGGAGGGCAGTACTCCCTTATGCAAAGAAAGAAATCAGATGTTGCTGTGGATGAGACAAAACCAGAAAATTAAAGAAACTTATGTTCATTCACATTTTTTCCTATGCCTCATGATTTTCATTGTGAATTTCCAATTTTCTTTGTACTAGAAAAAAGAAAAATAATTAAGTTTAATTTATAAAAAACAGTTACATCAATTGGCAAAAGTACTACTAAATCAACACAGCTGCTTACAAAATTTACTGATGGGTGGGTGCGGTTTTACTGACTGATGTCTCAGAAAGGCTAGAGATATTTAATATCCCTGCAGTATAACTCAAAAAGCCTTGGGTTTTTTTGTTATCAATAATTTATATTAGAACTATTAGAAATCTCAAAAGACAGCAGTGACAAATAACATGAGATATTCTAGAGATAACATGAAGGGAAGAATACAGGAGCTTTTCCAGACAGAAAGGAGTACTTCAACCAATGCATTAGCGTGATAAAGTGTTTAAAATTTCCATCCTTTTCCAGAAACTAAAGTTTTGTACCTGGTTCTGAAATGAGCAACTGCTGTTTTTAGCAGCTATTTACAGACTCAGAATGAGGCAAACACAATGAAAATAAGAGAAAACTGAAATTCCAATTCCAAAGCACAGTTAACACAAGAGTACTATTGCTGTACCCAATTGCTGACAGATTCTTTATTTAAATAGTTAGCTTTAAATCTGAAAGAAAAAGTAGAGATATTTAACGCATTAAAAGAATTAGGAAGATTTCCCCAAACTGCTGGGAAGGTTAAAAAATACTCTCAGAAATGTAAGAAATGGATCTCCTTAGTCCAAGTGCCTGACAGCATGTGAAATATATTTGATATACACAGAAATGTAAGTAGCACCAAAAACACTGACACAGATAGGTGATAAAACAAGTAGCACAGTATATATCAAAATTCTTTGATTGGTCTGTCAAAATGAAATCAGCTAGAATCAGGACATCCAAGTCCTTCACCCTTAAGCAAAATGAACGAAGTTTAAAGAAACGAAGTTTAATTTTAACAGCTACCACAGCCACATCAGCACACTATCGAGCCTATGACCATAGAGCAGCACAGATGCTCTGCAATCAGCACACTGATTGAACAGTTCTCAAGACTCCATGCCATTATGGTGCGAAGGATAGTCAAGTCCTCTGGTAGTTTCTTGGAAGCTTTTTCTCAACATTCTTGAGAGCAAAATTGGTTGGCATAAAACTCTATTCTGTGTGCATGCCCTACAGGTGACAGAGCTTGGTAAGAGAGATTAGAGTGAGGCCAACTGCTGCCACAGTCCAACTGGTCTAACAGCAAACACAGCACCCCTGTACAGTGCAACAGTAAGTACAGTGTTAGCAAACTGCAAGAGAAATAAACATCACTTGAGCAATGAAATAATGTCTACCCAGTATAGGTTCATATCAGTATGTACCAAGAGAGCACTGACATGCTTTCTGTAGGCTGACAACAGACAACCAAACTTGGGAGTCTAACGAAGGAAGATAACATCAATTTACTATTCCATTCTATTCCACCATAAACACGGAAAACAGAAACATGAACCCAAACCAGATCCACAGTAAACACTTTGCACTTACTGCAGCAGTTCCTTGTTGCAGTGAGTATGCTGCAAACCTTGCCATGTGGTTTATTATTGGAGAGAAGTTGGTTGGCCCATACAGTTGAATCTGAGGCAGAATCTGGCAGTAGGCATCCGCTATTCCTTGAATCCCTGTAACACAAGGAAGAAAAGCTGCCAAAAGAGCCCACAATTCCTCCAGTCATTATTTTATAAGCATTACTAAACAGCACAGCCAAAGGACAACTCACATAGCTATGAACTTCTGAAGGGCAAATAAACAACAACATAACAGGAAATACAGGAAGCACAGAGATGAAAACAGTGAACAGCTGCAGAGATCAGATTTGCACATTTCTTGCCCATTCCACATTCTTCACATCAGTCTTTGTGCCTTTAACATCACAAACATCAGGATTCTAGCTTTTGAGTTGGCTGCGCTGATTAAAAAGGCTTTAATCTAGGTTTGAAGGGGGAAGGGGATAAGACCAGGCTTGGCAGACATAAGCCTAGGGGCTGGCATGCCAGCATTTGGGGTGAAATCAATAGCCCAGCTGATGTACAGCTGTCTTTCAAGTGTGTGAGTCTCACTGGAACACACTTGTACACTTAAGGAGACAAGCCAGAGACTCCCCTGGTAATAAAAGCCAAAAGGGAAACAGCAGAAAATTATCTCAAAGGAATTATGAGTGTTTCTCTATGAAGGTGACACAGCAAGCAGCCCAGCTGAGGTGCTTTACACTAATGCACAGAGCACAGGCAACAAACAGGAGGACCTGGAAGGCACTGCGCTGCTAGAAAGCTACAACCTTGTGCCATTATTGAAATTTGGGGGGACTCTTATGGATAGAATACAGCTATTGATTGGCTACAGGCTGTGAGGTAGGAACAGGCAAGGAAAGAGAGGTGGAGGGGTTGCCCTCTATGTCAAGAGGTGGATTGAGTGTGAAGAGCTGTCTCTGAAGAACAGCCATGTGGGTAAAAATCCATGACCAAGGCAACAAAGGGAACTTCATGGCTGAGGTCTACTACAGACTGCCTAATCAAGGGCAGCCTATTGATGGATGAAGCCTTTCTGCTCCAGCTACAGAAGGCATTGGACTTGCAGGCTCTTGTCCTGCTGCAAGACTTCAACTGCCCTGACATCTGCTGAGAAAGTAGCACAGTGAGCTGTAGGCAATCCAGGAGACTCCTGGAATGCATGGAGGATAACTTCTTGACCCAGGTAGCCAACAGCCCTAATAGAGAGGTACATTACTGGATCTGCTGGTCACCAACGCAAGGCATCAATCAGGAACATCAAGATCAGAGGCAGCCTGGAGTGCAGTGATTATGCATTGGTGAAGTTGGCAGTCCTGAAGCATATGGGTCAGGTAAGACTAAAGTTAGGCCCCGTGAAGGTCAGGAAAACAGACTTCCAGCTCTTCAGGAAGACAGTCAGTGGGACCCCTAGGAGACTGCCCTTGGGGACAAGGGAGGACAAGAGCTTGGCAGATTGTTATGGAAGCCTTCCATAGAATACAAGAGCTAGCAATCTCAGGAAGGAAAGCAAAAGACCAGCATAGCTGAGTAGGGAACTTCTGGTCAAACTAAAGCAAAAGAACCAAATGCATAGACAGTTGAAGCTAAGGCAGGTAAACCAGGAAGAGTATAGAGACTGAAGTTCAGTCTGTATAGGGATTGTTAAGGTGGAGCTGGAACTGAACCTGGCAAGGCAGGCAAAGCATAAAAGCAAGGGCTTCTACAGGCCCATTAACCAGAAAAGAAAAGTCAAAGGTGTTAGCCCCCAATCAACAACACTGGAAAACTGGTAATAGATGAGGAGGCTGAGGTACCCAATTACTGCTTTGCCTCAGTCTTCAATGACAAACCCTCTTCCCACACCTCTTGAGTGGATGGACAGGCAGGATGAGGCAGGACAAGGACTGGGGGAGCAAAGTCCCTCCCACTGTAAGTAAAGATCAGGTTGTGATCACCTGAGATACCTGAATGTACTAAAGTCTATGGGACCTGAAGAGATGCATCCCAGAACCCTGAGGGGGTTGGCTGAAGGAGTTGCCAAGCCACTTTCCATGATATTCGAAAACTCATGGCAGTCAGGTGAAGTCCCAGGTGACTGGAAAATGGGAAACACTGCCCCCATCTTCTAAAAGGGTAGAAAGGAGGACCCTGGGGACTACCAGCCTGTCAGCCTCACCTCTGTGCCTGGGAAGATCATGGACCAGATCCTCCTGGAAGCTCTGCTAAGGACACAGAGGTGATTCAGGACAGCCAGCAAGGCTTCACCAAGGGCAAGTCCTGACCAACCCAGTGGCCTTCTACGATGGGGTAGCTCAGTAAACAAGGGAAGGGACACAGATGTAATTTACCTGGACTTCGGTAAAAGCCTTTGACACAGACCCCCACAATATCCTTCTCTCTGAATCAGAGAGAGATGGATTTGATGAGTGGACTGTTAGATGGATAAGAAAGTGGTTGGACTGTTGCATCCAGAGGGTCGTGCTCAACAGCTCAGAGTCCCAGTGGACATCAGTGATAAGTGGGGTCCCTCAGGGGTCGGTATTGGGACCAGTGTTATTTAATACCTTCATTAATACATGAAGGGAACAAGTGTACCCTCAGCAGGTTTGCAGATGACACATCTGAAGGACAGAGCCATCCAGAGGGACCTGGACAAGCTTGAAAAGTGGCCCATGGGAATCTCATGAGGTTTAACAAGGCCAGATGCTGCACCTGGCTCGGGTATCAGTTCTGGTATAAATGCAGACTGGGCCAGGAATAGATCGAGAGCAGCCCTGCCGAGAAGGATTTGGGAGTGCTGGTGGATGAGAGGCTGCACATGCCTGTCCATGTGCACTGGCACCCAGAAACCAACTGTGTCCTGGGCTGCATCAAAAGAAGTCAAGGGAGGGGATTCTGCCCCTCTACTCCCCTCAGATGAGGCCCCACCTGCAGTGCTGCATCCAGTTCTGGAGTCCTCAGTGCCAGAAAGACATGGACCTGTTGGAGCCAGTCCAGAGGAAGCCATCGAGCTGATCAGAGGGATGAGCACCTCTCCTGTGAGAAAAGGCTGAGAGAATTGGGTTTGTTCAGCCTGAAAAAGAGGAGGCTTAGGGGTGACATAATTGAAGCCTTCCAGTTCCTGAAGACAGCTTACAAGAAAGGTGGAGAGGGACTTTTTACAAGGCATGTAGTGACAGGACAAGGACAAATGGGTTCAAACTGAGTGAGAGGAGGTTTAGAGTAGATACTAGGAGGTCTGTGCAGCAGAGGCAGGGCTTGCCTTTACAATAGCCCTGCTAATTCTGCTCCAAGCAGCTGTGCTTGACCATGCCTTCAGCAAACTTGTTCTTCATTGCAGAGACTTAGGCACAGCGGTGAGACCCAGCAGCTCATGGAACTCTGAATACTCTCCACAGCCCTTCCCTAGCAGCACACCCAGACAAATACTCAGCCACTTCCCCAGTATCCTCAAGACTCTCCACTTTTAAAAATGCCATTGCATTTGCCACCGCAATTTATGTGATAGCTTCAGCAGCAGGGTACACATGAAAGTATCTCAGCAATTTCAGATTTAAGGCCCTATGGCACACTTGAGTAAACGCTATCTGTTCCCTATAGTTTTTTTATCAGTTCCTGAGTTTGCTCTAAAGCTATTTCAACCGATGTTCAATGTGAGACAACTTCTCAGACAGCTCTTCTGTAGCAAGCTTGTAGATTGCAAAGCTCCTCCACAGGAGTCAAGATGGCCAAAAATGGTTTAGATTTTTTTGTGATAGCTTCATCTTCTGTGCATCTCACACTTTGATCTCTTCTGCTCTCAGTTTCCAAAAGGCTTCTGGTGCATTTGAAAGTTAATCATATTTGGCAAATTCACTCTTCAAAAATCTTAATTTGGCCTTCATTATTTTGATTTTACATGTAATCTGCTGAAACAGATAGATTTTTTGGTCTTCTTGTTTGGATACAGCTTCTGCTTTTTGGTCAACCTCCTTCACTTTCCATTATCCTTCTTTCCTCTGCACATTTCCTTTTTTTTTTGTCTTTGTTTAAAAGGCCAAACAAAAAAGTCTGATTTGCTCTTGGTGGAGGTATTCATTCCTTCTGAGCTGGTAATGTCATCACTAAATAATTTCCATACCACCTCTGTTCCTATCAGCTACTCTTTAGCCAAGGAACAGATCTCAGGGCTCTTACAAGACAGCAGACGGCCCCTTTTTAGAAGACTCGGGAGTAAACACCACCTCTGTGGCCAGGCAGACAAGTCTCAAAAATTTCATTTTCATGCTGTCAGCCATAAAGATCCTATCATAACCCCAGGCTTAGCATTATCATGACTATTCCTGGGCACAAATGTACTGAGTTTTCACAGGTAACCACAAAAACTAGCCAGTTTCCAGATGCCCAAAACTAGATGTTTTTCCAGCTGGAAACACGGTACACAACCAAAGCACCTCCTGAGGCACTCACCTGGTGAGAGGTAGAGGTATCAAGGCTCTTCCTTCCTGACATTAAAGGGCAGCCAAGATTCCAAGAGAGCAGTGCCCTGCAGCAGCATTTCCCTCCCAGGGAGCTGCCACAGCTTGGATCTTCTCCCTTGTTTATTTTCAACACTACCCAGCGCAGAGCTGCAGCCAAGGTTGAGGCCAGCAGGACCTTAGCAGGAGACATGCAAGAGACAAAAGGCTGGGCCCAATGGCAAACAAACTGCAAAACAGGTTTAGTCAGCAACAGGTTTTAATCTAAAAAATAAAAACACCATGGATCAATTCTTGCCGGAAGCACAGTAAAAATGAGGATTGCATCTCCCAGCTGTTCATTCCTTTTCTCATCTTCTGTCACAGCTTAGCAGGCATGAAGTTGAAAGATGAAGCCTGATACTGTCCTGCATCTTAAGCAGCACAGAGAGCTCTGCTACAACAGAGCTGTACCCAAGAAGGGCCGACTGAATGCCCCCCCCAGCAGCACTGTTTTCAGAGTCAGCCAGACTGATATTGCTTTCTGTCCCTGGGCCCACATAACACCTGTCCTAATGACAGACTGCACTTACCAGAGGGCCAATGGAGCAGTCCAAGCACTAGCAAAGACACATCTCACTGTTAAAGCTCTTTATACCACAGATCGCATTTGCCTTTCCCAGGGCAAACGGTTTACAGCTATAGACCTATAGGCAAAGCAATACAAGCAACACAAAGCAATACCACAGGAAACAGACCCAAAAAAGTAACTTCTGGGGAATACGGTTAATCCACGTAAATCTCTCAAATCTCTGCAGTCCATGAAACCTCTGGGTTTAACCCAGGTCCAGCTGGAATTCGAAGGGCAAGAAAGCGGCACTGCTGGCAGTTCTATGACAAATTTGTCCGTTCTCTGACCACCCACACACACTGGCTTGAAGAAATGGCTACTGTTGCAAATAGCAGAGGCTTGAGCAAGGTTATAGGAATTAACTGTATGCCCTCCTCTGCTTTCACCAAGGGCCCACCACATGCCATTCCTGGGGCCCAACTCTGCTTTGGAGTTGGCACCTTATGCCCTGGCAAGACCAGGGTAACAGAGCTGTCTTGGTCAGCTGCAGCGGCTATTTTATTTCACACCCAGAGTACAAAATGTACATTGTATCAGGAGACACTCTAAAATAGGAAACTGCGCTCCTTCCCAAAGAGTGTCCACTGCAACCCAAAAGCAACACGTTCAAACTCAGCTTACTGCCCAAGCCGTACATGCCAGGAAGAGGTGGGCACAACAACTACTGGAAGATGTCCGTGTTTACATTTCGAGCTGAACTTTGAGTTGTTTCATTAAACCATTTGGGGATCACTATGCTGTTCACTCTTTCCCATCTGAAGTCTTTGCGTCCTGCTCCAGGGAGAGCAGGGTGGACAAAGCAGCCCAAGGTGAAACTTCCCTGTAGCCCTGCAGCAAGCACATCTTCACTGAACACCAGGTTAACAAAAAGCTTCTCCCCCACACACAGATAGCTCTCACAGCTCAGCAGCAGCCTTCCTTATCTAAACAGAGAAAACAGTGAGTGATTTGATTGCTCCACAACCAAATAAATTTTAATCACACAAGTGCTCAGCTGTTAGAGACAGCACTGGATGGCTGATGGGGAGCTGCCATTAGAATTAGACATTGAGAGGCCACCTTCCTGGGGAAGAGTTATGAGGAGCCAGAGAGGCTGAAATCACTGACATGGCTCTTACTGTCAGACTCATACAGCATTCCCAGTCTCACAAACAAGATCAAACCAAAGAAGTGCCCCCACTAAAGGAAGCTCTGCCCACAGCATCTCTCTTCCAGCCTCCCCCTTGTAGCAGGTTTTGGAATTCAAGGCCAAAGTCACTTCAACAGTGTTACCTCCAAAGCTGGCTCAATAGACCATGGGAGAGGGAACGGGATGATAACATCATGGCATACTAAAATCAGAGTGGATGATTCAATTATGTGCTCTCCACGACCCCAACCCACTTTCCCCATTCCCATCACTCATCACATGAGGACAGCAGAGCTTCTCAAATCCCTCACAGAGATAATTCGGCCTGTCAACTAAAAGCAGATGGTTTTCTCTTGCTTTAGTGAACGCAACTACTTTGATGACAGGACTCAGAGAGAGAGAGGAGAGAGAGGAAAAAAAAAAAAAGGATGGAAAGGATGGCATTGCACAGCTTCACCTCCAGATCATCACTGTCTTTCTTATTTTTTGTGCTTATTGTCATCCCAAAACAGACTTTTACTTTGGAAGTCTCCAGAACCTTAAACCTGTGGTTTAGACTAATTTCAAATTACAGCTTTAGTGAATTTAGGCTGGGCTGTCATACCACCACCAGGCATTTCCTCAGCATCTTCTAAACCTTCTGTACAGAAAGGAGCATATTTGCTTTACATCCTTATTTTCAGTGATTTTTTAACTAATTTAACTAAAATTAGGGTATCTTATTTCAGAGGCAAGCTCTCTAAGGAGTTTCCAAGCCAAAACTGCAACTCTTTGGCCATTTGCGCTCTAACTCAGGACTGCAGACGTAAGCCCAAGGGCAACACCAACCCAAGCACAAAGCTGCCCTCCAAGCCTGAATGCTATTTGCTTCACATTCATTTTACTAGACTGATTAAATACAACTCAGTCTTATCCCAGCCAGAATATTCATTGTATTACAAAGGTATAAATTGCTAAGAAAATGTCCCTCCACATTACAACATGCTAAGCATCTGTCCTCAGGCCTACAATAAATGCTCCTCATGCCAGCTGCACTCCAGGCTCTGTACCTCAGCTCACAGCCATGTCACTATCTCTCTTTGCTTCACTTCATGTTGATTGGTGATGATCAAGAATTCATAAGACACTTGGAGCTCCTCCTCTCATCCTGGCCTAGAGCAATGCTTGGAAGGTCTAATAAAATCCCAATCCTAACTACTGGATCTAAGGAGCGAAGGAGAGTTAAACAGTGTGGTTGATACACAGCTGGTTAGCTGTAGTTATCAAAGGACTATCAAAGAACTACAATGTACACAAGGAGGAAATGGTTGCAGGACCAGAAGAGGACCAAATATGGCACTTACTGTTTTACAACAAACTGATCGTGTTGAAATTAACGGCTGAACCTTGGGTTACTATTTAAACACCTATAAGGAAGACTTAGTACGTAGATTACAGTGTGACCACCTGCAGTTTACTCCATTTCTGGAAACAACCCTGCACTTGAAATTTCCCACATGGCACCAACAGCATACAGAGGACAAGCCCAGAACAGATAAGACTGCATGGCGGAGCACAACAGTGCCAGCAGATTAGCAAGGGGGTGAGAAGCAGGTGCTGGAGCAGTCGAGGTGGCCAGGACCAGTGGGCAGGTTGGGGTTCCAGCAATACGTGAGTCAGCTACTCTAAGGGTCTCACAAGGCTGTGCAGAGGAACCTTTCCAGGCAAGACTCCACAGCACAGCTCAGCCCCTGCATTCCCTGGGCCTGTATTAAATTATTCAGCTTTAAAGTCACCTATAACTTTTTCTCTGTCTTTCCTTTCTGACTGAAAATATTTTTACACCAATTCATCCTTCTATCATGAGCCCTGGCTGCTTGTACAAAACATATTGCATTGTCTCAGAGTCAGAAAAACCCAAGACAGCTGAACCCCATGTGGTTAAAGGGGATTTGCTGAGCTCAGTCTCAGGTCATCAGGGAGCACTGTGCAGGGATTTTCTTGGTGTCACTAGTGATGGAGACAGTAAGCCTCTTTGTTTATTTTTCCCAGATGAATGACACAAGCAAAAGCAAACAGAAAAAAACAGACCTACAGAACAAACAGGCTACCCCTGCTACAGAGCACCTGGCCCTGGACCACAAGCTCATGATGTCCATGATGACACAAAATCCCACTACACTGAGTCTTTTCTGCCTCTGTAACAGGTGTCCAGGCAAAAAGCATCAACCTTGTTTGCCCAGGTAGGAAACAGCCCCACCTGTCAAAGTATGGCAGTGTCCCACAGCTGCAGAGTTACACACAGGAGTGAGCCCAGCACAGGTTTGTGCAGGGATCCTTTCTGCTTGGCTTGTTTGGTTTCAGTAGATTACAAACCCTGCAGCTAAGAAAAAGGTTGGCTTAGAGGGGCCCAGGACTGCTCTGCTTCAAGCTGAGACAGGAACACATAGCAAGCCTGGGGAGCACAGGGTGCTTCCTCACTTCACTTCATCCCATGTCACAGCACTTGCCAATGCAGAAGGTAAAGCAAGAGCTTGGCTCAGGGAGCTGGGCACAAGCAGAATAGGAGAGGGGTAAAAAAATACATCCTTCTTGTACAACCAGACTTCTATTTGCCTCTGGTGGTTGATGAAGACGTCAGCAAACAGTTTTATTAAGACCTCTTTATTTCAGAAGTTCCACCACTCTGCAGCATAGAGCCCTTGCTGGAATTTCACACAAGACCTTAAGTACAAAGAGACAAAAATGCCTGAAAAAAAATAATCCCAGCATCTCCAGCACTTTGGTCTTTCAGTGTGTTTTCTTCAGGAGGAATTTTCTAAAGCTGATACTGTCCAACTCAAGCCCCTTCTTTTCGCCTGAAGCATGTAACAGAAGGAGGTCATGTCTCCTTGAGCTGCTACACAAGCCATACCAACATTCCCCTGGGAATCACAGAGTCCTTTCCCTCTCCCATGCTTCACTGCAAGCAAACAATCTAGATCTCCAGCATCCTCATTTTAAGCTTTCCACATATCTGTTGGCTCTGTGTGTGTTGCATAACCAAAAAATGGCAGCTGACAACACTCTAAGAGAAAAGCTTGGGAGAGTAGCTGAAAGACAGTTGGCACCAACTACACTGGAATTTACTGGGCTACACTCAACTGGAAATATAAAACACTTACTCTTTACAGCAGTAACCTCAAACCCTTGGAGCAGTAATAAGAATGAGAGAATATATACCAAATGATGGTATTTCCATTATCCCATGAGACAAAGACCAAGTGCAAAAGAATTTTCTCTTGACCTGCAGAGTCTCTTCCAGCTGCATGAACCAGATGGACCTCACAGCTGCTGCTTTAGTTAATACTTTCCTGCCACTCCAAGAACTGACTATTTTAAGGAACTGTCCAAAGCAGATTACTCTTCCTCATGAAAAGTATAAAACCCATCAAATAGACAGCTTGCTTCAATGGGTACTCATGACTGAGCTACTAAAAAGCACAAGAAATTGTTAGCTCATTAAAGCTGGCTTTCCTACAAGGGAAGAGCCTTCCTGTGCACCTTGGCAAAGGCAGGAATTAACAACAAATATCTAAGTAATGACAGCAGAACTCAGAAACCTTCTATGAATCCAGCTAAAACCAAATCCCAGTGCCTGTTCCAGAATTTATTTTTATTACAAATAACAGGCACTTCATGAACTATTTGAATCTGCCTGGGTGACTTTTTATAGAAACACAAGCATATACATGTCAGAACAAGGCACAAATAATTGCACTCCACCTGGGAAGGACTGATGGAGCCTAAATAGAGCATTTCAAATTCTGACCTATCCATTTGCTAAAAGCTTGCAAGCATCTCCTCCTAATTACATCACCCACTTGGGAAAGCCATCCGGGGAGTACAACAGGAATGGAAACACTGGGAAAGGAGACTAAAGGAAAGAGGAAACACTCCTTCTTTCCTTTAAACTTCTGATTAGTTTCCAGCAGAAGACTCTGATGTGTCCGAAGGCATTTCTCACAGACCAGGCTTTATATCCATAGTCAAATACCGGGAGGCTTCACTGCCCCTCAGAAGCTAGCTCTGGGCCATGCTGGGCCTGTTGATGGAAACAGCTTGAAAAGGTTTTGGCAGGGATGATGGACACGACAACTACCTTGTCCTCCACAGCCCCTCTTCCACTTCTGCAAGAAGAGCTACTGGAAGAAAACAAACTCCTGGTTTCACTTCAAGCCAGTCACCCCTAAAACATTTCATCCCAAGAAAACTGCCCTGGTAAACTCACCAGCATGTTTAGAAGAGTGGGGATGACAGAAGCAGAGATTAGGTTTGCTGATAACCTCTCCTACCTGCACTTATTTCCACTCATTTAACAGAGTTAACAGAGACCTTTCCTACCCCAGTTCATTTACTGCCAGGTGAACTACCACAATGCCCATCCAGGAAAAGGCTCATTCAGCAGACCTGCTGGGAGGGTCACAGCTAGCTACAGATAGGATGTTTATTCATGGCTTTATTTAAGCCATCTAAGAGGGTAAAGCAGAACAGGACACATGGAGCCAGTTCAGAGGATGTGGAGGGCTCTGCACTGCTCAACAGTGAGAGGCTTGGATGCCCTGGCAAAACAAGAAGATCTCTCTGCTGCAAAGCCATGGCTGGGTTCAGACATACACAGCCCATGAGCAACTCCAGGGCAGGCTGATGAAGTGTCAAAGTTTTCACTTACTCCTAAATTAAAGTTTCTAAAAAACATGGAAACTGGTATTCATGTGAAGACAAATTAAAGCCTGAATTAATCTGAATTACCTAAACACAACAAACTCATACTCAACTCAAGAGTGAATAACAAAATTAAGAGTCCTCATTGTAATCACAACAAAACACACGAATCCCTTACATTTTGTATTAATCAAATCAAAACAGCCAGCCAGAACAGCAGGTTTCCTGCTGAGCAAGCACACTCAGTACCATTCCCAGTCCTCCCACTCAGCTAACTTCAGCAACCTCAGTATTTCCGGGTAGGCTGCATGATCTCCCTCTGCACCCATCCTGAGGCAGTCTAATTCAAACAGCTGAAAACATCCTGCTAAAACAGCAGGTCCAAACTGAAAAGCTTTCTTCTCCAAAGGAAAATGGCAACCAAGTAGTATTCTTACTAAAGCATTCACCTGTTAGGAAATATAGATATGACACACATGACTTCAAAGAAAAGGGTTAATGAATATGAATATTTATTAAATGGCACTGCCAATGGAAAAAAACATGGGCCAAAAAGTGAGAATCCTACAACTGTTTATACTTTGTTACCTTTAATTACAGAAGTAATTCCATTAAAGCTGATTCTATGCATCTTACAGTCCTTCCCACCTCCCTCAACAATGCTAATAATTCTTCCTCCATGGCTCTAAGGGAAAAAAAAATCCTTGTTCCCTGGTTTACAAAACCTGTGACAGCAGCCACAAAAGAATAGCAAAATGGATTTTAAAAAATGCCTCAAACCTCAGACACCAATACAATGAAATCCACAAGATTTTCTTACCCCATAGGCAGCTCACTACAAGAATCCCATGCTCTCCTTTCATCTTTGCACCACAGCACATTACATTTTTCTAGAAATCAAGTCAATCAGTTGAAGGGGAGGCATTTTCCTTTTGTGTCCCTAAATCAGGGCAGTGTTCAGTGAGCCCCATTCTGCATGGCATATTACACGTGCATGTCTCTCACAAGCATTTCTGCTCTGAATCTAATAAGGGTCATGCTGAAAGCAGCCTTTTGCATCACAAGGATGACCATAAAATTCTCTCAGTTACAAAATGCACCAGACCCATGGACTGAGATCTCACTGTAACTTATGTTCTCCCAGCTAAGGCCAAGACATCTGTTTCAGCTAAGTAAACCTGTTGTGAATACAGAAGGTATGTGAACTATCTGACCAAAATCCTGGCTTCTAAATCTGCATTCCTATAATCTGCTGTGATCTTAGCATCACTCCAAATAGCTTCCATCCAACTGACAGGAAGAGTTGTCTCATCAACCCAGCAAAAACCAAACTGAAAAGCACTGAAGAGACAGGGGGTACACAGGAAAAACCAAGTGAAATCCAACACAAGAAACTCTTCTGCACCAGCTAGTGGAATGATAGCCTCAAATCTTCAAGATTTTGTCAGGTTTTCCAGTTTACCCTGAAATGAGCAACCTACAACCTCAATCTCAAAGCACCCTTGGCAGTCACAAGCAGGAAGGCAGAAGCAGCTGCTGTGAGTTGATGCTGCTGGCAAAGCGAGAGAATGCTGCTGTGCTCATCATTTTGCTCTGGCTGAATTCTGGTATTCTACCGCTGCCCTCAATAGGATTTGCTGTCCCTTCTCAAGATGCTCCTTACAGACTAACTCAAACCACAGTCTGCTGCAGGAGATGCAGAAAGGAAAAAAAAAAAAAACAAAAAAAAAACAACCACAACTTCAAACACAAGAGAAACAAAAAATTATTTCAAACACCTTGCATCTTCAACTGAGCAAAATGACAGCGCAGCTCTCCCACAGACAATGAGAATGTGAGAAGCAAGCTGAAATCTAGTACCCCTGGGAAGAGTTGCACCGCAGGAATGTTAAATCAGCCAAGTTTTTAATCTAGGATGAAAAAAAACCACTAGCAAACCAGTACAACAGCAACTGGCATCGACAACGGAGAGGATAGTGCCTCTGCTCGGCTCTGCACTTTCCTCCTGGCAGAGCCAAACTTAATTCAACCACTTCTGACCGACGATCCCAGGCACAGAGAGACCAGGAGGAATTCTCCTTCAATGGGGTTATTCATTGGAGCCGTAAAATCCGCCTGCGTTTGTCGGAAGCCGGATGCAGGCTGGGAAACTGGCCTGGCTACCTGGCCCTCCATTTTTACTGCCAACAGGTGATCTTGGCTCCCTACCCACTTCCAGGAGTGAACCCTCTCCTGGTCACAGTGCAACAGCCACGCCCGATAGTGTTTTCACTGACATTTTGTAAAAGCGCTTATCTTTTAAGCGAAAGAGAGCAAGCTACGGGGGCACCCAGCCCAGGGTCGGCGAGCGCCGGCTGGAACGGGCACAAAGCCATGGTGTGCTCCTAACGAGCTGTCCGTCTTCGGAGGTGCGAGGGCACCCGACAGAGTCCGGCCGCCGCCTCCGGAGAGACGCCGGGGCCAGGCGGGAGGGAGGACTCCGAGTCAGGGCCGGGCCGGCTCCGCTCAGCCGAGCTCACGGTCGCTCGTCTCGCTCGGAGGCCGCAAACAGTTCGGTCCCAGCCCCAGACGGCGATCCCGGCGGGAGCTGGAATGGTGCGAGAGGGAATTCGCCCCCTAGGCAGCCCGGTGCGGCAGGAGGCGGATCGGGACCACCGCCCCGAACCCAGCACAGCACGGCTCGGCCCGGTTGCCTTTTACCTGCCGCCTCAGCTTGCCCGGCCCCGCGCAGCCCCCTCCACCAGAGCCAGGGGTGGCTCCCGGCTCCAGGCCCACTGCCCCGGGGAGCGGCGATGCCTCTCTCCCCTCTCCCGCCGCTCAACAGGTGCGCGGCGGCCACACTCACCTCTCCGCCATGGCCGCTCTGCCC
>VZRM01003444.1:0-14803 GCA_013397955.1 Grantiella picta
TATAATGTAATATAATATAATATTATCTATATCCATAACCATTTTTGCACATTTTTTTGGACACCTTTGTGCCCAAAACCTGCAGCTGCTCCTGAATTGGAGCAAAGAATTTCCAAGATTTTCAATTCTAAATTAATTAAGATCTGATTAATCAAGATTCTAAATCTAAATTAAGATTTTTAATCTGAATATTTAGGCCTCAAACCCATGCTTTTCATAAAATCAGCTCTGAAAATGGCAATTTTTGGGGGAATTTTTGGGAATATTCAACTGCTGGCAGCAAAGTTTCAATGAACGATGTCCTTGGCATCACAATCTTAGGGTGTTGTCACCTGAATTTATGAATTTTCGAGCAAAAAAAGTAATTTTTGGGTAATTTTTTGAGCTACTATAAGAGACAAATTACAGCAACCCACTAATTATGAGGTGTCTTTTTGGCTGAGAAGTGACATTTGATATTTATGGCTAAAACCAAATCAATCCACACCCCAATCCCCATTTTTCAAAACAAGGAAAACAACCCAAAAAAGTGTTTTTTCGTGGAACACTTTGAGATCCAGCAGGAAAAGTGGGATAAAATCGACAACATCCAGCCGGACATCAATCCCTGAGTTCATCTCCTGCAGGTCCAGAGAGCCAAAAAATAACCGAGGAACCGTCTGCATGCAAATAACCAAATAACGGACTGAGAATCCTTGGATTTCCTTGGATTTATTCCCAAAAAAATGCGATTTTCCCTCCTGGTGTCAAGGCCTGGCAATGTCCTGATCAAAGGAGCAGCTCGTCTCATTTAGGAGCCAAAACAGCCCAGCTGATGTTTCTGTAATTCCCAGAATTCCCCATCGGAGCTTTGGAATCAATTATGGAAAAACTTCCTCCTCCTCCTCTGGCTGCCTTTGGAGTAATTTTGTGTTTTATCCTCATTTATTGCAGAGTTTTAATTGTCTGGTGACTTTAATGAGCACAAAGTCGCTGTCTTCTCCTTCCAGGGGTTTCCACATCTTCCGCTCACTCAGTTTTTTATTTTTTATTGCAGCTGAGTTGGTTATTTCCGAAGTATTTTCTGTGATTTCCCTCCCAAAAATCCATTTTTCCCTTTTATTCTCAGATTTTTGCAATTTCCCTCCCAAAAATCCCTTTTATTCTCATATTTAAGTGCTGATTTTCTCTGATTTCCCTCCCAAAAATCCCTTTTATTCTCAGATTTCAGTGCTGATTTTCTCTGATTTCCCTCCCAAAAATCCATTTTTCTCTTTTATTCTCAGATTTCAGTGCTGATTTTCTGCAATTTGCCTCCCAAAAATCCACTTTTCCCCTTTTATTCTCAGATTTCGATGCTGATTTTCTCTGATTTCCCTCCCAAAAATCCATTTTATTCTCAGATTTCGGTGCTGATTTTCCACAATTTCCCTCCCAAAAATCCATTTTATTCTCAGATTTCAGTGCTGATTTTCCACAATTTCCCTCCCAAAAATCCATTTCCCCCTTTCATTCTCAGATTTCCATTCTTCCTTAGGTTTTTTTCCCAAAACCCTCACTGGGCGTTGGAAGCACAACAAAATCCAGGAGATGCTCAACTCCAAGTTTGTGGAGTTTGTGGCAGAATTCCTCATTCCTCACACTAAATCATCATAATTATTGAAATTCTCTGCACAAATCATCGTTTCTCTGGAATTAGGAGGTGTTTGAGATGAATTTAACATCTCAAACGCAAAGCAGCCAAGGAGCTCCAAACCCTCATTTCACCTGGATGGCAGGAAAAGGAGCTGAGCAGAAAATGAGGATCCGAAACTCTGGGATCACCTGGGAGGGTTTTGGGCTCTCTTGGTTTCTTCAGGACAAAAATGCCACTTTTATTCCATTTTAATGCCATTTTATGCCATTTTTATTCCATTTTTATGCCATTTAATGCCATTTTTATTTTATTTTTAAGCCATTTTTATGCCATTTTATGCCATTTTTATTCCATTTTAATGCCATTTTATGCCATTTTTGGCCATTTTTTTTTGCCATTTCTCTGCCATAGCTGAGCAGAAAATGAGTATCCAAAACTCTGGGGTCACCTGGGAGAGTTTTGGTCTCTCTTGGTTTCTGCTGGNATCTGGGATCACCCGTGAGTGTATTGATCTCTCTTGGTTTCTGCCGGATGAAAATGCCATTTTTTATGCCATTTTTATGCCATTTAATGCCATTTTTATTTTATTTTTATGCCATTTTTCTGCCATTTTTATGCCATTTTTCTGCCACAGCTGAGCAGAAAATGAGGATCCAAAACTCTGGGATCACCTGGGGAAGTTTTGGTCTCTCTTGATTTCTGCTGGACAGAAATGCCATTTTATGCCATTTTTCTGCTACAGCTGAGCTGAAAACCAGGATCCAAAACTCTAGGATCACCTGGGAAAGTTTTGGTTTCTCTTATTTTCTGCTGGACAAAAATGCCATTTTTATGCCATTTTTATGGCGTTTTTTCTGCCATAGCTGAGATGAAAACCAAAATCAAAAACTCAGGGATCATCTGGAGAACTTTAGGTTTCTCTTGGTTTCTTCTGGACAAAAATACCACTTTTATTCCATTTTTATGCCATTTTTATTCCATTTTTATTCAACTTTTATTCCATTTTAATGCCATTTTTATGCCATTTTTCTGCCACAGCTGAACTGAAAATGAGGATCCAAAACTTTTGGTCTCTCACGGTTTCTGCCCAGTGCTGGACGAAAATGCTATTTTCCTGTCACAGGGTTTTAAAATCAGCCCACCCTACTGCTGCACCATCCCCAAATGTCGCTGGGTGTCCCTGATTTTGGGAAATTTTGGAAGTAATTTCCCTGTTTCCATGGCGTGATGAAGGGATGAGCATCCGCCAGCGATCAGGCAGGAGAAGATTTAATTGTTTAATTGTTAGAGGAGGCTGGAAAATTCGGAATTCCGCCCTCCACAAGCCGGATTTTTCCGACTTTTCCCATTTTTCCCCGGCTTTGATTTCACCACATCAACTCCATCCACCTCCCAGTGCCGCTGTTGAACCGCTAGCGGAGTGAGGATACCAGACAGAGTCTCAGGTGGCACAAATCTGAATTTATTAATTAATTTTAGAACTTACATAGACTTTCACAGGTCGTTTGGATCGGGTCAGTTCAAAACCTCCCCCCAGGCAGATTGGCCAGGCTTGAACCGCCTGTCTTTCCAAAGATTGTTTCAATAACATCAAAACTTTATCTTTATTTATAAAAACACAAGTAGAAAAAGAGAAAATTCCCATGGGAAAGAGTCTGTGTTACTGTGGCAAGCACAGACCTTTCCCGTGAGAATTTTTCTCTCTTTTCTTGTGTTTTTATAAACAAAGATAAAGTTTGGATGTTATTAAAACAGTTTCTCGAGATGTGCGCAGTTCGGGCCTGGCCAATCGGCGTAGGGGGAGGTTTCGGACTGACCAATCTGAGTGACCTTTGAAAAGTCTATGTAAGTTGGAATTAAATAATAAAATACAGATCTTTCATGCCACTCTGGGTCTGGTCTTCTCTCTCTGCCAGCGGCTCAACAGCGACATGTTGCCACATCCCAGTTCCATCCAATCTCCATTTCCATCCCTCTGCCTGGAAAATCGTGGATCAGAGCAATGCGCGGTGAAAGAAATTCCCTTTTCTGGCTGAGAAAACAGCTCCGCTAAACCTCCCGAACCCTGGCAGGACCCTCGGGGTTTCTCCACTTGCCCTGCAAAGCGTTTCCTTTCGCCTGGATGAACTCCGGGAATCCCGAAAGGATGCTGATTCCAGCAGCTGCTTGACCTCATCCTGCCGGGTTTTCCGGGATGAGCTCCAAACCAAGCCCTGGGGGATGTTTGAGTGGCGTGAGGAGCGCGCTGGGTGACCAGAGCGAGCTGGAATTCTGCGTTCTGAACCAATTAAATCCAGGAAAAGTTCGGAGGAGAGGATGAATTTCACCGAGGGAAGAAAGGGAGAAGGGAAGGGGAGGATTTGTGAGGTCTGCAGGGGGAAAAGAGTGAGGCTGGAGCACCAAACTGGAGTTGTGTGGTGATGACAGAGATGGAATTTGGGATGTTTGGCTTCCTAAAAATTGGGATTGTTTAACTTCCCTAAAAATTTGGATTAACTTTCCTAAAAATTGGGATTGTTTAACTTCCCTAAAAATTTGGATTAACTTTCCTAAAAATTGGGATTGTTTAACTTCCCTAAAAATTGGGATTAACTTTCCTAAAAATTGGGATTGTTTAACTTCCCTAAAAATTTGGATTAACTTTCCTAAAAATTGGGATTGTTTAACTTCCCTAAAAATTTGGATTAACTTCCCTAAAAACTGGGATTGTTTAACTTCCCTAAAAACTGGGATTGTTTTAACTTCCCTAAAAATTGGGATTAACTTTCCTAAAAATCGGGATTGTTTAACTTCCCTCAAAACTGGGATTGTTAAACTTCCCTAAAAATTGGAAATGTTTAACTTCCCTAAAAAATTAGATTAACTTTCCTAAAAATTGGAATTGTTTAACTTCCCTAAAAATTTGGATTAACTTCCCTAAAAATTGGGATTGTTTAACTTCCCTAAAAATTGGGATTGTTTAACTTCCCTAGAAATTGAAATTGTTTAACTTCCCCTAAAAACTGGGATTAACTTCCCTAAAAACTGGGATTGTTTAACTTCCCTAAAAACTGGGATTGTTTTAACTTCCCTAAAAATTGGGATTAACTTTCCTAAAAATCGGGATTGTTTAACTTCCCTCAAAACTGGGATTGTTAAACTTCCCTAAAAATTGGAAATGTTTAACTTCCCTAAAAAATTAGATTAACTTTCCTAAAAATTGGAATTGTTTAACTTCCCTAAAAATTTGGATTAACTTCCCTAAAAATTGGGATTGTTTAACTTCCCTAAAAATTGGGATTGTTTAACTTCCCTAGAAATTGAAATTGTTTAACTTCCCCTAAAAACTGGGATTAACTTCCCTAAAAACTGGGATTGTTTAACTTCCCTAAAAACTGGGATTGTTTAACTTCCCTAAAAATTTGGATTGTTTAACTTCCCCAAAATCCAGTCCTGGTGCTGCTGGGGATAAATTCCAACCGCCGGGATCAGGGCAGTTTTAAAATCATTATCACTCAAGCAAAAAGTCCATTTTCCATTCAGCCATTTAGGCCTTTTTTTCTCCCTTTTCTCTCTTTTTTTCCTCCCTTTCTTTTCCCCCTTCCCTGCACATCAGCTGATTGCATTGACTCATCCTCCGGCAAAAATAAACATTCTTGGATGTTGAAGGAATATTTGAAATCAATTCTTGACTCACTGCAGCTCTTTGGGCTCGTTTGGTTCCTTCCTGGACTGGGAAGCAGAATTCTCGTTAGGGACGAATTTTTCCCATAAATAAAACATTTTTCAAATTTTTTTCAACCAAAAAAAAACCCAAAAAAAAAAACCAACAAATTTTTTTTCAACAACAACAAAAAATTTTTCCCCATGACCCTGCAAGGTCCTGGAGAGGGATTTTCCTCTTCAATGGTCAAAGTGCTCAGCGAGAAAAGCAAATTTGGGTTGTTTTGTCAGAATTCCACGCGGCAGCTTCCCAAAAAAAAAAACCAGGGAGAGATTGGAATGGCAAAAGCAGAAGCAGAATTGGTTCACCTGAGGGGAAAGCTGTGTGTGAGATGTAAACCCTGAGTTCCTCCTCAAGCCTTACTCCTGGTTGGAGACCCAGAATGACCTGGCTGGGATGTCCAGTTTTTTGGGAAATTGGGATAAATACAGGAAAAATGAGTGGCAGCTTCGAGAAAAGCTCCTTCAGCTCGAGATCCTAAATCCTCCATCTATTTCTGCCATCGCAAAGGAGTGAGCAGCTTAGCCCGCCTGCAGAACTCCTGAGGAGGCAAACAGTGCCAAAGAGGGTTTTAAAACCCAAATTTAAAAATGAAATTAAAATATCCAAAGGAGCAGGGGGCAGGGATGAAGTTCCAGAGTGGCACAAAGGAGGAGTCAGCATTAATTTGGATTTTTAAACGCTGACCACCAGGAAAGGAGAGGCATTTTCGGTGTTTGGGCACCCCAATCAAGCCTGAACGGCTTAATTATTAAATTAATTAACTGGAAAACGAGGGAGGGAAATCTCACCCCCCACTCCGAGCAAGTTTTCCGAGCCAGCAGGTGTTTTAAAACTTTTAATGGATCTCTGTCCGCCTCAGCCTGATGGAAACAACACTGCGACCACCCCGGGGAAAAAGGAAATTATTTCATCTCTCATTTGCAGCAACAAACAAACCAAAGCCCAGGAGGAGTTTTTCTCCTGCCAGAACCCATCAGCCCCACCTGAGCACGCAGCATTTGCTCCCTGCCCGCTCCAAACTGCACATAAAGAGATTTTTTTAGCCTGGTTTGGCCTCATTGAGCTCCTGGCATTTGGGGGAAAGCAAACCTGACAGGAATTTTTGTGTTCTGGGTTGGGGAGAGGGGAGGAAATAGCAGGGAATAATAATTTGGGTTTGAGAGGAAAGGGTTGAGAAATGTGGAGATTTCTCACCTGGAAATGTGTTGGGAATGGGGAAAAGTAGAATTTGGCTAAGTAGGGGCAACATAAAAATATTATTTTGTAGCGGCAACATAAAAATATTATTTTCTACAATTATGAAATTGTGAATGTTATATAATAAAAACATTATTTATATTAACAGGAAGGGTTAAGGTGTTTGTGACAGAGATGCTTGTAGGTAAACCACCTGAGAGGGCAGAGCTAATTTTATTAATCAGTTTGGTTTTTAAATTACTTTTTAAAATACATTTTTATAAATTATTATAAATTATTATCAAACCATTCCTGCCCGTAAAACTTTCACTGGACAGCAAAACTGCGCCAGGTCCCAACTATTCCAAGGAAAAGAGGAACGCCACAAAAATCCACAATAAAGTTTGTTATGAACATCCCCTGATCAAACTCCAGCAGGATCGCATCCAAACCATCCCATTAATATTCCCCGGAGATCTGGGCTGTAATTTTAGCTCCTCTTTCTCCCTCTCCCTCGTTTTGCCCTGTGAGTCAACATGGGAGGGTGGCTGGCAATCAGCTCCTGCAATTATCCCTCTCCCCGGGCTGGGATTGTGAATTCCGCTAATAGAGCTGCAAATGGGAGGATCCGTTTTCCCCTGGAATTTTCTGTTCTGCTCCAGGCACGACGTGGGCAGAGGGCAAAGAGGACGAGTTGGGTTTTCGTTCCATCCGGAGGGGATAAAGCTGGGAGAAGAGTCTGGAGGGAATGCGGGAAGAGCCAGAGGGACCAGATGGGTCAGGAGGGTTGAAATGGGATACAGAGGTTTTGTTGTTTGGGAATTCTGGGACTCAAAGGTCATGGACTGGTTTGGGCTGGAAAGGACCCTAAATGCCATCCAGTGCCACCCAGGGATACCTCCCACTGTCCCAGGGTGGTCCAGCCTCGCCTTGCACCTTCCAGGGATCCAGGATTCCCACAGCTTCTCTGGGAATTCCATCCCCACCCCAAAAGGAGGAATTCCCTCCCGAGATCCCATCTAAAGCTGCTCATGGAATCCTGGAATGGTTTGGGTTGGAAGGAACCTCAAAGTCACACTGGTGCCACCATGGGCAGGGACAGCTGGCATAGAGGATGTGGCTCCAGCCTGGCCTTGGACACTTCCAGGGATCCATTTTTGTTCCCAAAATCCCACCTAAAGCAGAACATGGAGTCATGGGATGGTTTGGGCTGGAAGGAACCTTAAAGTCCATCCAGTCCATCCATGGCAGGGACATCTCCCACNCAAAAGGAGGAATTCCCTCCCGAGATCCCATCTAAAGCTGCTCATGGAATCCTGGAATGGTTTGGGTTGGAAGGAACCTCAAAGTCACACTGGTGCCACCATGGGCAGGGACAGCTGGCATAGAGGATGTGGCTCCAGCCTGGCCTTGGACACTTCCAGGGATCCATTTTTGTTCCCAAAATCCCACCTAAAGCAGAACATGGAGTCATGGGATGGTTTGGGCTGGAAGGAACCTTAAAGTCCATCCAGTCCCACCATGGCAGGGACATCTCCCACCACCCCAGGGCGCTCCAGCCTGGCCTTGGACACTCCAGGGATCCAGGGGCAGCCACAGCTTCTCTGGGAATTCCATCCCAGCCCTTCCCACCCTCATTCCTGCCCAAAATCCCATTTCAATCTCCCCTTTCCCAGTGTGTCCCCATTCCCTGTGTCCTGTCCCTCCAGCCCCTGTCCCCAATCCCTCTCCCTGGATTCTGAGCTGGTTCAGCCGATGGAAATTCTGTCTCACTGCTCATCCCTCACCATCAGCCACAGCCTGGGAATTCCAGATGCCACAGGAATTCCAGATGCTAAAATAGGAAATAATCTATATTTTAGAGCTCCACTGTCACTTTATTTATCCAAACTCCTGAAATAAAAACAAACCACAGGTAGCACACAGTATTGAAAGTCGACCCCAGACCTGGAAATTCCAGCTGTCAGCTATTCCAGGGATTTTCTAACCAAAGAGCATAGTTTGGAATTCTAGTTTGGAACTCTCCTTGTTCTCCAAAGCCGAACAAGCACATCCTGGTGCTACTTGAGCTCCTGGGGAAAAGTTTTCTCCAGGATCTGATGGACTTTGCTTTTCCAAACCTTTAATAATCCACATTACTCCTCTTCCCAAACCTCCCTGCTCTTCCCTGTGTTTCCCTAACTTTCAGCACATCAAATCCAAAAGCAAAACACTTTTCATTCTCAGCAAAACTTTCAGCAGAGGGGAAAATAAATTCCTTTTCCTCCCCACCTCCTTTCACTTTCTCACTGACATTCCGCATGCTAAACTCCTTTGAAAATCCAGGGTGGAATTATGAGATTTGAAATCCTCAAGTCCCCTTTGCTTTCAGCGGTTGTTATCCAGAAGATTCTTTTCCCTGTGGAAAATCCGGTGCATAATGACTCAAAATTATCTTCCCTCGCTGCTCTTTGGATCCTTAATGCTCAGGTTTTTCAATGCTTTCTCCTGCTCCCTGAAAAATTCCATTTAATTTAGATTATTCCCCCCTGAATGTTTCGGTCCTCCAGATCAGGACATATATGGAATTTTGCATCAATGAAAAGGAGCTGGAATTTCCCAGATTTCCTCGTTATTCCTGAAAGGAATGATTTCATTCTTTTAAAGCGTTCCTGAAAGGAATCATTTCATCCTTTTCGCCAACCCCAGGAGCTGAGCCTGAATTGGGGCCAAAAGAAACAGAAACAAGACGAATTCCCGTCGGGAATTTCCGCTGTGGCTTGAGCTGAGAAGTTTGGATTGCAGCCCAAAAATTGTGTCAAACCCAGAGGTACCTCATTAACAGCCGCTTGTAATGAGGAAATTAACGAGCCCCCGTGGATGGGGTGGGATCAAATCCCATCCCAAAAAAGTCACAGCGAGGATTTTATCCGGAAAATGACTTTGGATCGCAAAATTCCTCTCTGTAAAGCATTAAAACCAGCAGAATTCACTGGATTTAATCACCAAAAAAGTGATTAAATAAGGAGAGAAACTTATTTATTGTTTGGGGGAGAATTCTCATGGCTCCAAGGGATTGGGAATGAATCAAACCATGGGAAGAGGAGGATGAGATTTGGATTTTGGGGTCGTTGAGTTTGGAGCTGCTTGGGTTTAGTTTTAAACGGAAATTCTGGAGAATCCACAACTATCAGCAATGCCCAGAAGCAGAAAATGGATGGATTTGCTGGATTTAGGCTGGAGAAGAAATTGAATTGAGAGTCAAGAAACGAAGAAAAGAGAATCTGCAGAATCTTCAAATTCCTTGCTGTGGTGAGTGGGATGGGAATTTCCTCAAGGAGAAGGTGAAGGACAATCATGGGAATGTCAGGGAGATGTTCTTTTAATTTATCCTCAAGCACAACACGACACAAAAAGAACTCCAGTTTTTCCTTTTCTTCCCCATTTTTCCTTCAAAATGTTCATTTTCAGCTGCTCCAAGCTGCTTCATTTCCAGCTTCCCCTCTCTGGGCATTATCCGATTTCTCTTTTTAAAAAAAAACTTTTCCCGGCGGTTGCCATAAAAAAATCTGTGAGTCAGAAAAAAAAATGAAAATGGCTCTGGTTTAGATCAGCCTGGAGAACAAAATAATTATAGCATCCCCTGCCGAGGGAGGGATTGGCTCTCACAAAAGATTGGATTGAAAAATAATTTAATCCCATTTTTTCCAGCAGTTTCCCAACCACAGGTGCTGCGGTGTCTAACTCCATCATTCCCAGAATTCCAGACCTGCTGTGGATTTCCGTGGCCTGGAAGGACTGGTGGCAGCAGAGGCATTAAAATTTAAATTTTCTCATTTTTAAAATTTCCATTTAAATATGGGAATCGATGAGGAAAATGGAAAACTGCTCCCCAGCACTGGGAAAAGCTCGGGAATTTGGTCTCTGAGTAATCTGGGAATCAGCGAGGAAAACATGGAAAAGTGCTCCCCAGGACAAGGAAATGATTGCTTTGGGAATCAGGAAAACAGGGAAAACATCTGGAATTTGATCCCTGATTGATTGCTTTGGGAATCAGTGAGGAAAACAGGGAAAACTGCTCCCCACCACTGGGAAAACCTCTGGAATTTGGTCCCTGAGTAATGATCGCTTTGGGAATCAGGAAAAGAGAGAAAACCTCTGGAATTTGGTCCCTGAGTAATGATCGCTCTGGTTTTTCACATCAAACAAGAAAGAAGCAGATGGAAGTTAATAATTTATGGAATTATGGGATCTTGGAATGGTTTGGACCAACTATGGAATCACGGAAGGACCTCAAATCCCATCCAGTGCCACCCCAGGGGCTTTTCCAAACATCCCAGGGTGATCCAGCCTGGCCCTGGACACTCCCAAGGATCTAGGATTCCCTAGATTCTCCGGGAATTCCATCCCAGCCATTCCCCACCACTACCAGGAAGGAATTCCTTCCCTAAAAAATGGACTCTTCCCTCTCACAAGGAGCTCTGCAGCTCCCGGATCTCCTCCCAGACAAGGACATCCCAAATCCCAGCAGGAGACGACAGAGCCACAGCAGGACCAGAAACCCCACAAATCCCACATTTCCCTTTCCCAGAACCCCCATTGGAGCTGCTGGATGGAGCAATCCCAATCCAAATTCCAATCCCAATCCCAATCCCAATCCCAATCCCAATCCCAATCCCAATCCCAATCGCGATTGCACAGACTCCCTTCAGTCCCACCTCTCCCTGCACAGCACTATTTAGGAAGGGCAGAAATTCCAAATATTCCATCTTTTTTTCCATCCCTCATTTCCCTCTCCATCCCAACCTCGAGTTCCCAGCAGGGGCATGAAGATCCCCAGGAGCTTCCCAGGGAATCCATTCCCACGAATTCATTCTCAGGAATCCATTCCCAGGAATTCATTCTCAGGAATCCATTCTCAGGAATTCATTCCCAGGAATTCATTCTCAGGAATCCATTCTCAGGAATTCATTCCCAAGGATCCATTCCCAAGGATCTATTCCCAGAATCCATTCCCAAGAATCTATTCCCAAGGATCCATTCCCAAGGATCCATTCCCAGGAATTCATTCCCAAGGATCCATTCCCAGAAGTCATTCCCAAGGATCATTCCTAGGAATCCATTCCCAGAAATCATTCCCAGGGATCCATTGCCAAGAATCCATTCCCAAGGATCCATTCCCAGGAATTCATTCCCAAGAATCCATTCCCAACGATCCATTCCCAGGAATCCATTCTCAGGAATTCATTCCTGAGAATCCATTCCCAAGAATCCATTCCCAGGAATTTATTCCCAGGAATTCATTCCCAAGAATCCATTCCCAAGGAATCCATTCCTAGGAATTTATTCCCAAGGATCCATTCCCAGGAATCATTCCCAGGGATTCATTCCCAAGAATCCATTCCCAAGGAATCCATTCCCAGAAATCCATTCCCAGGAATCATTCCCAGGAATCCATTCCCAAGGACAATTCCCAAGGATCCATTCCCAAGGACAATTCCCTCATCCACTGCAAGCTCCTGCAGAATTCCAATTCCCTTTTCCAGTGCTGAAAAGGGGATGTTTGGAACTTCAACTGCAAAGCATTCCAGCTTTTCCAGCCCTTTTCCCACTTTTCAGCGTCACATCCATCCTGCACATTCCCTGTCTGAGCTGGGAGTTTTCCGCCAGAGGAATAAATCGGATTTTTGTGCGAGTTTTTATGCAGATCTGGATTTTTTTCCTCTCCCCCTCCCCGCAGTGAAAAGCCTTCATTCTTCTCCTGGAAACTCTGCCAAACTTAGGTGCTATTTCTGGTGAGCAATTAGCAAAAGAATCAGTCCCAAAAATACTGCGGTTACCAGGCAGCAGGGCTGGGAAAGGGGAAAAAGCAAGGAAAAAAGGGGGGAAAAAGGAAAAAAGGGGAAAAAAGCAAGGAAAAAAGGGGAAAAGCAAGGAAAAAAGGGGAAAAAAGAAAAGGAATACATGCTGGAGCTCACTGGGATCTGATATTCCTTTGAATCAGGGGTGAACAGCTTGGGATGGGAAAGATTTAATTGGAGAATTTTCATTTAATTGGAGAATCCTCGTTAATTTGGGCTCTTTGCCCTCTGCACCATGATCCCATCTCGGAGTTGTCCCATTCCTGATCACATCCAACTCCACATCCAAGGAATTGTGTCTCCTCCTGAAGTTCTTGCTCTCTGGAGGCTTTAAATGCCCAAATAAATCCCAAAAAAGGAGCATGAATGAGGAAATTTAACCCCAAAATCGTAAAGCCGAGATGGATCAGCACCATCCAAGAGAGGCACTCAGGATAATTCCAATTTCCTTGGAAAAATCCATCCAGAGATGGGGGGGGGGGAAAAAAACCCCAAAACCTTGAAGGAAAAACGCTTGAAGGAAAAAAAATTACCATGAGAAAAAGCTGCAGGACTGAATTGTGCTGCTTGATCCCACGTTAATTCGGAACAAGTTCTGTGCTCTTTTCATTTGTTTTCAGGCACAACACGACTCAAAAAAAAAAAATCTGTGCCTGAGAGAGCTGGGAATTCTTTCCTGGCTCTGAGGGCAAGGACAGCCTGTGAATGTCATTGTCACTGTCACTGTCGGCAGCAGTTTGTGGTGGAAATCATGGTTCTTATCCCAAATTTACGAGAGGGGAGAGGGATTTCTGAGGGAATGGAATCACCCACTGGAGGGAGGGGATCAGACATCCAGGGATCCCTGAATTCCAGCGTCCATCTAATGCCTGAACGGGGTTACCTGAACCAGAGGCCAGACAAATTTAGGAGAAAAAAAATCAGATTAATTTATTAAAGGCCTTTAGGTTCATTCAGGGCAGACAGAGCTCACTCCAGAGAGCTACACCCAAAATTGACAGTGAGTCACGAGTTCTTCACATTTTATAAGTTCTGTAATTAACAAATTGAGCCTCAACCCTCCAATTACACCTTCAGCTGATGATGTCAATCACCCCAAGTTTGCTCCCCCAATTCACTGCTGTTTCCATATTTTGGGGCTCTGAGGCAGCAAAGTGTCCTTGGATTTTCCAGCTGAGAGGAATTGTTTTGTGTAAAACGCTGGGAACAGAGGTTTTTAGCACTTCATATGGAGCCCAAAGCTGCACAGCAAACCTACAGATACAGGAAAAATAGAAGCTAAAAATCCTCGAGGCATCACATCCATCCCAAGGAGGAGCAGGGATCCCACATGGAGCACACACTGCAGATTCCAGGGAAGTCAGAGGTGACACAAAGCTGTCCCTGACTCCCTTGGAGAACCAGGATCGCCTGGGATGTGGAGTGGAGAGAGGGAAGGAGGTGGCAGAAACACCAGAACATTCCAGCAGCTTCTCTCCCTGAAAATTCCCAGCAATTCCTCTAGGTGAGCTCATTCCAGAGGCAAATCCCTCCCCAGCAGCACTCAGGGATGGAAGAGGAGCCCTGATCTGCCTCAGGAGCGGGGATGGTTCCTCCTCCTTCCCTTCACATCCTTTCAACACCCAAAAAGTTTTAAGAATCCTCTTTGCCTTCGCTGACCCAGTTTGATACTGCAGCCCAGAGCAGAGTCTGGCGCTCCTCCCACGTTCCCAGCGATCCCACAGCACTTCAGGGAGGAATCTCAGCCACCTCCAGCCCCTCTGGAGCATCTCCTGTGCTCAGAGGGGTTGGATTGCACTCTCAGTGCCTGGGGAATGATGGAGAGGGAGGATAAATTGATAAATAAAGGATTTAAATCAATTTATTTGGAGTAATAACTCCTACAGGGGCATCAGGTAATGCTGGAGCAGTTCCATGGGAAGACCTAAAAACATCCTGGTAGGGAGAGAATTGACTGGAGATGTATCAGACATGGAGATAATTCTTGTGGAATCCACTTTTGGCTGCACAGTGGGAAAAATTAAAGTGTGGGACATGAGTTGTGCCTCAGCGCCTTGGTCTGAGCAGGAATCCAGGCTGGGAAGGGAAGGGATTGACTGGGAAATTTTTAGGGATTTTTTTAAAGGGATTAATCCCGAGAGAATGCGTTCAGAGAAAGCCATTGGCGCCAGATTTAAATGGTGGGGATGGAATTTGGGAAATGGAGCAGGGAATGGCAGAGGGAAATTCAGGAAGTTTCTTGTTTGTGTTTTGGTCCATTCATCCATCCATCCCTCCATCCATCCATCATCCATCATCCACTCTCCATCATCCATCCATCTATCCCGGTCCATCTATCCATCATCCATCTATCCCTCCGTCCATCTTTCTCCATCCCTCAATCACCCATCTGTCATCCATCCATCATCCATCCATCATCCATCCATCATCTTCCATCCATCATCCATCCATCATCCATCCATCATC
>VZRM01003451.1:0-26367 GCA_013397955.1 Grantiella picta
ATCCCATCCCCATCCCCCTGTGCCACCAGCATTCCCCTGCAGCCCTGCCTCCAAGCCCAGGAATTCTGGTTATCTCCTCAGAGACCTTATCTCCTGCATTTCCCAGCTCCAGCCTGACTGGTTGGACAGCTGGAAATCTAGAAATGCAGCGGAGGCACGTGCAGCGCTCCAGGTGCTTGGAAAGTGACTCTGTAGCTCCCCAGGAGTCCCAGTGCAGCTGGTGTCCCCCAGAGCAGAGCCTGGCACTGCCATGGGGCCATGCCCAGCTGTGCAGGGTGACGTCCTGGCATCAGGAAGGGACACCTCCTCTCTGGGAGACAGCCCAGAGCCAGCCTGGGGCATGTGAGCAATGGTCATGGTTGGGAAAGTGTCACCTCTGTGGTTCCAGCCACGGCCTGAGGTGGGACAGGGGATGTGGGGGGACACAGAGGGACATGGAGGTGCTCACAGGACAGGTGGCTTTTCTCTGTGCCTCTGTCACCCTCAGGGACAAGCACGTGCAACAGGGACACTGAAATCCCCCGAGCTGATGGGGAAGAAATGCAATCTGCATGCAGGAGAGGCTGGGAATCCTCTGCCTGGTGGGATCCCCGGGCAGAGCCAGGGCTGGGCAGGGGAAGGCCTGATCCATCCTCACCAACCTCCTCATCCCCTGGGGCTATGGAAACACCTGGCAAAGAGGCTGCTGGGGCTGCTCAGGACCTCGTGGCTCCTGTCCTGCTGGCCAGGGAGCGCAGGGGTGAGCGAGGGTGAGCGTGCCCGGGGGCAGGAGCTGCAGCCAGCACAGAAACGCTGATGCATCGCCTCAGACCAGCACCTGCACGCCGGGCTCGCCACAAAACTGCCTTGTCTGCTTTTCTTAATTAGAGTTAATTGTCAGAGCCACCCACTGTGCTTCTGCCCTTCCCTGCCCCAGCCCGAAGCAGGGCACGGAAGAAGTAGGTCAGGAGGGTGGTGAGGGAGGAGATTGCACCATCGTGGCTGTGCTGGCGCCGTGGGGCTGGGCAGGTTGGTTCGGCTGCTGGGGTGTGGGGAGAGCTGCTGCAGCTGCCTGTGCCCTGCCATGCCAGCAGTGTCACTGCCACACTGTGCCCAGGGTGCTCAGCACCATGGCAGGGCAGTGTCACCTGTCACACTGTGCCCAGGATGCTCAGCCATGCCAGCAGTGTCACTGCCACACTGTGCCCAGGATGTGCCCACTGGCAGGGCCTTTGCATTGATGCCAACTTTGACCAAAATCCTGGTTTTCATGGCTTTTCCCCTGGGTTACACCTGCCCATGGTTGGGGGAATCATCAACCACTCCACCCTCAATCCTGTTGTCCTCCCTCCCACGCTGGTGATGCTTTCCAGAGGTCTCATCCCCTGGATCAGGGCTGCTTGGGAGCATCCATGCCCATTGAGGGATCCTGGATCCTGCTGGGCACCCACGGGACAGGCTGCAGTTTTGGGGGGACCTGCCGTGCCCCCAGCGAGGTGCCTGCAGGGATTGCAGTGGAGAGCCAGGATGTTTTCGGGCGCCTCCCGGCCGGCCTGGCCGCGGGGCGTCTCGGTGAGCAGCAGTGTTTGTTCTTATTTGTTCTCTCCGTCTCTTAGCAGCTCAATTAAAACTCGTTCAGTGGGAGAACCGGGGGCTGCTGAGCCCAGGGCTCTTTCCTCTCTCTGCTCACACAGCTGCCATCCTGCTCCAGGCAGGACACACGCGGGGCAGGATCACAGCGGTGGCACCACCACGGTGACAAGGTCACAGTGCAGGACCACAGCAGCACCCTGGTGACCCCAATTCCCAGTGCTTTTGCCTCCTCTGCTGATTTCCTTGCCCCAGCCAACCCCTCCGAGCTGCTGGCACAGGGGGTTGTGTCCGGGGGATGTGGGTTGAATCCCTCTGGAGCTCCTGTGCCACAGCCTTGTCCCCAGGGCACTCTGTGATGTGTCACTTGGCCACGCTGATGTCCCGCTGTCTCCTGGTGCGGGTGATTCCTTTCAGAGATGTGGGGTCACCTTGTGGCTCCATCTGCGAGGGAGGGATGCTGGTGGTGGCACTGGGGGGACAGACAGGATGTTCCCATCCCACCGGGGTCGAGTCCAGACCCTTCTGGGTGGCGTGGCTGGAGAAGGGGTGGCTGTGCCCAGGCTGTGGAGGGCTGGCAGCAGGGCTGGGTGATGCCCATGGGGTGGCATGGGCATCCTGCAGCCCCTCAGCTGCTGGGAGCTCTCTTATGAGGGATGTGGGGTGCAGGTGAGGTTGGGGGACCCTCCGGGGATCCTCACTCCTTGTCCCCTCTCTCCCCAGCGTCCTGGACATCTTCCCCACGCTGGTGGCCCTGGCTGGGGCAGCACTTCCCCTGAACAGGCACTTCGATGGCTTGGATGTGTCCCCAGTTCTCTTTGGCTGGTCAGATGTGGGGCACAAGGTAAGGCAGAGCCACCCTAGTGACATCCCCCGGGGACATCCCCCAGGGACAGCAGGGGCCTGAGCTAAATCAGGTGAGTGGAGGTGGAAAAAGGCTCAGAGCTGGTGATGTGCAAACCCGGGGGAGTGTCATCCCCTGGCCTGGGTGAGGAGAAGGCCAGCTGGAGATGGCCTGGTGCTGGACCAGGCTGGGCTATCAGGGTAAAAGGGCTTTGGGTTAATGAAGATTGTTTTGTACTTTGTTCACAAATCTGGGATTAGAGGTGGAAATGCCTGCAGCTTGGCACCTTCCTGTGTGCCCCAGAGCTGTCTGTGACCCCAGGGCTGCTCAGGCTTGTGCCAGCCTGCAGTGCCCAGCACAGAGCTCCTTTCTGATTGCACCAGTGTGGGGAAGGGAAGATCCCAGGGGCTCAAACCTGGTTGTACCCATTTATTTATCACACCAGATCAAGAAGTAACAAACCCCTCTTTCTCCCAGCTCCAGGGTGACAATGTTCCAGTGGGACAGCCCACCCCATATCCCACAGCTCTGTCTGTACAACCAGCTGCTGGCAGCTCCTTCAACCCCAAAAAACACAATTTGCAGGGCAAGCAGGATGGCCATTTGTCTCAGAGCTGCACGAGATTTTTGCAGAACTAAAAGAAAAAGAAAATAAAAAAGGCAGATTTAATAGCAGTCCCATGGATAAATCCTGATTTTGCTTTTAAAGTACACCCTCCTGCAAGCACCACGAGCCAGCTCCCAGCGGGATCTTGGATTTGCTTTCTGTGTCCATCAGGGGTTTGGTATTTGCTTTGTATTTATGGAACCCTCTGCTGAACCAGGAGATGGAGCAGGGAAGGGATGGGATGTGGCCAGCAAGCTCTGCTCTGCTCCTCAGGATTAACCCTGCTCTGCACAGGCAATGCTGGCAGCAGGGCACTGGGGGGTTGCTGGGAGCGATGGTTTGCTGGGAATGAAGGTTTGCTGGGAATGAAGGTTTGCTGGGAGCAATGGTGTGGTGGGAGTGGTTGTTTTTTGGGAATGATGGTTTGCTGGGAGTGATGGTTTTTTGGAGTGATGGTTTGCTGAGAGTGACGGTTTGCTGGGAATGAAGGTTTGCTGGGAATGAGGGTTTGCTGGGTGTGAAGGTTTGCTGGGTGTGAAGGTTTGCTGGGTGTCAGGGCATGAGCCCAGGTCAGCCATTCCCGTGTGGAATTCCTCCCAAGGGCTGGAATGGCACTGCTGGGGGCTGGGGTGGCCTCAGAGGGGACACACGGCCCGTGGGGTGACAGGGTGCAGACATGTCCCTGCTCCCTCCCCTCCTGGCTCCCCAGCTCTCCCCCTGCCTGCGAGTGGCCGGCGGTGACCCCCTTGCAGGGTTTCCCGTGACACAAATCTGCTGAAAGCAGCTCCTCGCTCACTCCAATGCCCAATTTCCACACTTTCCTAATTGGGGTCGCTGGAGCTCCCAGTGTGGGCTGCCCGGGTGACACTGTCCCAGTGTCCCAGCCTGGCACAGTCGGGAATGGGGCTGGGGTGACACCAAGGTCCTGCTGGGAGCGAGGGCTGTTGGCAGGAAAAATAAACCACATCCTTCAGGGAGCGCCGAGGCTACCAGGGGCAGTAAATCCCTCTGTCCATCAGCTGGATGTGAACAGCCCAGAGCACCGAGTTCAAGGAATGGGTTTTGTGGGGAAAAAAAGCCTTTTTTCCCCCCCGCTTTTCTAATTTTTAAAAAAAAATTATTAAAATAAGAAAGTCACCGATTAACAGAAAAGTTCCAGACCTGGGAATGTTTCTTGAAAGGGCTCAGTCGAAACAAGCTCCTTAATTATGCAGTAAATGATAACAGATTTGCCAAGTGTGGGGTTTTCAGGGGTTTAGCAATGTGGTTGTTGGTAGGAAGGGAGGTTTGAGTGCCCTTGGCAGCATCCCAGCCGTGCTGTTGAAGGTGGAGGCAAAGCTTTAAGGTTGGAGACAGATGAATTGGTTCAGTTCTTGGTCCCTTGGCTTCACAGGGCCTTGAATATTTGCTGATTCCAGTTTTGGAGCTCTTTTATCCTGCCCAAGGAGTGTCGGCAGAAGGGGACTGCAGCAGAGCTTCCTCCTTGCACCAGGCTCTCACTGCACCACCTCCTCCACCTTTCTTCTTTTCCTCCTAAAACATAAAGATCAAACCAAATTCCAAACGGTGATTTTTAAACAAATGATTTACCTCACAGTGGAGGGCAGTAAAGGAAACTGAGAGCATTTGGCAAACCACCCCCTACTCTGAATTCTTGGATGAGGTTCCAGCTGAGATAGCGGCTACATCCAGACCGGGCAGCCTGGGATGACATCTCTGGGCGCCTGGGATCCCTGGAATGCTCTGCCAGGCAGGCTGGGATGACATCTCCGGGTGCCTGCAGTGCCCTGTGCCAGGCAGCCGTGGGATGGATGTCCCGGGGTGCCCGGAGTGCTCCCCGAGGGGCAGAGCTCTGCTGGGCACCTGCTCAGGCACCGCCGCGCTCATCAGCTGCGAGTGCTGTTACTAAACTTGGCACTGCAGCTGCCTACAACTTTCGGCAGATGTTTCTGATTTTTAGCCCAGTGGAAATTTCTTGAATCACTTTTAAACTCAAATCCCAGGGAGGAAACTTCAAGTGACTCATCCCTCAGTGAAGGCATTGGCTCCGCGGCAGATTTTATCGGGGAGAGGAGCCGCTGGAGCGTCCAGCTCACTTGTCTCCTCGCTCCCCAGTGCCAGAGCAGGCATCCTGTGTGGATCGAGTGTCCTAAATACCAAAAGGGAGAGATTGGACCCACCCTTCCCTCCTTGCCCCGCTGCTCAGCCCGTTCCCCGGCTGTTGTCAGGGAAGGGAGCCCTCGCACAGCGGGGTGAGTCAGACGGACGGAGGGATGTGGGAGGGATGTTCCAGCACCTCACCTTCCCCTGTGCCTCGCATGAGCTCACCCTCAGCTCCTGCTGGCTCCTGGCTCCAGCCTGGGGCTCAGCTCCCTTGGATGTCCCCACTGCTGGCTGAGCTGGGAGCACCCGGGGGTGACACAGAGCACCTGGGACCACCCTGGCTCCCCAATGTCACACAGAGGACAAGGGGGAATGATTTTAGAGTAACAGGGAAGGTTTAGACTGGAGGTTAGGAAGAAATTGTTAATTTTAAGGGTGGTGAGGTCCTGGTGCAGGTTATCCCAAGAGGCTGTGGTGCCCCTGGATCCCTGGAAGTGTCCTAGGTCGGGTTGGACTGGGCTTGGAGCAACCTGGGACAGTGGAAGGTGTCCCTGCCCTCGGTGTCCCCATGGCCGGGAATTGGATTAGGTGGTCTTTGAGGTCCTTCCAGCCCAAACCATTCTGATTTTATGAGATTCTGCCCTGCTCTGCTGGAAGATCCAGCTTCATGATCACTTTCTTGCCATAGAACTGGAAGGTAAATTCAGAGGGTCCTGCAGGGCCAGGAAGGTCCAAAGGAAATGTTGGTGTTTCTTTTGCCATCATCCCACCCTTCAGCAATCACAGCTCTGTTGGTTGCTCGGAGCCCAGGGGCTGCAAGGTGTCTGAATGTGTGCAGGGCTGGGCTGTGGCTCACCTGGGGAGGGAGTGGCTCTCATGGAGCAGGCTTTCCCTGCACTAGGGCGACAGGAACCATTCTGTCCTTCCTGCAGGTTCTGCTGCACCCCAACAGCGGCGCAGCCGGGAAGGTCGGCGAGATCGAGGTGCTGCGGCTGGCTCAGTACAAAGCCTTCTACACCACAGGTACACAGTGTGTCCCTACTAGAGGTTGTAAAGTCTGGGAAAGAACCTCTGGAATTCTCAGATCTCTGCAGATACAGGTGGAACCCAACCGAGGTGGATTCAAGCAAGAGCTAACCCAAGGATGTGCCGAGCTGTGTCTGCAGGATGGCTCTGCAGCCCGGGCTTGGTCTCTGAAACACTCAGAGCTGGGATGGGGTGGGAATGGGACATCCTGGGTGGGTGAGGAGCACAGAGGTGATCCCTGGACGCTGTGACTCCAGGGTTTGTGTCCCTTTTCCTCCCTAGGAGGGGCGATGGCCTGTGATGGCAGCACTGGCCCGGCGCAGCGGCACCACCCACCCCTCATTTTCAACCTGGCCCGTGACATCCAGGAGCAGGAGCCTCTGGACGTGGCATCCCGAGAGTACCAGGCAGTGCTGCCTGCCATCAGCAGGGCTTATGCCCAAGCTCTGCAGGACATTGCAGCAGACAATGTCTCCCTTGCAGATTACTCCCAGGATCCAGCAGCAATTCCCTGCTGCAACGCGCGGCACGTGGGCTGCCGGTGCCACGGGGCTCGCGGAGCCACGCCGGATCCCCACGGGGACAAAACAGCACCACGGCTTTGTCTCTGAGCAAATAATTGCTCAGGCTGCTCCTTTCCCTTTCTGGTGTCTGTGAACTCCAGGCTGGAGGTTAGCCGTGGAGAGGGATGGAGGCTGTGGCTCCCTGTGCTGGGAAGGGGGAGGTGAGTTGGGTGTGGGTCTGGGGGAGCCCTGCTGGCTCTGGGCATGTGGAAGGCTTTTTGTAGGGCTCTTTAGCTGGGAAAGAGGCAGCTCTTGGACTAAAACTACCTTCTGTGAGAGCTGGCTTTGGGAGAGAATTCCTCTGGGAAATTTGCTCGGTTTTCCCCTAAAAAGAGTCCTTCCAGGAGCAGCTGGTGGGAGCACAAGGCAGGGGAGGATGGAGCACACAGCCTCTGAGCAATCAGCCCTTCTGGTGCAGAGACCTTGGAAATTGGGGGACTGCAGAGGGAAAATTCCCTGCTGGCATGAGGGGAGTGCTCTGGGAATGGAGCACCTGCCCTGCCTGCTGAGGGTTTAGCAGGGTCATGGAAAGAGCCAGCTGTCTGGGGAGGGAAGGGAAAGATTCTGATTTACACACCCAGATCTTTCTCTGGCCATAAGAGCACTTGTGTGGACTCCCCTCACCCCAGCCCCCCAAAACCCTCCCACTCCCCAAACTTAATCCAAACAGACCCCTTTAGAGCCCCAAAGAGAACAGCAGGAGCTGCCAGGGACAGACTGTGACTTTATTCTGTCTTTCAACATAGCAAATGGCATCTTCTCTAATATCACTGCAAAAATACTTTGCCTGGGTTAAAATAGTATGTATATACTGTACAAAGACATAAGTTTAATATCTCTTCCTATAAGTACATTTATACACATAAAACAGCATAAATTAGAAAAGGGACAAATGGGTATATAAAATTCTGGTTACATACAAATCTGATTAAATTAGCATTTACACTGTGGTTCTAACATAGAGTTTGTTAAATAAAGCCATGTGCATACAGTACATTGACACCCCAACCAGACACAAATTAAAATGGGCTAACAGAGCCAGATGTTCACTTACACAGAAGAAAAAGTGTGGCCCACCTTAGATTTTTTAAAATTTTTTTCTCGACTGGGGACTCACAGATCTGTTCTTCGAAACTCCTGGCTTTTCCAAAGCACCTCTCAGCAGCTGTGGATGTTTTGCTTCTCCTCATGACCTCTTCGCCTTGCCCGGCTGACCTCCACGGCACAAGATTATCTACCAAAATCAAAACACAAGGGCCTTACTTTTCCCAGCACCAGGGAGTGTTTCCAGTCGGTTTTACGCACGTGGGAGGAGCAGGGGGAGGGATGTCCCGCAGTGTTTTACTTTCCATTCAAAGGCAGATTGGTGAGAGGTTTATTTACTCTCCCCCTCCCCAAATTGACAGTCCTGGGAACGGGAACCATCTGGTTTGGTGCTAGGTGTGTCTGGCCTTGGGCTGAGCACAGCCAGGCTTTGGGGGGTGAAGTGCATTTGCCTCACTAAATGCTCCCCAAAAGCTCAGCTCTGGGGTGGCTAGAGGGAAAGGTGTGTGCTGGGCATCCCTGCGGCTCTCCAAGGTCTCTGGATGGATCCCAGAGCTCAACTCCAGCATGTCAGACAGGAGTAGGGGAGGGAAAGCCCAGCCTAAACACCAGCAAAGCCTCTGAGTGCAAGAGCAAAGCAGGAGCAGAGAGGAACAGGCAGCAGCAGGACCCTGATTCACCTCCATCAGCTCCTCCAGGTCAATTCAAGCTCCTGGATGAGGCACGGGCAGCCCTGGCACAGATCCTTCCCAGCTCCAGCCTTGCCAGATGTGACCTGGGAGGGATGTGAACCCCACAGCTCCTGCTGCAGTCTCTGCCAGCTCCTCCTGCAGGTCTGTCTCTCCAGGAGCTGCAGGACCAGCACTGTTTGCAGGCCAGGTTTCCAGGCACAAGCATTGACACTGGATGGCACAATTCCCGAGGGACTGCAGATAATGTCCTGATAAGCTGGGCTTAATCCTGCAAGCCCCAGCTGCCCAAAATGCCACTCTGAGCTACCAGGGCAGGAGCCAGGTTCTGCCAAACTCACTCATTCCCTACAAAACGTAATTACAAATAGAGCTTCACTGGAAAATCTGTGGCCTTTCCTCTGCTAACAGCCAGCTGTTAAAAAATAATCACTTAAAATAATTAGTGTCCATATCCATGCAACAGAATGAGGGAAACACCATTCAGCAAACAACAAGGAGGAATCTGGGCAAATGCTGGTTCCACAGAGCCGGAAATGTATCTGCAACCTGGTTTCTTGTATCAAGATCTGGAGGAGCAGAGGGGTGTGTGAATCCCACAATCCCCCCGGATTTTCCTTTCTACAGGCAGCAGCTTCCTCTGGCAGCACAGGAAATCGCCCAAACCGCTTTGGAGCAGCCAAAAACCAAGGTGCAAGTGGTTTTTAGGAGTGATGGAGTATCAGTGAGGGGAAGCTGCCTTTGAAGAGCTGATTGCTGTGAGCATCACACTTGACTCAAAGAAAGCCTTCACCTCTGGTCCCTACAGCCAAACGCAGGAAGGACCACATATGCCTGGAAAAGCACCGAGCAATCTGCTGGAAGAAATCACCTTTTCTACTGAATTCCAGAAGCTCCCAAGAGCTGGGTCTGCTCTTCCCACCCCTTCTGATCCCGCAGGGTGAGGGCTCTGCAGCCTCCTCCTTGCACATCCAGCACAGCACTCATGGCTTCAGCCCCCTGACACCTGAGTCCTTCCTGCCTAAAATCAGCAGTGCCTTGGGGGTGCTTAATCCACCCCATCCATGCAGGAGTTGTCACTGAACTGGTTTAACCTCTTGCCACAGGACCCTTCTGCAATCCTGGCTCTGGCAGCAGCAACATCCACGTCCCCTCTTGTGAGGCCACTTTTTACGAGTCCTCCTTGGGCTTCTCATCTCCCCTCTGATCTGTCCCTCCTTCCACTTAATGAACAGGCAGTGTTTGACAGATTGTATTTCAGGCTGAAGCTGTTTTTCCTCGCTCTTTAACAGCTGAGCCTCTGAAGTCTCGCTTGAGGTCAAGGGAAGACGAGAGCTTTCAAAATGGGGAGAAACTGTGGGGTTTGAGCACTGCTGTTTCTCCAGAACCATGTCTGAGTTCAAAGCCATACCGTGGGCTGCGGGTGAATATTCCATTTTGTCACACGTTTTGAGGCTTTTAAACGTCTTTTTGTTGCACACTGGAAAACAAACAAAACCCTTCCCATGTTTCCGCAAAGCCGAACGCTGTCAAAACATTTTTGTTGGAAAAGGTCAGGTTTTCTCTCCCTCCTTCTCCGCTCAGGAGTGACCGATGCCTGAAACCCCCTTGACTGAGACTGGAGATCTCAGCGCTGAGAAAACAGCCAAGTTCAGTGAAATCCAGAGCATCCAAACATCCTGAGTGCTCCCACTGCGAGGGGCAAACCCAAACCCCGAGCGCAGGGGTTGATCTGGAAGCTCCATTTGCTAAAGCACCGTTATCAGGGAGTATTTTTGGAAAGCGCCTTCCCTTCCCTCAGCACCTCCTCCCCAACAATACACACGTCCCTCGCTCTGTCAGGTTAACGACAGGATTTGGAGGGATCAAAGTTCACTCCATGAAGCACCTGCTGTGGTACAGCAGGGCTCTGAGGCTGCTTTCATCCAGCACAGGCCCAGCAGGAAGCCTCATTCAGGAGCAGCGTGAGTCCTGCGTGCTGGCGTTTGCTTGTCCCCAAAGCACGAGGTCAAGAGCAGGTTTAGCAGAAGGAAATAAAGGATTTCTCTCTGGCCCTGCTGCTCCTGCTAGAGGCCTTGGCCATCAGCTTCTCTGTGGCCACGCAGAGGGAGACATTTTAAAGATCCTGCTTGAGTAATGGAGTTGGACAAGTGGGAAATTCCTGCTCGCGGTTTGCAGCAGGGAGTGTTGCAGGTAAGGAAAGGAATAATCGGAGGGTTATGTGAGTTGAGCTGGGTTTAGGTGGTGTTGGCTCAAAGGGAGTCACGAGCCAGTCACCTTTATCTAAGTAACATTTTGCATCAGCTCAGAGGAAGGTGCCTCACAGAGGTCAGCTCAGCACATGGAATGATTCCTGGGATAAGGTTGTTACTTCCTCCTTTTCAGGCAAAACTCCAGCAGCAGGATATGTAAAAATGAAGTAAGGAATTCCAAAAGCCTGCCAAGGCTACAACCTGAAAACCATTACAACATTCTGCTGCATTACTGTAATGAAGACACCACTGATTACAACCAGATCATAGCACAGACCAACATCTGTCCAATTAGGGGTTAGATACTTAACAAATAAGCATGGAATAGGAAAAGGAGATGGAAAGACACTGCCAGGCTGAAGTTAGATTGAAAAATCCACTAGCTCCTTCCAATGGTAACTGAGAAAGTGCCACATAAAATTCATAAAATGGTTTAAAACTCTGTTATTCCTTTCATCTTTGTACTTGGAAAAGGAGTTTCCTTCTCAGTTACCTTGGAAATGAAGAGGCTGGTGAGGTTCAGGTATGTTCCAGTTGCATTCCATGGACTAGTACAACTGACTGAAAATGCAACGGGGTATTAAGTTTTTATTTCTAAATTGTTCCAATTAAAACTATTCCTGGTAATATTAGAAATCTGCTCAAGGCACAAAGGTTAGGTCTGGATCCGAACACCATTCAGCAAGTTTGTTCAGGTCTATCTCTACTTAGGTTTGATCATTTTTGCCCCATGCCCAGCTGCTGTTCAGTGGGGGTGTCATTTTCCTGGTGCTGTCCCTAGAACTCATTCAGTTATTTTAGGCTTCACAGTGAGCTGGGACAAGGAAGGGGCAATGGAATCTCTTCTGGGTGAGGTTACTACTTCCTTCTTAGCATGAGGGCTGCACTGGAGGTTTAGGGGTCCCGAATGCTCACAGGAGGAAACTCATTCTCATCGTCCAGACAGACTGGTCCAGTTGCAAACTCGTGCTCTGGGATGACCTCCCCCCGCAGGGCTCCGCCGTCCTCCGAGTAACCTGGGCAGGGAAAACACCAAGAGTTACTGCTTGAAGGGAGGGGAGGAGGCTGCAAACAAACAGCAGACACTGCTAGCACCTTTTTAGCACTGAGCTGCTTCCTCTGGCTTCCTGGACTAAGGAAGAGGAAGGTATCTCCATGGACACTATGGATTATGGATGAATTACATGGCTAGCTCCTGTGGCAGCAGCTTTCCTCCTGCCGTGAACCTAAGCACCAATTTCAGAGCAAGGTCTGCATCTGTGGACCTTAGCCTTAGGAATTTAATGAGACCATCACCCAGTCTTTTCCTGCAGCAGTTTGCTGTAAGGTGTCCCAGCTCCAGAGAATCTGTGGCAATCTCACCACAGAAACAGCGAGCCCTGACTTCTACACCCACAGCTACAACTCTTGGAAACCACCTGGCAGCAGCTGCTCTCTGACAAACAGAGGCTCCTGCTCTGCCTCGGGCCTGTCTGTGGCACAGAGGCCCAGGAAACAGAGCACAAAACACCTGGCCTGTTTTTGTGGCAGGGGATGATGAACCAGGTGAGCTCCAAAGTCATGCTGCCCCAGCGTGCAGCGCACATGTGATGATCCTGGATGAACCCTTGCAATCTGGAACACTTTCCACTTTGCCCCAGGTGGTTTTGTGGCTTCTGCCCGAGGAAGGGCAGATGTGCTTACCTGGCATGGTCGAAGCTGAAGGCACTGTACTTTGTCTGGCTACGGTTGCTGCATAAGATTGAGGTACTGGAGGCTGAAGGTCGTTTTCTTTGTTCTCCTCCATCTTTCCTGAGCCAAGCAGACTAATGGTAGAGGAGCAAGAGAGGGGAGAAGAGTTAGTTCTGATCTCAACTGCTCCTCCCCAGCTCCAGCTAAGACAAACCCATGCATCCACATCTCCTCGAAGCACATCACCCATCCCCATCACTGCATGCAGCAGCCCCAGCAGTGCTGTGGACAGGGGAGCATTGTGCTCCACAAGGAAAGCAGGGGGTGAAGAAGGAGATAGGGAAAGCACCACTTCGGCTGGAGGACAATGCTGGCATGGGAACAGAAGGGAACAGATTGACCACAAAAGCTTTAGGTTACAAAGGCAAACAGTGTTTCTAATCACAGAGGGGGCTCCGAAGGGCTTCCAACAGGAGCAGACTAGATGGGAAAAGCAGCCCTGGCTAGTTTAGGACGGAGTGTGAGCACAGATATCGTATGATGTAATGTAACTCATGACCCAAGGGCCCTTTTCAGCCCTCTGATGCTCAGAGGAGCCCACATGACAAGGCTGGGGGCTGTGGGCGGCGCGCGCTGGACAGCGCAGCTTTGAAGTGCTTTTGTTTTGTGGCTTTTCCAAAAGCTGCTGGCACTTTCCTGGCTGGCAGCCACCTCCCGGCCTGGAGCACATGTTACATCTCACCCCACCCCAAAGGCTTCACATCTGGAGCCAAGCAGCCCAGATGTGTGCGGGGGGGTTACGTGCTTAATGGGATTTGCATATGGACTGAACAACGGCGGGGGAGGCTCCGTTTTCACAGAACCTTGGAATGATTTCACTTGGAAAAGACCTCCAAGATCATCGAGCCCAACCTTTGACTGATCACCACCTTGTCACCCACACCAGAGCACTGAGGGCCACAGCCAGTTGTTTCCTGAACAACTCCAAGAACGGTGATTCCACCACCTCCCTGGGCAGCCCCTTCCAATGCTTAACAACCCTTTCCATGAAGAAATTCCTCTGCTTTGGCACTGGGCTTTTGGTTACAGAAGCTCCCAGTGTCACTCCACACCATCCTAGCCCCAAGTCAGCTCTCCACTACCCACTCCAGTCTGGAGAAGGTGCTCTGCTCTCCTGCCATGATAGCCAGGACTCTCCTAAGGCACAGCCTGCCCACTCCAAGCTGTGATGTCCCACAGCTGCTGTGGGATCTCAGATGTCTCTGGTTTCTCCTGCAAGAAGCCTTGTGTCTCTGCCTGCTGATGTGCTTCCCACCCATGTCTGTTAGCTCATGCACCTCAAATCACAGTCAGTTCTAACTTCCTTGCTCCTACAGCTCTGTTTTGTGCTGCCAGGTGAGATTTCCCTTCATTTGTCAGATCAGCCTCTGTTTGAGGTGTGAGTGGAGGCAGTTACCTGTGATTCTTAATTAAGACACACTCCCCTCCGTCCTGCGGGTCCAAGTTGTAGATGTAGAGATGTCCATCCGACGTCGTCACCAACAGCCGAGGCAGCTTCTGAATCCTGGGGGAAAAGCATCCTGAGGCCAAACAGCTCCCATACACAGACACAGCAGCACCTACACCACGTGCTCTGCAGGCAGGGGGGTGAGATAAGGCTGGCCTGGCCCGAGGCAGGGGTCAGTAGGGTCAATACATACGTGGAGAGGGCACAGATGTTCCTTTGTCCGGAGATGTTCAGCCGGACGGTGGCAAAGGCTCGGTCCTGGTTCATCATGCCCGACACCTGGGCAGGGAGGTAGTTGGTAGCAGCCTGGAACATTTTTCCCATGTAACCACTCCAGGTTGGAGGCTCCTCTGGCCGGCTGATGGGGTCACAAAGCAGTGTCAGTGGGGTTTGCACCATCAGCGTGACAAAACAGCAGGAACAGACCGGGTCTCATACGGGTGAAGGGGTTTTTGGAGCACCTGTACATTGCGCACCAGCCTGGCTGGATGCACAGGGGGAAGGCAGGGGACAGTGGCACCTAATAAAGCCAGAGAGGCATGGAAAACCTGACAGCAGGGGCGCAGTGTGTGACTTTTCCAAGGAGTGAGTCCCTCAGGACACAAAGCCAGTTTGCAGCTGGTATTGCTCATGGAGAGTACGTGGTGAGGACACGGAGAGCAGCTGTGTAAACACAGAGCTTTGAAGCAGAGACAGCCCTGAGGCAGGCAGGTTAAGCCAGGCCAACCCCCTCACCTGTCTGTGAGATGCTCCAGTTTGAAGATGTGCACGGTCTCCGTGTTGCTGGAAGCACAGAGGAACTGGGAATCCATGCTGAACACCAGGGAGCTGATGTTCACATACCTAGAGCCGAGCAAGGACAGGACTGGTCACCCCATGGAACTCATTCCAACCCTCATGCTGGGTTTGGCTCAGAGGAGTGCATGGGGAGGAAGGAGACCCATCCATGGTGAGGATCACTCTGCACAGCTGCTTCTGAGCCTGTGGGCTCACTGATGAGTAACTCCCTAATCCCTTTGCTCAGCAGGGCTGGCGGTAGCCTCGAGCTAGTGACAAAGAGCCAGAGAGGTGGAAATGTCCTTGCTCACAGAGCTGCCTGTGGAGGGAACATCTGTGCCAGCCTCACTGCAGCTTCTGGTGCTGCAGAGACCAGGGAGGATATCCAAGTGCTGAACGGTGGGACACAAACAGCATCTCCTGCACGGGTTCAGCAGGAATGAGGTGTCTCATCATTTTGGGGACTTCATTATTTCCAAGCAAGAAGGAAGAAAGGGCAGAGTGAATGGAGTGACTCCATGTCTGCTCCCTGCCATTGCCCTGCTCTGTGACACACTGGAGGGAATCACTGGGCTGGGCACAGCCTGGCACAGTGACATTTCGAGCCAATACGTTTGCTCTTGTTTTCCTACTGCAAAAGATGCCAAAGCCACCAGGATCTGACGTTGCCCTCTGTCCCTGTGTTTACAGTTCGGCTCCGGGAGCCCTCTGTGTACTTGTCACTGCCAGAAGGATGAACTGACCTTTTCATCCCTCGCCGGAATTCATAGAGTTTTTGCCCCCCAGGAATGGAAAATACACGAATGACCGTGCCCTGCAAAAAATGCAAATGGAAATATCACGCAGGAGCAGGCCAAGGAGCCCAAAGCCTTCCCCTGACACACCCAGGAAACTCAGGACATGCAAAGGCTCCTCCTGTTTGCCAGCTGGGCTCGGTCTGATCCCGAGACACTGACCAGTCAGTGGCCCTCCTGTGCTGGCTGTGTTTAAGAAGGGGCAGCTCAGAGGTGCTGATGTAGCCCTGGGCAGAGGGAGGCTACTCGCAGCCACACTCACTCACTTTTTCGGAAGCACTGGCCAACTTGGAGCCGGTGGAGTTGAAGGTGAGGGCAGCCAGAGGCCCATCATGGGCAGGAATGGTGCAGGCCGTTTTCTGTGGGGCACAAAGTAACGTGAGTGCAAAGGGACACGCTGCTCCTTGGACTGTGGGAGGGCAGGGCGTTCCTGCCTCACGCCCTATCCAGACCTGCTGATATGGATTCACTAGATGGTGTTGTGCTGATGATATCCCTTCAACATCCTCAGTTTATCTCTGTCCAGCCTTGAGTTCATTCTCCACCTACTGTGGCCACTGTGATTACATAAAGCTCACCTCAGGGGCAGAGAACCTCAGCTCCCTCCCTCTCCAGGGTTCAGGATTGTGCCTGCACCCTCTCCAAAGCCTGGCACTTCTTTGTGAGGATGAGAATTGGCTTCCCTGCAATTCTCTCTGCTGCACAGCAAGTCCTGCTGCAGTGACAGCACGCTGGTACCTGCAGGGAGCCCCCGCCCTCGCAGCACCTCTTGCAGCAGCAGTGGTTTCCCTGTGCTCTGCTCCTCCCCTGCCGCAGATCCTCAGCCCCTGCTGCACGTACAGAGTCACCAGCCTTATGTAACTCAAAGCCCTGGCATAAACAGCAGATAATCATCACCCTGCATCCACCCAGGGACAGATTTCCTATGGGGACTTTGGACACTTTGCCCTGTCTGTGACTTTGGGTCCGGCATCCCTTCCAGCCCGTGGTGTCCTGCGCTGTGCCTGGAGCAGCTCCAACCCACGCTGGTCACGTCACTCCCACGGGACCCGCTGCTGACGCTCCTACAGGAACCCCAGTGTCAGCCTGGCAGTGGCCCTCGGGCTGCAGGGCAGTGGGTCACATTCCCCTGAATATCCTGCACTGGCAGATGCACGCCCTGATCTCAGAGCTGTCTGCTCCGAGCAAGGGGGATACATCCAGATGTGCCTCCCAGGCAATCCTCTTGCCCTTCAGCTCGGTGGAGTGTATTTATTCATCCTTCCCAAGGGCCCCGTTGGCTTTGCTGTGGCTCTGTTTGTTTTCAGCCCCTGCCGGTATCCAAAGGCTGAGCTTCGCACTTACCAAAGTATTTCCGTCGTAAAGAGCGATCTCTCCGCTGGTCGCGCTGCCGGGATAAGCCAAGTAGGAGTTGGCGTGGTTGATGGAGAGAGCACACAGACCTGGCAGGGGGACAGGGACACGGCTGAGGCTGTCAGTGGGGGAGGACAGAACGGGGCACGGCGGGGGTCAGGCTCTGGCTCTTTCTGGGACTGCCCGGCGCGGCGCGGGGCTGCGGAGCGCTGGGAACGCCTCGGCCGTGGGGACATCTGCTGGTATGGGACAGAACGGCGGCTGTGCCCGGCCAGCCTCCCCGCTCCCTGCCACCCTCCCCGAGCACGGGGAGCCCAGACCTGGCTTTTCAGCACACTCTGGGCTCTCCCCCCGCATTATCTCCCTGGAAGAGGCAGGAATAGGTGCGTGAAACAGCAAAGGACGTGAGGGCTGACAGCACTCCTGTCCATGCACATCTGGACCCGTCCAGATGTGCACAGGGTGTAGGTGCTGGGTTGGAAGCTCAGAGGAGCAGCCCAGCGTGGATGCAGCCCCGCTGCAGCCTGGCTGAAGGCAGTGCCATTTCCTTCTGCTCGGAATGGAAAAGGGAAGCAAAGAGAGACAAAGGAAATGCGCCAGCTGTGCAGGGAGTTTCCGGCTCGCAAGGAACTTGAACGTAGCAAAATTTTAAGTACAGGGGGAATTCTTCCCCCTAAGAGCCATGTGGTTTTGTGCCAGCACGAGCACAAAGGTTCCCAAATGCTCCTTTCAAAGCGGGCAGGAATTACAGGATGAGACGGGGATGGATGGATGGATACGTGTGTGGGTCCATCCATCCGCTCGTCCCCCAGGTGACCTCGGAAGAGAGCATCTCTTCCTGCCTCTCGCTCCTGCTGCTGGCTGAGGATCCAGCCCGGTGAATCCTGTCACACACCAAACGTGCCTCGCTTGCTTCCTGCCCCACATCCGTGTGCTCACAGCCCCCCCAAACCCGACTCAAGGCTCCAGCACGACCTGAGCTTCCTGCCCCCCGCCGGGGGTCCCACCTAATCCCACGTGCAGAGGAAGCCGCGGGGTTAAAGGCACGGAGGACGCTGCCACGGTCCCCAAACGGGACAGCAGGACAGCCACACACTGCACGTACACCCTGGGACGTGTGGTGCCGTGCGAGCCCCGTGTCAGGACACGGCCCTGGCCCTCGCCCAGCAGCAGCGGGGAAGCATCGGCCGCAGCTCGCGTTTTAGGTCATTGTTTATAACTAAACAAAGAGACCGCAGCCCAGCCAGGAGCTGCGGGATCAGGCAGAGGCCCCAGGGATGCACTCGCCATCAATCCAGAGGTATGCAGAGCATGCCAGGGATGAGGCACGAGGAGCACGGCAGCAGCGGAGAGCAGGCAATTAAAAGGCAATTAAAGGGGGAGGGATAGGAGGAAGGCAAAGATAGCCCAGAGACTTTGCTGTGATGAGCATCCTGCCTTGTCTGGATGGTGATTCCCTGGCCCAGGCAGCACGGGGGGATCAGCACAGCCCTTTCCGAGAGGATCAGGGAAGGCTGGAGCCAAACAAAGCGAGCTCTGAGCGGCAGGGGTGAGTCACCAGCTCCCTCTGCTCCTCTGGCCCAGAGAGGCGGCTGGGAAACCAGGCCAGGGGAAAACACAGATGTGAGTGTACTGGGCTGACCTCGGGGACACACAAAGAACAAGGATCACAGGGCCACGGGCAGCCTTTGAAGATGCTCCTCTCCCCTCAGCAGCCCCTCGCCATGCTGAAGGTTGGATCTTGCAGTGGTGGGCTCAGGAGGGAGGAGGCACTGCCCAGCATGGCACCTCTGGGAGTGCCACGTCACAGGTGGCTTCCTCCAGCAGCATGGAAAAATGCTACAGCGTCTGGGAAGCCTGGCCTTGCCCCCAGGCCAGCAGGTTCAGGCTTGGGGGGAGCCCTGTGAGGTGGTTTCCAAAGCTGCAGTGATTCCCAAGATGTGCCCTCATGGCACACATGCCACCACAAGCACTGTCACCTCCTTGCTTCAAATCCTGCCTGACATGAATCACATGAAAAACAACCGCCTTGGACAGCGTGGGCATTTTCCTCTCCTACGTGGAGGAGGCTGGATCAGGAGCCAGGTGGTGGCCAGGAACAGCCAGAGATCTCATTGTGACTGGCCAGTGTGGCTGCAGCAAATGCCAGTCCTGTCCGTGCTGGTGTCACCATGCCCAGGGCACACACTTCAGGGAGGTGGCACATTTCCCATGTGCTCCTACATCCCCCAGCACAGATCCCCACTCCTAAAACAGTTGCGCAAAGAGCACTGAGGCTGGACTGCCTTGACCTACTGGACACGCTGCCCTCGGGGTCAAGCCTGGGAGCAAAGCAGATGGCCCAGGGACAAGGGGGGCACTGCACCTGTCACCCAGCTCATTTCAATGACAGCTGCTGCAGTCAAAGGGGTTTAAAACACTAAACCCATATGAAGCCTGCGATCCGCGGCATCCCAGTGCTGCCCTGGCTGATTGCTGCTGCTCTTAAACCACTGATCCTCCAGCCCCTCTGCACAACAGCTCCAGGCCTGGGTATCCCTGCCCATCCTGCTGCCGGGCCTTCTCGGCGAGGTTTTAAGCTTTAATTATATTTGCAGCATTTAGCATGTTTAATCCACACAGAGAGCCCATCTGCTGAGACCCGAAGTAGGTCAGGGGAGCTGCCCGAAGAGCATCCCTTGAAAGCCCCGAAGCCAAATGTGAGCACATCAGCAACTTCCCGAGCACCCAGCCATGAAAGGGATGCTGCAGGACAGCGCAGCCACGCGGGCACCCGGCCAAGCTTCCCTCTCTCCGCCAAAAATAGCTCTGCTCCCAGCAGCAGGAAAGCCGGATTCACCCTGTGCCACACACCGAGGATCTGCGCTGCAGCCACCTGCCCTGCCCTGCCCTGCCCCTCGGGCTTGCAGCCTGCATGCAGTAAAGGCAGCTCTGGCAGGGAATGAGTGCTGTGCCTGGCTGTGCTCTGCCCTCAGTGATCACTTTGGCAGTGACCCCAAGGAGAACCCAAACCCCACCGTCCATCTCTGTTATCCTTTGATGCATCTGCTCTGGACAGAGCAGGGTTTTGCTCAGGACAGTGCTGGATCACAGCACCAGGCCTGACAGAGTTCAAGGAGAGTTTGGACAATACCCCCAGGCACAGGGTGGGATTACTGGGATCATCATCATCATCATTCAGTGACCCTTGTGGGTCCCTTCCAACTCAGCATATTCTGTGATTCTCCCAAGCCTGACTGACTACCTCCACGCATTTCTGAGTGCTGAATTAGGATACACAAGCCACAGGCTGGTTTAAATTCTAACACAGTGCTGTGGCTCCACGAAGCTCCCTCCCTTTCACACAGCTCTCCCATGCTCACCTGTTGTGTTGGGTGGTGTATCCAGAATAGTCTTCAAAAGCTTCATGTCCTTAATGTTATGGATGTAAATTGACTCTTCCAGGCAGACCACCAGCCTCTGCAAGGACACAAGGGACATGCACAGAACCTCACCTCTGGCTGCTGCTCCCACACTTCCTAAACCAAAAACTTTGCTGTCAGACAAACTCGTTCAAACTCAACAGGAATTTTCACACACTGAAATGTAACAGAAAGTGATCTCTTCTGCTTCTCCACCCCCTCTCATATTTGGGTTTGTACACTCTGGTTTTGAGAGTTTTTGCATCTGGTCTTGCTTTAGAGAGAAGGTAAAACATCATGATTTCTTCTTTGCTCCTCTAAGAGCTGATCCTCCAGGTCCCCAGGAACAGGAAGACATACCAGGGTTACATCCCCTCCACGGGCCCTGACTGCCATCTATTCCTACCCCACCTTTTCTTCACAGTTCATAACAAATTACTTTTTGATCACAAAGACCTGGCAGCAGGGAGGCTGCAATCCTGCTTGTCAGCATGCCTCCAGATATGAACACAGGCCATTTGCCCTGACTTCTTCCTGATTTGGGAGAGAAAATTTAGATGCTTGGTCTGCCACTGCTGCTAACTTCAATGCATCTGACCAGCACATTAATGTTTCTCTTTCCATTTGGTGTCAGCAGGGAAGACTCTGCTTTATGTGCCCTGCAGAACTGTATAAACCCAGAGAGGAGAATCGTGTTCAGGGACAGCCACTCTTGCACCACCTCGGCTGAGGGGCTGGGTATTCCCAACTTCAGGGGCTTGTAGCTCTTCTACTGACCCCGTCAGGAACATCCACCCAGCCACGGGGAGGAAAGGCAAAGGGGAGTTTGATGCTGCACCCTCAGCACTGGGCCACCATCTCTGTGGCACTCAGCTTTGTGTCTCAGCTTGGTCCACATCCCAACATGTCACCACGGAGGCTTTTTTTGGGACCAGGCTTTGGGTCTGGCTGAAGGGCTGTGCTTTGGAAGTCCAGCGACTGCACAGCTTCACCTCCCTTAGAGCCAAGTGTCCAGAGGCACTGAAAACATCCCAATAAAAGCCTAAGCCCAGACCCCATCCATCCTGAAGTTGGAGCACCCGAATCCATGTCCAGGAAGCCTCCACCTCTTCAGAAATGAGGCCACTTATTTAGTATCTAAATGTGGAGCTTAGTCAGTAACTTGAAACACCCACATTAAAAATCTCTGCCTTGCTCCACCATTACTCTCAGATCAAACTCTTTCCCACTTCTATTCCTGCTAACCACAGCATCTGGGGCTGTGTCAGAGCCATTTTGCATTTCCAGGAAGACTTCGCCTTTTCTACAGTAAGAACCATCCACTTGCAAGCAGAAGAATATTTATACAGCTGATTTGGGCAAAGCCACCATGTGCTTTCCCAGAACGGGCTGCTCTTGACGTCCAGGTGAAGGGAGGTTTCCAGATGATGGCAGAGCAGCAGCCAGAGATGCTGGCACCCACAGGGACAAAATCCAGGAAAGTTTGGGAGGTGAAGAGCACGATTTCAGCACTGAATGAAAACCCAGGAGGCTTCCAGGAGCTTCCCACCAGTCCCACAGCACAGCCTGATTCCCCACTTTGAGACAAATCAGGATGTGCCTTAACACACTTCAGCGTTATCACGGAGTTTGGAACAAAGAATTCCCACAACAACAACTGAGGGATTTGCTTGTTTGCACAATGAAGACTCTTTCACAGAGAGATCAGATTGAAACATGCACCTTGTGTGTGAGACCTGTTCCTGGTTAATTTGTCACCATTTTCCTGTGTTAATGCCTTGTCTGGGATTTGTCCTCCCGTGAACTTCCAATGGAGTGCAGCTTTCCTACAGAAGCCCAGGCAAGAGTTCAAGTATCACATGGAGAATTTAGTGACCACCACTTCACATCCTGAATGTAGATTGAAACGATGATTTCTCTTCAAACCACCGCAATTGGGAAGGTTTAAATTGGACTTTAGGAAGAAGCTCTTCATGAAAAGGGTTATTAAGCATTGAAGAGGCTGTCTAGGGCCCTGGTGGGGTCACCATCCCTGGAGGGATTTAGAAGATGAGTGGCTGTGGCACTTGGGGACATGGTTTAGTGGTGGCCTTGGCATTGCTGGGGAATGGCTGGACTCAGTGGTCTTATTGATCTTTTCCAACCCAAATGACTTTATGATTCGGTGTTTCTAAACATCTGTAGCATCTTCAAATCCCTCCAGGTGTGTCTGTGGCACAGCCAGAGGATGAGCTCAGCCCAGGATTTGAACCCAAGCTTATAAGGCAGACAAGAAATGTGGATGCAAGGCTGGGACTGTGCAACACCTTCAGACAGTTCCAGAGCAGCACACGGGGAATAGCCTGAACTTATTTTATTCACACTCATCTCCTAGAGCTGCTCAGCAGAACCTCCCAGTTTATTTTTATACACACACGTATCTATCTGCAATTCAAAGGAAGTCTTTCTTTTGCCAGTTTCATTGCAAGCTGAAGTGAAAAAAATCAATTTAGGACAGATTTAATTGTAGTACAGGAAATCCTGGTCAAAGACAGCTTTACTGGAAGCTCAGCCCAGAGAGCCTCACTGCAGGTCTCACTGTTGCTAACTGAGGAGAGGCTGATTATATACAATTACCCAGACTGCTTATTTCTTCATTGTAAAATGTCCTCTGCTTCTTAGGGCATATACTTGGAAAATAATTATGGACAAAAAGAAAAGATGACTTAAAATCCTCTAAAAGAGCTCAGGGCTGCATGAGGCTGTGGCAGTTCAGAGAGTGACACTCTAAAAGCCTCATTCTAAGTGGCCTGAGTGGGTTTTATACCTTTAAACCCAAACCAAGGCTGACAGCAGTACTTGGAAAGCATCTTTTTGCCTTATCCATGGAGCTCAAGCTTATCCTGGATTTTTGTAACCAGCTTTGATGGTCTCCATTGCAACACAGATGGCAGAGGTGGGCCTGAAGTCAGGATGTGGAACCCAAGGGAGGGAGGAAGATGAAAAGGTAGGTTTTTAGCAGAGCTGTGTGCTGAACAGCAAGAAGGCAAATGACAAAAGGTCTCCGTGTAACTGCCACCAAAACAAGGACTTGGCGTCATTTTCCTGAAGGAAACAGTGGTGGCAGATGACAGCCACAGCCCTCCTGCTCCTGTCAGAGGCCTCATGTGGGGCTGGCAGGAGACGACAGGCATCCAAACCTCCCCAGGCTGCACCCAGCTGCAAAGGCAACAGCAGCAAAGAGCCAGAGTGGGATAACTCTGGCTAACCCCTCTCACCTGCCGGTTCAGCCGGATGGACAGGATGTTACTGGAATAGCTGTAGTTGCAGATCTCTGTCCCTTTCTTGAAGTGGTAGACATTCATTTGCTGTGGCTTGGCATGGCTGACCACAACCACAAGGCTGCTGGAGAACAGACGCTCCACGATGTAAACATCTGGGATTTCATCTGGGCACACAAGGAGAGCAAGGCAGAGCCTTTAGCTTGGTTTGACTGCAGCAACAAGACTCAGCTCAAGAGGGGATCGAGGTGGAAGGCTCAGTCCTAAGGTGTTCAACGTCTGCTTTTGGGAAAAAATGTCTCATAGCTCGCACAAAGCAATTAAGTCAGAGCAGGAAGGGGTTAAAGAACCTTCCCCTGAAGGCAGAAATGAAGCCAGCTCTCTCTGACAGTGCTGCTGTGCCTCTCTCTCCTGGGCAGGGCCCAGCTGAGGCTAATCCTGGGGAAGGGGATATAAAAGGAGGAGCTGCCTCACTTTACTTAGGGAGTTTCCTGGGGAAGGTGTGGGGTTTATTGAGGTAAGGTATGAGCTGGCTGTGGCTCAGTGTTCCTTCTGTGGTGTCTGCTTTCTCCCAGCCTCCCCGGAGAAGGAAACAGTGGCTGGTGTGTCTTGCAGAGGCCATGACTGGGATGACTCCTGCTGTACTGAGAAAGCACCAGAGCAATGGTCCTGGTGGCCCTGCACCTAAATCCCCAGAGACTGCAATCTCCAGTGTAGCCAGCCCTGAATGATGCTCAGTTTGGGCTGGGCTGTGCATGAGGAACAAAGCCCCCAAGTGTCATGTGGGACTGCTTGTTCCACAGCCCATCACCCTGAGTGTGTCACCAGCAGGGACCTGTTTCCCTTTGCCTGGCTCTGGGAAAGGAGCCTGGCTTCTGCTCCAGATGCTGCAGCTGTGTCTGAGTGCTGAGACTCCTTCTGGAGCCACTGCAGAGGGATGAACATATCCCAGCTGGGAAGTGTTATCTCCAGTGCATCTCAGCTGCAGCACTTCTGGCCTGAAGCAGCCTGGAATTCCTGCTCCACGAGGCCAGGCTTGTTTTGGGCTGTTAAATGTGTGCTGCATGCTGCTGTGAGCACAGCTAAGAGCTGCAGGCCTGCTGGGAATGACCTTCTCTACATGGAAAACCTGTTAAAAACATCTTGCTTGTAAATACCACGATGGATTAAAAGCCTGGGAGTCATCCAGCAGCTGTGCTGGAAGCCTGTGGGTTCCTGTCCATGTACCTGAAACATTCTAGTGGGAAGCTGCCTCTGAATGCTGGGCTGCAGCACAAACTGCTGCTGTCAGAGTGACAGCAGGGGAAAAGAAGCTGGGCTCTGACAGAGGTGAAGGACTCCCACATGTTTAAAGCACTGCTGGTCAATATTCCTCCCCAGTGAAACAGGAGACTTACTGCTTTCATGGACCTGGTCCAGTTGCTCCACAGAACTTAAGGAGAAAAGTCTGTATCCAGTTGTGGTTCCAATTGCCAGGGAGCTGCAAAGACAAAGCAAAAACCTGCTAGTTCAGAGCTGAAGGTGTCCAGGTGACAGCAAGAGCTCCTGCTGGGATGGTGTACTGGTTTTGACTGGGATGGGAGGTTTTGTCCATACTAGCTTGTATGGGCTGTGTTTGGGATTTGTGCTGAACACAGGGCTGCTAACACAGGGATGTGTTTGTTATTGCTGAGCTGTGCTTGCGCAGTCAAGGCTTTTCCTGCTCCTCACCCCTCCAGTGAGGAGGCTGTGGGGCACCAGGAGCTGGGGGAAGGGACACAGCCAGGCCAGCTGACCCCAACTGACCCCAGGGACATCCCAGGCCATCCAGGGTCAGGCTCAGGGTATACAGAGGGGAAAGGAGGAGGAAGGGGAGGACATTAGGAGTGATTTGTCCTCCCTGTTCTGTGTGATGCAGCCCTGCTGTCCTGGGGATGGCTGAGCCCCTGCCAGCCACGGGAAATGGGGAATGAATGTTCTGCTCTGTTTGCATGTGTGGCTTTTGCTTTAATTATTAAACTGTCTTTAGCTCAGCCCATAAATTCTCTCACTTTTACCCTTCTGGTTCTCTTTCCACCTCACTGAGTGAGGAGCTGGCTGGGGTTAAACCCTGACACAGGAGAAATGGGTATTTCCTGGCACAGTGGTCTGTAAAGGCACAACTTCAGCTTCCAACCTAAATGGTAAAAAGTAACAAACTCAAGAATCCGGTTTTCCACCTGCTTCTGTTGCAGGCTACAGGAGGCAAATACCCCTCTGAGACAGCAAACTCATCCATTCTTATGGCCCTGTGGCTGCTGGAGGAACAAACAGGTATAGATCAAGCTGGCAGGATGCAGACAGGACCTGTGGGACACAGAAGGGGCTATTTCACCTATACTAACACAGTGACTCATCTGGGCTGTGGAACCTTTGCTCTCACTGCTAAGGATAGTGGGCAGAGCCTTGTCAAGCGCTGTCTCTGCCCAGTTCCAGATGTAGCAAGCAGCAATATCTCAGACTTAAACCAGCAGCCAGCCCATAATGGCAATGCACAGTGTTTGTGCTGGTGGCAGTGACCAGCAGCCCCATGCCAGCAGCACATTCACGTCCCTCAAAGCACCCTTTGTTTGGGCACACTAATGCAAAGCAGGGCTGCAAAGGAAACGCTGTTTCCAGGTGTGAGGCTGCTATCTCTGATGCTTATCTCGTTCCCCACGCTCTGGGCTGTGGCTGCCAGCTCCGTGTGCGGCTCACTGCTTCGGGAGGCTTTTGCTGTCCCGCTTGGAAACGGTTCTTCAGTTGGAGCAGGTAGAGCACAGGTTAGCAGGGGGTGAGGCTGACAGACGCCAAGGAAAGCGGTGACATCCGGAGGTGCGGCCGAGCTCGGGCACAGCCTGCTCACCACGAGCCTCCGGGGGGTTTGGTGGCCCTGGGCAACGCTGTCAC
>VZRM01003451.1:42355-65599 GCA_013397955.1 Grantiella picta
CTCCAAGCTCCTGGAGCCTGTTACGTCATAATTGCTGTGAAAAGCAGACCTGTGTGTGTGGCTGTTTAACTGGAGGACAGAATAACCTATCATGCAATTAAACCATTCATGCATTACTTAGACCTGTTCCCTTTGAAGTAATTGTATATTTAGATGTGCATATATTTATATATATTTATATATATTATATATAATGTGCTTCCAGTTATTAGGCAGCTGTAACAGCCTTTGGCCTAATGGCAGAGCAGGCTTGCTGCTCTTCCTGGGAAAACACAGGTTGAACAGATAGTTGTCCTCTTGCAAAAAAGCTTACAAACTGAGCATGGAATGGTGCTTTTCAGTTGCATGAAATAATACAAGATTGTATTTTGCTTGTGTTCAAACTGTCTATAAACATTGACTATATTTGGGGTTGTATTTATAGTGCTTGAAAGAAAATGGAAAAACTCAGCCAGTGTTTTGTAGCAATTTAAGTTGTTTATTTACCATGGGAAATGCAGAAATTTTTCATGAGAAAAATTAACCATTTTCTTTCTCTGATTCTCTCCTAGGTTATTCCAAAAGATTATAAAACCATGGCTGCTTTGGCAAAAGCAATTGAGAAGAATGTGCTCTTTACCCATCTTGATGATAATGAAAGGAGGTAGGAGGAAATCTTTGTGGGGTTAAGGTTTGTGGAAATGCAGAGTTCAGGAGAACTAAATGTGTCACAAATCTGCAGTGGTCAGTGGAGCCACACTGAGGTCCAGGAGCAGCACTGATGGGTTGGGGGAGCACATGTGTGATGTGCAGGTGTGGAGCTGTGCAGGNGTTGGCAGGCTGGACTGGAACATGATATATGACTGCTTTTTATTCCCCCCTTTGGATTGTGTGACAAACATGTCTTCCTTCCTGTTTAGGAGGAAACAAAGCAGTTGTTGAATCAGCTGAAGTCTGGTTCTCGCTCCGACTCCCGGGAGGATGAAATCTCCCCTCCTCCTCCCCTCAACCCCGTGGTTAAATATCGATCACGACGTGGGGCCATCAGTGCAGAAGTCTACACAGAAGAGGATGCTGCTTCTTATGTTAGAAAGGTGCTCTGACTCTTAAAAAAATTACATCCACAATCCAAGAGTTCATCTAAACCGAATTTTATCCGGAGCATTAAATAACACCAAGCTCCTGGAGCCTGTTACGTCATAATTGCTGTGAAAAGCAGACCTGTGTGTGTGGCTGTTTAACTGGAGGACAGAATAACCTATCATGCAATTAAACCATTCATGCATTACTTAGACCTGTTCCCTTTGAAGTAATTGTATATTTAGATGTGCATATATTTATATATATTTATATATATTATATATAATGTGCTTCCAGTTATTAGGCAGCTGTAACAGCCTTTGGCCTAATGGCAGAGCAGGCTTGCTGCTCTTCCTGGGAAAACACAGGTTGAACAGATAGTTGTCCTCTTGCAAAAAAGCTTACAAACTGAGCATGGAATGGTGCTTTTCAGTTGCATGAAATAATACAAGATTGTATTTTGCTTGTGTTCAAACTGTCTATAAACATTGACTATATTTGGGGTTGTATTTATAGTGCTTGAAAGAAAATGGAAAAACTCAGCCAGTGTTTTGTAGCAATTTAAGTTGTTTATTTACCATGGGAAATGCAGAAATTTTTCATGAGAAAAATTAACCATTTTCTTTCTCTGATTCTCTCCTAGGTTATTCCAAAAGATTATAAAACCATGGCTGCTTTGGCAAAAGCAATTGAGAAGAATGTGCTCTTTACCCATCTTGATGATAATGAAAGGAGGTAGGAGGAAATCTTTGTGGGGTTAAGGTTTGTGGAAATGCAGAGTTCAGGAGAACTAAATGTGTCACAAATCTGCAGTGGTCAGTGGAGCCACACTGAGGTCCAGGAGCAGCACTGATGGGTTGGGGGAGCACATGTGTGATGTGCAGGTGTGGAGCTGTGCAGGTTTTGTCTGATTTTGCTGTCCTCTCCTCCAGTGACATCTTCGATGCTATGTTCCCTGTCACTTACATCGCAGGAGAGACTGTCATCCAGCAAGGCAAGTGACACTGTTTGCTCTGGGGAATCACCTGGGGATGGGGAGCAGGCTCTGCTCGAGGGCTCTTGTTAGTTTGGGTTTAGTTTTTAATATAAAAACAGGGGCACTGCAGCCACACAGTTTCTTCTTGTGTTCCCTGAAGCACAGCTTGTACTGAAGTGAGGAGTGGGAGCAACTGTAGGAAGATGTAGCTTCCTTGAACAGATTTCTGTTGGGAATATTGTCATTTGATGACTCTGTAGAAATGTTATGTCAATTTATGGATCTGGTACACTTGTCCAGTAATCCTGGAATTGCTGCTGATCTCCTGGATACCAGTAGATGTCCCCTTTCACGGGGCTGAGAGGAGTGTGAAATCAGCAAAATGTGACATTTCACCCTGCAAGCTGTGTAAAAATTCGTTGACCTTGTTGGAGTCTAAGCATCTTGGCAGAGATGCCAGTTCTTTCGTATTACATTAAATTCAGTGTGTATTCAAATTCTTTTTCCTCTTCTTTAGGTGATGAAGGTGATAACTTCTATGTTGTTGATCAAGGAGAAATGGATGTAAGCATTCCTGGCAGTTTATTAATTATATGTTCATTCCTAGCAAAAGAATACTCTGATATTTGTAGGCCTCTTCTACAGACCCTGCCTTCAGCAGCTTTTTCTCATTTTAAGTTCTTGCTTACAGAAGTTTGTTTTGCTCCTTAATGGCTCAGTTTGACTGCACAGACTGAGTTTCAAAATGGATGATTTGGACACAATAAAATGTTTTACGAGTGCAGGGTGGAGTCTAGCTGAGGTGTGAGACAGGCTTTAGGAACAACCAGACCTTTTATTTCCCAGCCCAGCTAATTCATAGCTCTTTGACACAGACCATGTTGAAATGTTATTTCCTATCAAAGTGTCTCAGTGCAGAGTCTGTGCATGAGATGTAGAAGAGAATCCCTTTGTCAGTGAAAGTACAAATTGTGCTGGGGTTGGAAAGTTTATAAAACCCTGAAATGGTCAGCTTTGTACAGATGTGGGAATTCCCTTTTCCTCCCAAGGGAAGAGAGGGCAGCAGGAAGCTGAGGTGTCTCTGACCACCACTTTGCCTTCCAGGTTTACGTGAACAGTGAGTGGGCAACCAGTGTGGGTGAGGGTGGCAGCTTTGGAGAGCTGGCCCTCATCTATGGAACCCCCCGAGCTGCCACCGTCAAAGCCAAGACAAATGTCAAGTTGTGGGGCATTGACAGGGACAGCTACAGAAGGATCCTGATGGTAAGCATCCCTCATAACCTGGAATTATGCTTTGGGCTTTATGTGTCCTGGGCATCTGACCTTCTGCCTGTGCCTGTCCTTTGCTGGAGTTATTTATTCCAAATCCTGCTGTCTCTTTTGTAATCAGAAAGCTGATTACTCAACGTGCATCTCTCAGGCATAGGGCAAGGGGGAATCTTGCAGTAGTGAACAAAACAATACCAGTATTAAACTGAACTGAGAGTGTAACTAAGGTTGCAATAAATGCTGAGTACTTTAGGAATGTTGCTCAACTGGAATATTACTGAGAGAACTCAATTTCAAAACATTTAATCTTGTGGGTTTGGGGTCTGTGAGACAGAACACTGTGTGTCTGGTTAGATTTGTTTGTGTCTCGAGTTTTATTTGGAGTAGAAAGAAAACTTACTTTGTGTGCCTTTTTTTTTTTTTTGTAGGGAAATACTTTGAGAAAGAGAAATATGTATGAGAAATTCCTTAGTAAAGTATCTATATTGGGTAAGTGAGAAAGTTTCTGTTCTGGGATGGAATCAATTGCCATATTGTAGTGAAGCTGTTACCCAGCATTGTGATGATTACAGGCTGTTGTGGAAATTCATCACAACTGCTTTTCTGCATCAATCCAGAATAACTCACATTCATGTCTTGACCACTAATGCACAAATGCAGCCAGAAAATACATTGCCCTCTATATAAACACAGAGCAAAAGGTGGAATTTGTGCCTTGAGAAGACACTCAGTTAATGAACTCTTTAATCTGTAGAATCTCTGGACAAGTGGGAGCGTCTCACTGTGGCTGATGCCTTGGAACCTGTACAGTTTGAGGATGGGCAGAAGATTGTGGTCCAGGGAGAGCCAGGAGATGAGTTCTTCATTATCTTGGAGGTAAGCAGGGTCAAAATTAACTTAAATTATTAAAAGAACTTAACTTCTTTTTATTGTGTCCCTAAGCAGGCACTTGAAAAAGAACAAAACATAAGAATGTACTTCCAGAGAATCCCTGAGGAAATGTGATCTTGCTGGACATGCAGTAGCTTGTGTTTAGTTTTGCTATTTTCACAAATGGTACTTCCAGGAAAAAGATAACAAGTTTCTGACTGAAAGCAGTTTGTATTTTGAGAAGAATAGAGACCTGTCCTAGATAGCTGGTAATGCCTTTCTAGGGGTGACATTGTCTTCTGTCTGGTGGTTTGTGTTTTTTGGAGTTTTTTGCTAGTCATAATACAATATTCCCTACTGTGTGAGGAAAACCAGGAAGAAGTCACTGCTGTAGATATGTAAATGTTCAAGATGTTTTATGCTTAGAGAGGAGGGAGGAGCAGCTGTTGTTACAGAGCAGCTGAGTGAACTGTGCAAGGACTGTGAGGTGGTTTTTGAACTGAGGTGTCATAACAGACATTTCTGCAAAGCAGCTGACTGTGTGTGAAATTTAGTGCTTGGAGTGGTGCTGGAACTTCTAGTTGTTTGACTGCTGTGATTTATTGAAGGGCACAGCTGCAGTGCTACAGCGCCGGTCAGAAAATGAGGAATTTGTGGAAGTGGGCAGACTGGGACCTTCTGATTACTTTGGTGAGTTATGTTGTGACAACTGTGGTTACAGACACCACTGTCACCATTTTGTCTGTGCTGTGTCGATGGTAGAGATGAGATGGATGTGCTTAATTACTGTTTTGGACTCCTGTGGTTGCTCTCAGTGTCAGGTGAGTATCAGAGTCATTCAGGTGCGCACACAGAATGGGGTTGTTCCACACTGCTTTATTGTAGAAGAGGATGATTTTGGCTGCCATCCCTGCCCTGAGCAGAGCTACATTTGAAATTACATCATATTCCTCAGGACTGTGTCCAGCTGAGTTTCTTGTGTCTCCAGGGATGGAGATCCAACAGCCTCTCTGGGCAATTTCTTTCTCTGTTTCACCAGCCTTGTTATGGAGAGTGCAGGGTTTTTCCTTCATGCCTGACAAGAATTTCCTGTTCTGCAGCTTGGTGCTTTCTCTCTGTCTTTCCCTGTGCAGTCTGGGTTTGCCTTTGTAGTCACTCATTAAGTAGCTGAAGACAGCAGTAAGAGAAGAAAATTCCTTCCTTGGCTTTTCCTTCTTCAGGTCAGAAAGGAACTTGGTCAGAACCTCCTGTTCAATGGTTAAATACAGCCCTGTCCCTCTCAAAACCCCTACCTTTTTTTCTTTTTTTAGGTAGTTCCTCTCTTTCTTCTTGCTAAAACCTTTCAGTTGCCCAGGTTTTCAGCTTTGTAGATGATGTAAGCAGCAAATCCTGTGTTGTAAGGCCTGAATTGGGATAGACTCACTGGATCTGCCCAAAGGTCTGCTTAGCTCAGAATCTAGAATTAGACTTCATTCTACCTATGTAATTTCATATTTTCTAATATTTCCCTCTGTGTTTTGTTGGGTTTCCCACTCTTAAACTAAATATTATCACAGTCATTGTGTTCCGGTGCTGCAGAGCCTTCCTTCAGGGGTTTAACTCTCCCTTAGAACCTCCTTATCCTTTTGCAAGCCTCTTTTTTGGAGGCCACTGAGTTCAGGAGTTTTAACTGGGCACAGTGGAAAAGCTTTTCTCATTTCTTTTGAACATCCCTTCTGATAATGCAGGCAAAAATACTCTCCAAGGAACACTGAGTTCTTTCCTCAGCCCTGAACATGGAAAGAACTCAAGTCCAAAACCAAGTAAACAAAACCCAAAAGTTGCTGTGTGGTTTCTTCCATGCTTGTTGCAGCAATGTTAGGAGTTATTTCCATTGCTGATAATAGGAGCTTGTTGAAAACTTCATTTCCAAATATGTTGTTCAGCAGTTGAAACAAAGCTTTTGGCATGTTTGTGCAAAACTTAGGAAATGGGGATCCAATGGGACTTCAAAATGCTCCTTTTCCACAGCCCCGTGACAAAGTGAGATCCTTGATTCTGGCCAGCAGTGGGTCAAAGGCTTCTGTCTGCTGCATGAAGGTTTTATTTGTTTGTTTACTTCAGAGCCATGGTCTTGTTGTCCTGAGTTTCCTAGAAGTACCAGAACTGAGCAGTACTATTAGAAAAATAACTACTTGTTAGCTAGGAAAATTACATGGTAAATTGAAACATGACCTTTTCTCAAACAGGCACAGTATTGAAATTATTTTAGGCTTTTTTTTCTGAGAGACTTGAATGTGGACAGGCTTTTTAATAACAAAATCATCAAGGAATTTTTTTTTTTTTAAACTGCCTTCACAGTTGCTTCTGATATAACCACCCCGGTACTTGTCCTGAGCAGTGCTAAAGCTGAATCCCCTTCCTTGCAGTTTGAAGCAGAGCAGGGTCATTTCTTTGCTTTTTTTGCCTGCTGATTGTTAACTCTTCTCCTTGTTCCTGCTGTCCCAGGTGAAATTGCTCTGCTGATGAACCGTCCTCGTGCTGCCACCGTGGTGGCTCGTGGTCCCTTGAAGTGTGTGAAGCTGGACCGGCCCAGGTTCGAGCGTGTGCTGGGTCCTTGCTCTGATATCCTCAAGAGGAACATCCAGCAGTACAACAGTTTTGTATCACTGTCTGTCTGAAACCTTCCTCCCTGTCCAAGCCATGCTTCACGAATGCAGACTGCTTTCTTTTCCCTTGTGCAGAGCCACGTCGCCACTGGCATTTGCAGCTTCCTGTCTGGTTAAAAACAAAACATGAAAAAAAAACAAAACAAAAAAAAAAGAAGAAAAAAGAAAAAAGAAAAAAAACCTGCTTATCATGGCACTGTTATTAATTTAGAGCATATTATTTCTGTGCTCTCTGTCCCATTAAATTAATAGAAAAAGTTCAATGGAGACATTTGCTTCTCTCTGTGCACCAGTGTCCAACTCAGGCCAGTGCAGCCTTGCTTCACCTCCTGGCACCATGCCATTGCCATAGAGTAAGAAGGTAACAGTAAAAGGGTGGCAAAAAGTTCTTTTAAAGGTGTTTCTCAGATTGTTGGACAGATTTTAAGGCTGTGGTCATCACCTGCTGTTATTTCTTTATTACACAAGAGATACCCTTGTAATTGAGCTTCTCGGGCCTTGGGGTTTTCTGGGTTTCTTTTTCATTTTCTGGGTACTGTAATCCTGGGTTCAATCGTGAGGCATCAGCTGCTAAGAAAGCCACAGCTGAAATTTACCAGTATAATTGTTCCTGTGTCTGCTGGTTTAAGATTGCTTAGTTCTGTTCTTGTCAAGTGTAAATCCAAAGCTTTCCAGGTTAATAGTTCTGCTGAACTACTGCAGTTGTCGATCCATTTGCTGACTTGCCGCAACTGATCTTTTTCACTTGTTCTTTCTCCAGCCATAGATTTGCCATTTAAAACTCTTCCTGTTCCAAGTGGCAAGAACCAAATGCTACATTAAATGCCTGACTTTGGTCTCTAGTACCTAGATTGGTGTAAGAATGGTGCAGCTGTCCAGCTATTAGTGCTGTTTGAGTGCTTAGATTGGTGTAGAAGTCGAAAGCAAACATTTGATTTTCCCTGTGAATTGTTTTGTTCATCCTCAGTTGGCTTTTTAGAAGAATCACCATCAGTTCAAGTGACCCTTTGTTAGCAGGAAAAATAAATGCTGAGTGTTTCTGGCCAGCATCAGTTGCAGGTGACAAGATTGCTGGTTTGTGGAGCTCCATTATTCTTGGTAGAGAAATGTGGGGCAGAAAAACGGAATGTTTGAACTTTTCCTGCAACACTCAGTTGTTTTTAAGTTTTTAGAGCTGTCAGTTCATAATTTTAAAAATGGTTCACTATAAATCTAGTTCAAAGCCAAAAGGTGCATTTTCTTTTCTTGCTTGTGGAATTCCCACCACACTCCTTTCATCCTCACTCTTTTTTTTTTCTGAGTTCAGTCTGTTGCGGAGTCTTAAATGTATTTCAGCATTTCCCAGCTTTGTGCTCCATTACTCTGTGCTCACCAAGACTTCCCGAAAGTTTTTACTGAATTCCACGGTTCAATAATTGTAGGCAATTTTTAAGGTTTCCTTTCAACTGTAATTTATATCGAGTAGCATAGGTTTGTATTTGGGAGTGACAGCAAGCAGTTTGGCATTTGTTGTGCAACTACTTTAATGATGGAGCCCTCGTTTTATTTCCTTTCTGAGGTGGTGTGGATTCAAATCCAACATTTTCCCAGGCATGGAGAGAATTGGGAAGAGTCTGCTAATTGATGCAGAATAATAACTGAAGGTATCAAGCCTTTACAGAAGGTTTCAGGGTATTTCTGAAACTGAAATCCCACAAAAGGGATTGAAATGCTTGTGGTTTGAGTTCTCTGTTCAGGAGATGTTGAATAGAGAATTTCTGCCAGAGTCCTTAAGGAATGAGCAAATGCTACCTTTTTTTTTGGTTCTTTCTTTTTTTCTTTNTTTTTTTTTTTCTTTTTTTCTTTTTTTTTTTTTTTCTTTTTTTTTTTTTTTGGTAAAACTTTTTTCTTAAGTTTTGACTCTGCAAGTTTTTTTTTCTTCATATATGTTCTTTGTGTTACATTAAAGCACCAAAAACTGTGTAAACCAGTTAGAGCTCCACAAAAAAAAATGCACATTTTTTTTTATATAAGGCTTTCTAATCAAATTTCACTACTACATCTTTTTAGCTTGCTGTTTACTCCCTTTTGTAGTTTTACCTACAAGATTTTAAGATAAATCAGCTAAGTCTGAGTTAAATATTAAACACAGTTATAGCTTTACCTTTGTGTGCAATTTCAATATGTTTGAAACCACAATTGGCATAGTTTTGCCTTAGCTAACATTCAGGGCTTTAGAAGTAATTTTTTGCTAGTCTATCTTCAGCAAATTGATGAAGTCTATTGCCCTAGGAAGCTATAGTCAACCAGAGGACCATTTTTGTATTGTTACCTGAATCTATAAGTCTGATTTACTGTATGTGCTAATATATTATATTATATTCCTTTTGTTATAGATTGTCCTAATGGCAGGTAAAGCAATAAAATGATTTAAATTCTTAAATGCAATCAGCCTCTTTTATTTTATTCCCCACCCCTACCTTGTGTTTCCCTTGGGCTTTAGAGGATATGTTATGAATGAGGCAGCAGAAAATAAGCAGCTTAGTGGATTAGCTTGGTGTTAACTCCAGAGGGTTGAGTTCAGGTCTTGCCTTCCCCCTGGAGCCTGGAGAGAGCTTGGTCTCCACGTGCCAGCCTGGGAATTCCTCTGGAGTTCTGGCATGGCTGATTTTCCAGGAGAAGTTGCCTATGTCCTGTTTGGCTCCTGGCTGCTTGTGCTGCTTTGATCTCTCCAGGTTGTTCATTCCCAAATTCCCAGCCCAGACATGATTCTTGGAGCTCAGGAGCTTTTCCAAGTTTTTCTAAGCTTTCCCATCTCTGCAGCCCCTTTAATGGAGGTTTTGAGAAAGCTGAATCACCCAGCTCTGAAAGTACAATATAAATGTATTTATCTTGTAAAGGAGAATAAAAACAAGAAGAAAGCAACCTTGCAACCCTGTTACTGTGCCTGCTATTTAAATATCCATGAGTTTGTTTCCTTCACCCTGCCTTCCCTTTTCCAATCCCCCCACTGAAAAAACAAAACTTTATTACCTAAAACTAAACTTTAAACCCTCCACTTCCAGCCTCATAACCGGAAGTACATTCTCTCTAACTTTAATTTAAACTTATCTTCCTTTGCCTTGTGCTTCCTGTTGAAGCAGCAACAGTCACCATTCTGTGAAAAATGATGGAATTCTGGGTTGGTTTTGTGTGGTGAGAGCACAGAAAGTCACCGGTAGAGGGAGATAGGACTTTGGGAATTCATTGTTCTGGACAGAAATCACCAACACTGAACATGCTGAGAGAGAGTGAAATCCTCTTCTTCTCATCTGTTCTCTGTCCACAAGAGTAAAAAGGTCAAGAATTCTGCTTGAGGCTGTTAAAAAGTTAGAAATGCAAGGATTTGTCTGAACCACATTTTGGGAGAGACTAAAGGAGCCTGGAGTGGAATTGTTGATCAGTTTTTGTGTGGAGATTTTGGTGGGTTTATGTGGTGTTTTCCCTAACCTTTGTGGCTTCAGAATATTGGAGGAGTTATCAACAGGGTTCTCAGCTACTTTCCTCAGGCTGCCAAAAGGAAGTGGAATAGTTCCTAACAGTTCAAGGAAAAAGCTATTAAAGAACGCTTCACTAATCCAGTTATTCTTAAACCTTGTTGTTGGGAGGTGAAGGGAGAACTGGGAACTGAAATACCTGTGAAAATTTCCTCCCCACACTTTTTTGGTCCCCAATTTCTATAGCATCTCAATATGCACAGAGATTGGGGGATAGTGTAGGATGTCATTTCTGTTTTCCAGCTGATTACAACAATCGAATGATTTAAAAAGATATAAGGAGAAAATTATTTTAAAAGATTTGCAGAGATGACCTGAGATAGATTCCCCCCACTTTGGCAAAATGTTTTCCCCTGAAATGGGTGGGTTCTTGAATTGTAAATACAGTTGTGTGTCTCAGAGTGGTTTGATTTTGGTTTTTTTTTTTGGTTTGGGATTTTTTCCTTTGGGGTCTAGGACAGCACAGACCTGCCTCTGGCTCTATATCCAAACTGGCTCTTCAGGCAGGTGAGAGAAGTGGTTTTTGTGCCCTGTGAGGCTTTGTTGGTCTGACCAGGCTGGGTCAATGTCCTGTCTCGAGCCCTTGTGAAGCAGGACTGCTCTTTTCCCAAATGCACCCTCTGATCACAGAACAAAGACTTGCTAAGAAGAAAATGCTCTTGGCACCTCTTTATTCATCTCATCCTCACATCCAGTTCGTGTCCTTCTCCAGCCAGACCAATCCCCTGTGGAGGTTGGGCAAGCAAGGCCAGATGTTTCCCCACCCTCCCGAGGGCACGGCCAACTCCAGATGTGGAGATCCCAGCTGTTGCACCCCAGAGCTGGTGTTTGGGGTGGAAAGATGTGCTGCAGCCGCACCAGCAGACCGGCTGAGCACAGCAGCTCATCAGCACAGGAGCCCAGTGTGATCCTTGAAGGTCTTGTGACGTTTCCCCTCTCAGTCTCTGCAGGTGTTTGCAGGTGGAAATGACCAGTGGCCAAAGCCACCGCTGGCCTGGCAGGGTTTCCTGGCTCTGAGCACTGGTTAGGTGTCCAGCTTGGCTCTGTGTGGCTCGGGGCTCTGGGGCTGTGTGCTGTCATTTGTCACCACCGTGGCCTCTCCAAAGGTGTCGATGCATTTCCCCACAGCGTCCAGGATGAGCTGCAGCCGTCGGTCCAGGGCCAGCAGGTGGGGTTCAGTGAGCACAGGGGCCAGCGGGTCCTGCAGCAGGGATTCCCTCATCACATCGCTCAGTCGGTACTCGGGCTCTGCCAGGAGCTGCAGGCGCAGCAATGTTGTCCTCTTTATTCTGGAGAAAACAGAAATCAGACACCTTAATGCCTCCCAGAGAGAGCCAGCTGAGCCCCTTGGCAGCAGGAGGGCAGAGAAGTGTGGGGAAACGTAAAGGATTTTGAGACAAAAGTGCTTTAATTTTAATTTTGGAAGGCAATGAAAATTTTTTGCAGAAACCTCTACTTCTTCCTTTGTTTTTCCAGAGTATTTGTGCTGCAAATTTCTGTCAGCAGAGAGAAAAACATGATTGGAGTTCTCAGCAGAGAGTGAGTCAGAGGTGACCCAGTTCCCCAGGTTCCTGCAGGGTGGTGCATCTCACCAGGGAAGGCATTTATGAGATGGGAGCAGAGGGGGAGGTAAATGAAGAGGCATGAATGAGAAAATACCTTCTGTCAAAACTCTGAGCAAAAAGGCAATATTTCCTGGAACTCATGTAACTGTGACTTTTCACCTTAAGAGGCATTTAAATTCAAACATAATTTGCTTTGACAGAAAATGGGATGAAAAGCTACAATCTTGGAATGCTTCTGAGCATGAAACTAAGTATTCTGAAATCATTTGTTTAATCCTCAGCAAAAGCGTGTTGACTTCAGCATGTATAATACTGAAATGAATCAGTGGTTGTAATTATTGCCCTTTAAGTTTTGGAAACAAAGTGATTCCTCCCAGCCAGAATTTTCAAGTGGGAAAAGGTGTAGTCAGATCCCTTTTAGCCAGCTCCAGAATTTGTCTTTGCATGGCTGTTGTTTAGCTAGGGAATGATTTGGAATGTTGATCTGGATCTCTACAGCTTGGAAAAGGGTTGTGGTTTTTCCAGGTGCTGGGGAATCAATCATGGAATCCCTGAGGATGGGAAAGACCTTTAAGATCATCATTAAACTATACCCTCAAGTGCCACATCCACACATCCTTTGAACTGTTCCAGGCATGCTGACTCCCTCCATGATTTCCCTGAGCAGCCAATGTTTTCCAACCCTTCCCAGGAAAACTTTTCCCCAGTCTACATCAGGATTGGTGTGTCTGTGGTCAGTGTGCCTGTAGCCCAAGGAAAGGAGGATGGGCAGGCATCATCTTCCTGCATTAGTATCCCTGAAAAAGAAATCAATCAACAGATAAGTGTGAAGGCTGGTGAGGAGCTTTGAAGCCCAGCTGTGAGGTGCTGCTGCTGTCCCTGCCAGGGCAGGCTGTGCCCAGAGCAGATGTGCCCAAACATCTGCACACTGTCCTTCGAGGCAGGGCCGGCCAGGAGCTGCTGAGGGTAAACAGCAGCTGTGTTTGCTCTGGTCCCAACAGCGACAGCGCTTGGAGGTGGAGAACAGGCTGCTCTGACCCCGTGGGGAGCAGCTGATCGAACGCTGGAACAGTTAGTTACACAACAACCAGAGCACCGAGAGATGCGAGATGGAAACGCTGCTGCCTGCCCTGCTCTGCTCCCGAGGGGCAGCTCTGAACTCTGCACTGCTGGACGTGTCACCCCGAGCCTCACAGGGACTTCACCAGGCTGACTGGGGGCTGCCTGCAGGCCTGGCTGTGCCTCCAGGAGGGTTTTGATGCTTGCAGGGAAAGGATCATCTCGTGGCATGACTTGTGCTCGTGCTGGGAGAGGACACCTGCAGGCTTCAGTGGTGGGACAAGGGCTGGGCTGGAGCTGGGAAAGGCAGCTAAAAATACACTCAAACCTCCTGGAAGCCAGACTTGGAGAAGAACTCAGCTGGGAATGAGATGGATATGTTTAACAGGGAAGGAGGCAGCCCTGCTTCCAGCATTCCCTGTGCTTCAGCATTCCCTGTGCTTCCAGCATTCCCTGTGTTTCCAGCATTCCCTGTGCTTCCAGCATTCCCTGTGCTTCCATCATTTCCTGTGTTTCCAGCATTCCCTGTGCTTCAGCATTCCCTGTGCTTCCAGCATTCCCTGTGTTTCCAGCATTCCCTGTGCTTCCAGCACTCCCACTTGGAGTGGTTGGAGGAGTTTTCCTGCTTATGTGGCTCAGTTTAATGTCAGAGCAAGGAGGTTCCTCGGTGGGCTGAGTCCAGGTTGCTGGTCAGGGCAGGCTGAAATTTGTGGCCTCCATGTGCTTACTCAAGTAAAACCTCTTTCCTTCCTTTCCTTTCCCACTCCAAATGGATTGGCTCTTGTGGGAAATGAGGGTTTTTGTGTCTCCCTCAGGCAGCACGAGGTGGTTTTATGCTGTTCCTGGCCCTAGTTTGTTTATGACAAGGTGTTCAGGTCCTCTTAGCATTGCCTCTGACAAGAAATAAATGGAGTTTCTGGGAGGTGGATCTGGGAGAAGCCCTGCAGTGTGACCTGGGGATATTAGGGTATGCAGGTCAAAGTAAGAGACAAAGTTAATTTGAAACTGCACAAAATTTCAAGAGAGGGATTCTCTACAAGCCTGCAATTATAAATGAAAAGACTTGCTGAGCGCAAATAACTGTTCTTAAAATTAAAGGTGTGTGGGGAGAGTGCAGTTAGCACCCCGAGGGGGAGAAGGAGCAGTACAGCAAGGAAAAAGGCTACACCTCTCCTGGAGAGAAACCTCAGGGAAAAGCAGCTTCTTCTGTCCCTTAAATTTAACTCCCAGCTGCTGATTTATATGAATTCATGGAGGGGGAGCACAGGGTTCAATTGATGAGCTTCTCCTTCATGCCGTGAGAAGAGGAAACTTGATTAACTGCATCAAAGTTCCACCAGGATTTTGGATGGGGATTTCTGAGAGCACCTCACGTGGATGGGCTGTCAGGCTGTCAGACCCTTCTGGAAGGCTTTGCTCACTGCACAGTGTCTCCTGCTCTATCAGTGGATGCTTTTCCACTCGTGATTCCCGAGCTGCAGCACCCAGCCTGCCCCTTGGCTGGGATTAGCAGAGTCCTCCCTGTGCTGCTGGATGGAGCCAGGCCTGGGGGACATCCCCAGGGACAGTGGGGACACCAGCATCCCTGGGAAGGCAGGTGGAGCTGGAACTTACATGCAGCACTGGGTGAGTGGAGCCAGGATGGAGATCTCATCGTGGGAATGGCGCCCGAACCTGGGGGTGAAGCAGAGTTCAGTGGCTGCTCTCCTCCTTCCTTCCCCCTCCCCGAGCTCCTCCTGCAGCCACAGCCTCACCCTCTGGCGTTGTCCAGGTGCAGCAGGAAGCCATCTTCCCCAAACTTGGTGAACATCTCGTAGTGGTGACGGTCCATGTTCCCTGGAGAGGGGCAGAGAGCAGCTGGGTTTCCTTTGTGGGGAATTTTCTAAATTATCCCACATTTTCTTTCAGATAAGGAAGGAAAAAGGAAAGGAAAGGAAAGGAAAGGAAAGGAAAGGAAAGGAAAGGAAAGGAAAGGAAAGGAAAGGAAAGGAAAGGAAAAAGGAAAGGAAAGTCCTTTCCCCTGTCATTACCCGTGAGGAAGTCGAAGATGGCCATGTCCACGATGTTGAGCAGTCGGTTGCTGCTGCTGTAGGGGTAAATCTCCCTCACGGTGTTGCAGTAGAGAGGATTCACTTCCCACCTGCAGCACATGGAGAAGGGGAGATGCTTTCAGCTGCTGCTGTGCCCCAACAGCTCCCAAAGCCCATCCGGAGATGGAGAGGAGGAGTTTAACCTCCCTCCTTGTGCCTGCAGGACACTGGAATTCAAACCCAGCCAATGCCCAGGCTTTAAGGATCATTACACTAATTATGACACTAATCATGGGCACCCTGAGCCTTGGCCTTCCCCTGCCTGGCATATTCCTGCAGGTCTGTGCAGATGTCCATACCGTGCAGATATGGGAAGCAGCATCATTTACCCACTTACTCCTCTTTTCCATCGAACGAGTAGGAGCGAATCCATGGATTTGGGATGGAGAGCCGTGGGGCCAGGTTGAGGGATGGCAGGAAGGCAGACAGGGAGCCCTCCAGGAGGTGAGGATTCCCACACACGGCATACTCCGTCTTGCACATGTATGGGCACTTGGCGAAGAAGCAGACGTTGCTGGCTGGGAGGAGAGCAGAAAGCAGGGAGAAGGGGCTGTGAGCTCCAGGAGGATGCAGGGTGGCTGGACTGAGTCCTTCCCTGCTGCAGGACAGTGACCTGTGGCACATGGAACCATGGCATGGATGTCACACTGCCAAATCATGGGTGACACCTGGGTTTTGGTCAATGGGCACACCTGGTCCCACAGCAAGGGAAAGGTTAGGAAAAGAGCAATGATTCCAGCCGGAGGCTGGCATAGGGAATCTCTGCTGTAACCCTGTCTTTGTGCATTTTCACCCAAGAATCTAATCTGCACCACAGCACAAGCCCTGCAGAGCCCTGCAGTCCCTTTGGAGGTAGCCCCTGCCCTTCCTCCCACCAGGGAACACCACAGCTTTGGGTTAGGTCAGAAGGGACCTTAAAGATCTTTGGGACCACAATGTACCTCATCCCAACCAAGCCCTCGCCCACCTGGGGACACGAAGAAGACGCTCTGCAGGACCTCGTTCTTGGTGACCTCCAGGATCTCCTTGGTGACATTGATCAGCCTCCCCACGGTGGGTGGCACCCTCCGGAAATCCAGGATCCTGCACAGAGGGGACAGGGGACACTGCCAGGGGATGTCACTGCACTGTGGGGTGGCAGGTGCTGCCCTCGTCCCTTCCAGCAGTGAAGCAGGAGCCTTTGGATCACTGCACCCTGATTCCTCCCAGCAAAAACCACTCTGCCCTCTGGGCAAAAATGCAGCTCGGTTTGGATTTTGCTATTTTAATAGCTGCTGCCTGGAACAATCTGGATGTTTTCCAGGATTCCTGCCTCTTTCCCTGACATTGCCTCGGTCTCTGCCATCCCCTTGCACACGAACAGGGTCCTGCAAGGGCCAAAGCAGCCCTTCAGCCCTTCCACAGTGCTGGTTTGACTCAAGCAAAGGTCCTGATCCTGGTGTAACGTGGCTGAGGAGGAACCCCTGCTCCAGAGGCATTCATGCCCAGCTAATTCCTCAAAAATACTCTTAAAAACCTCAGGGCCTGGGGCAGGAAAGCATTCCTGGCAGTGCAGGGGAAGCTGCTGCTGGTTGCTGAGTCAGTAACAGGGGGTGAAGTGGCTAATGCTCTGCTTGGCTCCTTGGGTAATGCCTCTGCTCCTGGGAATTGGGCACAGAACAGGATTTAGCCTGTTACTTATTGAGCAATGCTTGAAGAGGAAAAAAATATTTGCTTTTATCCAGCATCTTTCAGCTCTAAAAACCACAAAGCACTTCACTAAAGCAGCCTGGCCTCATTTTTGTGGCAGGGGAGCTGCAGGGGCGAGGTGGGGGTGGCTGAGTCAAGCAGAGTCACTGGGGGGATGTTGGGGCAGAACTGGGAAGGGAATTCATCTCCCTGCATTCCCTTTCTCAGAGTCTGAGCTACAGGACTTCATCCAGTCCTGCTTATCCCCTGGGAACTGGAGACCCCCAGCCACCCTGACCATCAGCAATCACCTTCCCCTGGTGTTCAGTGCTCATCCACCGAGGGGAGGAAGGCTGCTGCCCTCATCTTCTGAGCAGGGTATTTTTGATTTTATCAGACACAGACCCTGCTGGGAAGAGGTGCCAGGTTAATTGCTCATTATCTGAGGGCTCAGCCCTGCATGGCTGCAGTTCAGCAGCCCAAAGCACACATGATGGAATGTGTGCCTCCCTCACCATCCAGAGCACCCTGAGCTCAGCTCTGCACCTGTATGCAGGGCAGGGACAATGTGTGACAGCCAGGTGAGAATCTGACCTGTTCCAGCCTGGATTTCATCTCTTCTCACGCAGTGGCCAAGGCAAAGCTGACTCTGGGATGTCACATGAGATCCAGAGCTGCTCTTTCCCTAATTAACACCTCAGCTCCTCGAGGGTGCGGCAGAGCAATCGCTTCCCTGGCTCTGCAGGGCTTTTCCTGTGCCAAAGCTCCCCAGAGCCTTTTTGGGCAGAGGAGCAGCGCTGGCAGCAGCAGGAGGAGGCAGGGCTGGGCCAGACCCTACCTGTCCAGGTGGAAGGCAGCGATCTCCGCGTTGTGCCGCTGGAAATCCACGAAGTAGAAAAAATCCTCAGGAGTCTCCTCCTCCCGTCTCTGCCTGGGAGAAAGCAGGGGGTGAAGCTAACCAAGCTGCTGGGCAGCCTGGGCACAAGGACTGCACCCCAGGACAGCGGCTGGGCTCGGGGACAGCCATGTGCGGCCACAGAGGGGACAAGGCCAGAGCCAAAGGGTCAGTGCTGGGCTGCAGCCATCGCCCACTGTCAGGAGCAGCACTTGCACGCTGCTGAGGTGCCGGGTGGGTGGGGAAGGCAGGAGAGCTGACTGGGGGGTTTCAATCTGCTTGTGCCACAGTTTAGACCCCCAGGGCAGTGTTTTGTCACATCCCCGTGGGAGGCAGAGGAGGCTCAGGGTCGATGCTCTCAAATCCCTGAGGTGGGAACTCCATTTAATTCCATTTTCTGGCTGTCACACAGTGCCCCAGGGTGTGCAGCATGGGAATTCGATGCTCAGCATCCCAGGCAGCTGCATGACACAGGAAAGCCTTCCTGGCTCAGCGGTGCATGGATGCTCTCCTTCCCTTCCAGGACCTTCTGGGCACTGGGCAGAGGTGGATGGAAACCACCAGGAGAGGAGCTGGCTGCCTTCTGGATGAGGATATTGTCCCAGCCCGTGTTCTGCCAGCTGCTCTGCCCACACATGGACAGCAAAGTGAGAGGGAATAGACGTGAAGAATCCCAAGGGGCTGCCAATAAGTGCAGAAGTAATTTAAATCCCCTGTTGGATGGCTGTTTCTTGGAAACACTCTAGGGAATCCAAGGAAAAACAAGGTAAACCCCAAAGTCCGCTGGGGAAGAGGAGGAAATGAGCAGTGCCTTATGGCAAAGATCTGAGGAGAACAAATGTCCCAAGGTCCTTCACCCCCTGGTATGCAGGGACCGAGAAATTTCCAACATCAACAGCAGTGTGGGAACAACAGTGTTTGTTCACGTGTGCTCCTGGGGTGCTGTGAGCAGCCAAGAAAAACTGGACCTTTTCAGCTGCCCAGGTAGCTGCGTGCAGGACAGGGAAGGTGTGGCTCTGGGGTGGCTCTGGGGTGGCTCTGGGGTGGCTGTCTGTGACAGGGATGCTCACAGCCCTCCCTGCAGGGCTCAGGGGGCTCTGCTGGCCTTACCTCATGGGCTTGAACATGGCTTTCCCAAAATCCTGGAACCTGAGGACCAGCTTCAGGTGCACACCGCTGGGCTTCACGACTTGGGGAGGAAAGGGGATGTTAACAGCCTGGGAAATGGGGTGGGACTGCCTGGGAAATGGGGTGGAACTGCCTGGGAACACCCCAGTTACACACCCCAGCACAACCTGGCTTCCCAACCCCGTCAGTGCATCCCATCACCCCTTCCTGCTATGCCACTCTCTGTCTTTCCAGTTTTTTTCCTCCTCTCCCCAGTGCCACAGAGATTTCCCTCCAGCCCCTTTCCCAACAGCCCTGTTCCGTCGCCTTGGGGACTTTTCCCTCCCTCCCCAGTAGAAACCAGTGGGGTGTTGGTGTCCTGGTACCCGCATTGCATAGGCTGCTCACGGAAGTGGTGGAATCATCATCCCTGGAGGTGTTCAAAAAATGTGTGTACGTGGCACTGGGATTGGCCTTGATGATTTTAGAGATTTTTAGAGCTTTCCCAACCCAAATGATTTTATGAACTATGATCCCAGGCTCTGCTGGGGGTTAATGGGATGGAGCAGAGCCTGGCTTTGCGTTTCCCTGGCCGAGGTGAGGATGAAGGATTTGGGGACCAGGGCCAGCCCAGCGATGGCACCTGGGGACCCCAAGTGCCACACTCACCCTGGCTGCAGTCACAGGCTCCCAGCAGCGCTTTCTCGTCCTGGCTGTAGTCTGCAGGGGCAGGAGGAGCAGTGAGACCCTGCCAGGCTCCAAGAAGGGTCAGGAGCCTCGCAGCCCCATCAGCTGCCCCTCCCGGCGGCAGGATGCTTACCGGCGCTGATGGTGGGGAATTGCTGCATGTCGCGGAGCAGGCGGGTGACAGCGGGGCTGGAGCGAGGGTAGAGCCCATCCCGGCTGATGCCCAGCTGGAACTGCAGCCAGCTGGCCTCGGGCCGCAGCGGCAGCGGTGCTGCTGGAGAGGTCAGGTTCAGCTCCTCCCGGTAAAGCTTGTGTCTCCTGCAAGGAGAGGTTCTGGGAATGAGAATGGAAAACCTTCCTGCTCCGAGCCTGGCTTGTGCTGGGGAGTGGGGAGAGTGCTGGGAGCAGAGCACCGAGTGGGTAAAGGGAAACTGAGGCAGGGGGAGATGGCTGGGATGGTCAGAGTCTCTGATCAACTCTGGCAGAGATTTTTCCTCGAAGCTGGATGGCCCTGGAAGGGGAAAAAATGACTGAAAGCCACAAATTGCCTCTGTGACCAAATTCACAGCGGTCAGTCTGGTGAGCAGGGATGCCACGAGGTCATCTGGCAGCATCCTGCCTGTCACCTCTTAAAATCAAAGCTCAACCCTATCCCTTTCTGGTAGGTGGAGCTGAAGGAGCCTCCCAAGTTCAGTAATAACCCCAAACCATCTCCCCACTCGGTCAACATTTTCCTCAACCTCGAGACCTCCACAGCTGGGCCTCTGGAACTGAAAGGTCACTTGTTGCAGGCAGCAGAGGACAGAGCTTTAGCTTCTCATTAACATTTCCTGGCCCATGCACAGAGCAGCCAGCCCTGATAAAGGGAAAACGGAGTTGAGTTTACTCTGAAAGTGCCAGGATCCGTCCATGGAAGCAAACAGGAGCTGGGGCTGATAAGGAGTAGGACATTAACCCAGGCTGGGATGGAGTGGCTGCAGAGTGAAGTGCCACAGAGCCCATGCAGAGCCTGAGCCATCGAGTGCTGACCATGCACCGAGGCATTTACCAGCCCAGGGATGGCACTGGGGGCTGCAAGGGCTCCTGGATGGTGGTGGTTTCTCCATTTCCCTGCTCAGCCCAGCAGCTGGGCTTTGATTGGGATTTTTGCACCATCCTTCTCCATCCAAGCAGGCTGAGCAGCGTGGTGAGTCCAGTGTGGCTGTGAGCAGGGGCTGAACCCTGCTGGAGGTGTTCCAGTGCTATCCTGGGACACATCCAGGAACTGGAGAGACAGGTTGGAAGCACTGCTCACGGGAGCCTGTTGTTCCCTCCCTGTTCCCAGTTTGTTTGTCTTTCCCTCGGATGGGGTCAGCCACAGTCCACGTGAGCATGGCCCAGCTCTGCTCAGGCTGGCTGCAACGGAGGCAGACAATTCCCTGTGCACGAGGATGTGGCCCTGGAATGCCACCAGCCCCAGAGGATGTGCCTTGACCCCCATCCTGCTGCCCTACACCGGGAGAAGTGAGGCACAACCTTAACCCCCGCCACAGCCAGCGACAGTAAACCCCAGATGATGTACGGGAATGACTCAGGACTTCTCCCTAGGGAAGCTGCCCAAATATTTTACCATATTTGCTCTCCTGCCTGCCATCCACACAGGCTGTTCCCCCGGGGTGGCAGCGAGCGAGGGATTACTGATGGGGAAAAAAATGCAGTGGTTGTGCAAGGGGAGGCAAATCCCAGCCCTGCATCCACACAATCCCTGCCCCAGCCAAGCCAGTGCCTTCCCAGCCTTTCAACCCAAAATACAGCTCTCTCTGCCTCCCTGTTCCCTTCAGGATTCCTGAAATACTTCCCTGGAAAAAACCTGATCTCTGCAAAAGGCATAATGATATAAAAACAGGGTTCATTTCCAGCCTGCTGTAAATAGCCCTGGGGTTGCCCTGGCTCACGGCCGGGCTGGGGGGGCACAGCGTGGGGTGACACTGGGCTCAGATCACCAGTGTCCCGAGCTTGGGGTTTTGAAGCTGCTCCTTCAAGGATAAAAATAAGCTCTGGACTTTTTAAGGGATTTTTTTTTTTGGTTTTGAAGAGGTGTGGATTTTTTTTTTCCCCCTCTGTTTCCTTCCTGCTTCCCCATCAGTCTCTCCAGCTGGTTCTGCATCCTGCAATCAAATTCCTGGTCCTGATTGAAGCGCTGGGAACAGACAGGGATGGGCAGCAGCCAGTTTGCAGGGAGCACCGTGGAGGAGGACACGCTCTGGCTGTGGTATCCCAACGGGACATGTCCTGGGGCCACTCCAGCTGGCAGAGTCCCCTTCCAGCTGATGTCCATCTGGCTGCAGAAATGAAGGCAGACACGCTGTGCTGGAGGAATGAGGTTAAACTGCAGCTTGTTCCACTCAAGAGGAGCATCCTGCTGCTCCCAAAGCTGCTTTTCCAACAGTGAGATGCAGGGGTGATGGAGAAATGCGCTGTCACCCTGTCACACCGAGGAGAGGTGAGCCCTGAGCCTCTCCTGCCTGCCTGTGGATGTGCAGCTGCTGTGGACTTTTTACTCTTCAGTCCTCAACGACAGCAGCAGCTTTGTTGAACTTCTGGACTGGAGGAGAAAGCCATGGATTCCTGAGTCCCACGAGGACCCTGCCTGGAGTGAGGACATGGGCTCTGCAGCGCTGCTGGTGAGGCAGAAATTCCTCTGTGCCCACAGCAAATGAACAATCTTATAAAATCCATCAGCCCTGGCAAGTGCCATCGCATTATACGTTCCATTTGCAGTGGCAGTGGTCTCTGGAAGGTTTTTGCAGGAAGGTTTGTCACCCCAGCCTGTGCCTGCTCTCTGGAGGTTTCACCCACCAATGAACATCGTATATTTGATTTCAGAGTGACTGAGGAGGAATCAATACTCTGCCTTCCTTCCCTTCCTGGAGGTGCAAAGCGAAGTCAGTCAAGGACGAATGGCCTCACCGCGTTCCTCCCAGCCACACCACAACCAAACCTTGGGGCAGAAGGTGAAGTGCAGCCACGGTCTCATCACGGATTCCATGTTTTAACAGAGTGGTGAATAAAACTGGGGAATGCAGACTTCAGGGAGAGCCTGGCCAGATGTGCCCAGGGGATGCCAGCGCAGGAGTGTCCAGAAAATGCCCGTGCAGGAGATGCACTCAGGGGGTGCCTGGGAAGGGGTGCTCGGGAGATACCGATGCATGGGGTGCCCCGGAAAGATGTGGCCAGGAGATGCCAGGGAAAGGGGTGCCCGGAGTGCCCAGGGGATACCCTGTGTCCGTGCAAGGGGTGCTCGGAAAGGGGGTGCCCAGGAGAATGAGATACCCAGGAGATGCTCGGGAAAGGGGTGCCCATGCAGGGGCGCTCAGGACACATCCGGGAACGGGGTGGCCAGGCTGCAGGGGTGCTCAAGAAAGGGGTGCCCAGGAGGTGCCCGGGGAGCGTGTGATCATGCCGGGGGTGCCCGGGAAGAGGATGCTCAGGAGATCCCCAGGAAAGGAGTGCCCAGGAGATGCTCGGGAAGGGGGTGCCGGGGAACGAGGTGCCCAGGAGATGCCCGGCAAGGGGGTGCCAGCAGATGCCGGTGCACGGGGTGCCCAAAAAGGAGAGCCCAGGAAACAGCCAGGAAAGGGTGCCGGGCAAGGAGGTGCCCAGGAGATGCCCAGGGAAGCGGTGTCCGGGCGATGCGCGGCGCGGGGTGCCCAGGAGCTGCCCGCGCAGGCGATGCGCGGTCGGGCGCGGGGGTTCCGCGGCTGCGGGACGCACCTGTTCCAGCGAGCCGCCTTCCGCCGGTAGTAGCGCAGGGCTTCGCGGGCGCCCAGCAGCGGCTCGGCGGGGCCCGGCGGGGC
>VZRM01003451.1:65885-82461 GCA_013397955.1 Grantiella picta
CCGCTCGCCCCGCCAGCCCCGCGCAGGTGGCGAGTCCCCCGAGTCCCCCGAGTCCCCCGCCCGGCTCCTTCGGGGGCTCCGTCCCCTCTCCCGAAGGGTGAAAGCCGGAGCTTTGGCAGGAGCAGGATGGGGTGCGGGGTGCTGTGCGGGGATTGGGGTGCTCGGACCCCTCTGGGTGTGTGCGGGCAGGACCGGGGTGGGCTCTGTCCCCCCACAGCCCTTCCGCCGTGCGCGCTTGGCAGATGGCTCAGACGCCGCTTTTATTTTCTTAATTCCTAAAAAAAAACCCCGTATAGCTGAGGAAACTCCTCCCTGCAGTTTGCTGGGAGAGGCCGGGCCGTGGGGATGTGCTCGGGCTCGGACCCATCGCGCTCGTCCTGGGGGCATGGAGAGCCCGGCAGGGACAGGCTGGAGAGCGCCGGGCCAAGGGAGAGGAGAGAGAACTGGCTGTGCACAGGGGAAGCGTGAGCAGACTGGCCTGGCTCCGGCTCTGTGCTGAAGGGAGAACAGAAAATAAACTGCAGAAAGAGGGGGAAGTCGGTGATGTTTTCAGCTGGCTGGAGCAGCGCTCGGTTCTGGGTGCAGCACAGCGAGGGAAGCGTGCTGGCAGGGGGCTGTTGGACAGAGCGAAACGCAGCAGAGGAGCTGCGAGCATCTGTCCTGAAGGCTGAGGTGCTCCTTGGATGCAGGAGGGGAGAGAAAACAACCCCCTGGGCTGGGATGTGGCTGCAGGGACCTGGAGCACATCTCTCCTCTTGGTCTTTTGATCTTTGGAAGGCGGCGGCTGGTTCTTACTCTCCTTCAGACGTGCGGTTTCAAAATCCCTCAGTCTTTTGGTATTTGATGAGTTTGGGATTCAGGCTTGGGGGGTTTTGCTCTGAACTTCCTTTCTGTAATACCACATTGTACGTTTTCCACACAAAAATCGCGAGCACAAACTGTAGCTGGTGCTGCTGTGGCCAGCAAGGGTCAGAGGGATGAGCTCCTGACACGGCTTGGCTTTTGGGGACACCAGCTGTGCCCCCTCTTTTGTGCCCTTTGGGGACAAACCTGGTGAAATGATTGCACTTGGATCCCTTCAGGCTCTAAACCAGGCAGGAGGTGCTGAGAGGGGAAATTTTAGTGTTGGAAGGTTTGGGGGGCACTGGGAGGGCAGGAGCTCTGCGCAGAGGTTCTGGGTTGGGGTTGCAGGATGGGAAGCCTCAGAGCTGATCCTCCTCAGGAGGAGGGAAGGAGCTTTCAGCACATCAAATGCGAGGCAAATAGGGGGGAAATGAGTGCCAGCTCTCTGGTCAGGCTGCTCAGGGGAGAGCAAAAGGTGTGGCAGCTCCCCCAAACAGTGACATCATAAACCAGTATTAAGCAACAGCCTGGGACTAACAACAGGATTCTTCTTCTTCTGTTTTTTTTTTTTTTTTTTTTTAACCTAATTTAAAAAAGATTACCCAGCTGAAGCTAACAAACCCCAGAATTCATCAAACCCGGATGAATCACCAGGAGCAAGCCCTGCTCCATGGCTGCCAGCCTGCTGAAGGGCACTCATGGACTCACTTCCAGCTCCAAAAGCGACTTTTGACAAACACTCCATCGAAAACTGGCCGATACTTGCTTGGCTCCTAATCCTCCCTGAGCTGTTTCCCCATTGCTAATCTCTCCCAGGAACCATTAATAAATCTTCCCTGGTTTGCAACGCTAATTCTGGACAAAAGCACCAGGAACCAGCAGTGCCTGGGCCTGTGTCCCTGTTGTTTGCACGCCCTGCAGGAAGATTGTTTGGGTTCTAATGAGGCTAATTAGAAAGAAACAAAAAGTAATAAATCAATCCCATTAATCTGTAATAAATTGAAGTGCTACAGTCCTTCCCGAAGCGTTGGTGACTGCCAGCTCCCAACAGGCTGCAATGCAAAATCACTGTTATTATTAGTTAGAACAACCCAGTGCTGCTCCACAGTGCCACAGTGCCAGCCCAGCGATGCTTCCCTGCTCATCCATGGCTTGGAGCTCCTTGGAGCAGGGGGATCTGTCCCACACACCTTCCTGGGCATCTCCTCGTGCTCTGGTTTCTTGTTTTGTGCTGCTCCTGCCCAGCTGGGGTCCCTGGGCTGCAGGTGAACATCACTTCCCACCCCGAGGCTCAGCAGAGCTCAGCCCAGCCTGCTGGAAGGGATGGATGTGTTCCTAAAATTAACCTGGAGATACTGCTTTGATAGGCCACTGACAGCTACAGCGGAACCAAATTACCATTTGGAATTACCACGAGATAATTGGCCTCATTTACTATTTAAAGATGGGGGGGAAAAAAAGCTCCCTCTTCCAGACAACTGCAGTGGAGAAATGTTCAGGCGCAGATGATGTCCCCAAACATATCATTAAAGCTTTAAATAAATGTATGATGACATCTCAGGTTAAGAAATAGTTCTTTTCTTTTTCAGATAGGAGCCAGCCAGGTCCTTTTCAAAGTCATTTTTTAATAAACAAAGGATATTCCTCTTGTTTTTCCAGACATGCGACTTACAATATTTGGAGTTGTAAGTATGTAATTTAAATTCTTTCACACAGTATGGATTTAAAACCATCTTCCTTAGAGACGCCTTGTTCTTGCCAAAAGGTGAGTGCCTCTGTCTGCTGCTTTTTGTCTTTTTTTACTTGAAATGCTGCAGAGCTGCCCTGGTCCCACCCTGCAGACTGTAATGTTTGCAAAAGGGAGGAGATGAGAATTATCCCTTTCTCACTGCCATTAATTACGAGGATTAAACACCAAGGCAGCTACACAACATTACAAAGGAAAGAAAAATCCGAGCTGGAGGAGCCAAGTTCTGAATTTGCTGCTTCACTGAGATGTGCCTGAGCACAGCCAGGCCAGGAGCTCATCCTGCAGCTCTGCTCCTGCTCCTGGTCCAGAGCAGCACCAGGTTATCTTCTCCCTGCCTGGTGGTTGTGGTGGTGATGGTGGTGGTTATTTTTTGGTTCCCAAAGAGCATCTCCCACCCTGGGCACAGATTTATTTCCTACAGGAGCACCTTTTCCAGGATGGATTCCCATCTGCCTGAATCCCCCAGGGCTGGGGCTTTCCCACCCCAGGATGGTGTGAGTTCTCTCCCCAGGTTTGGTGGGAGAAGCTCTCGCTGTTGCCCTGGGCTGTCTCACGCTCTGTCTCAGCTTGTAATTAAAAATGAAATATTTGGGCTAAGTGCTTAAATGAAGAACACATTTTTGATAGCTAACAATGCAGAGGAAAGCCCTGGAGACCCTGCCAGGGCAATTAGTGCCTCTCCACTTGCATTGGAGAGGAGTCTTTTGAGAGAGGAAGCGCGTTCACTCCAGAGGATTTTGTGGTACAAAAATGCAATTATAGGGTAAGAAAGGAAATGTTTCAGAACACACAAAGCAGGAATGAGTCAGGAGCCTCCTTCACTGCGGGACAGAGGAGGCAGAAGGGAAGAAGTGCCCCAGGGATGACACCTCTAACACTTCCCCAGCCCCGGCAGCAGCTCATGGCTTCATTTCCCTCCTCCCATCACCTCTCCCGGCTGCTGCTCCAGGCTCATGCCTTGGCCTCGGCAGCTCCCAGCTGCTCAGAGCTCGGCAATCTGGGCGGTTCCTATCCCGCTTGGCAACGAACTTGCTCTGCTAAGCACAAACCAGAGGAGAGCACCTCCATGGTCCAAGTGAGTGCTGTCATGGGCCAGGGCAGTGTCCTCCAGCACAGCTTGGCTTCCCCTCCCTCTCTGCCTCTAAGCATCCCTGGAGCTGCTTTAGAGCAAAATCCCGGGGGGCTGTGGCAGCTTTCCATGTCAATCCCAACCCCAACGCATGCCTTCCAGGATGGTGGGGCAGGTCAGAGCCCTTGCTGAGAAGCTCCATCACTCCCAGCGCTCCCATCTGCAACCCAAGGGATGGACATCAACCCCGGGAGCCTGGAAAAGCTCTGAGCAAGCAGAGCTGCTGCAGATGGGTGCTGGTGACCTGCTCACGGACAGGGCTGCCCGTCTGTCCCTGCAGGGTGGGTGACACCGGGCTGTTTGCCTTGGAACTGACCGGAGCACGGCGCTGACCTCTTGAGCAACGCCAGGGCTGTTTGGCCGGCCGGGCAGAGGCTCAGCTGGTGCTGAGTTTACAGGATCTGATTTCCAAGATAAAAACAACACAATCCCTGTCCAATGGGGTGGCTGGCTGCAGGAGGGAGCAGCTCGTTGGTGTCACTGAAGGTTAAATGACGGCAAATCGCGTTTCTCATCTGCAAACACGCCGGGCTGTGCGCTCACATTATTTAATGAGGGTTTGGTCTGTGGAATTGCTTTTATTGGTACTTAACTGTGCAGTGGTCTCCATGGAACTTCTGAAAGGAATATTCTTCAACTCTTGCTGAGTGAAATTGTTTTTGTAGACAAGTGGAGGCTTTGGAGCCATTAAGAAGATAAAACGCAGATTGTTTGCAGAGGGTTTTTATTTTATTTTAATGGCTTTCGAAGAGGGGAACTTCTATTATTTTATTTGTCTATTGTTAGCAGGCAGTGTGGTGGAAACCAGGCAGAAGGGCTGGCAAGAGGCACAGATATTCCCTTTGCTGTTGGCTGGGCAGACCACCAAACCAGGGCAGAGGGTTTCAACCTCTCTCTGAAGCTGCTGTAATATTTTCCAAATCTTGAAATGGCTCCTCTGCCCCCCAGTTTTTCAGTAAAATCACTGAGGGCTGGGATAATAATTTAGAATAATAATAACAACAATATATATAATAATGTATGTATATGTGATATATACATATATATAATGTATTTTATATAAATAAATAAATAAATAAATAATAATTTAGACGCATGACAGTGGATGAGACAAGGATTGTTTACAAACCAGAGAAAATGAAGGGCTTTGTGCTTCCTTCCAGTGACGGGAAAATCACAGATGGATCCCGGATTTCAGCTCTCAGCCAAGCAGCAGTTCATGCAGGCACAAAAGCAAACAGCCAATCTCCAGGTTTTGGGCATGGTAGGCTGTGATGGAAGTTGGGACACTTTCACCCTCAAAAGCAAATCCTCTAAGGAAAGCAACAGCATCGATTTCCGGTAGCTAATGAGTTGTCTCAGGAGTTAATTAGGCGTTGTGTCCCTCTGTGGAGGAGGCTGCCTGACTCCTCTGTGTCTGCAGGAACAGGGAGTTCGAGGAGTTCAATTATTTCGAGGAAGTTCTCCCTCATCACGGGAGATGGGCTGGAAATCACAGTCGTTTGGAAAGAACAGGGATTCGAGTCTCGGGGCCCTTGGTGAAAGTCAGTGCACAGGGAATTATTCCGCTCCATTCCTGTTCACACGTGGATTCAGCTGGAGCCAAAGCCATTTCCAGAGAATCCCATTTCTCCAGGGAGCTAGGAGGGCTCTTCGGGGGCTTTGTGCTTGTCCTTGCTCTGCAAAACATCTGCCAACCAAATGGCTCAAAGAACAGGAGGAGAAAAGCCTCGATCTTAGTTGTGGTTAAAGTTTTTTTCATTTTCTAAATTACCCACCTTTCTCCCCAGCCCACCTGATGGGTGGTTTTGGGGGGTGCAGAGGCAGACCCTGCACTCCTTCCCTCCACAGGAAAAATGCTAAGGCTCTGTTGAGAGGAAAAGGTCGAAAATGGATATTTCCACAGCACTGAGTTGCTGCCCATCTTCCCCATCAAACTGTGAGCAGTGATTGCAGCTATTGCAGAATTCCCAACTCGTTAATGACATGCAGATTACAGGGCAATAATTACAGCTGCGGTTGCTGTCATTTTGCTGGATCCCTAAGTACCCACACCCCCTAAGAGCTGGAATTTTTTCCCTCATATTTTAATGTTTGGCTTTAGCTGCAGACACAGTTAAGTGGGGGAAGCACAAGGGTGAAATGCCCTTGAAAATAAGGACAACTGAGCTCTCTCTTTGTCTGGCCTGAGCTTCTCCTTTTATATTCTGGATTTTACTCAGCTGGCAGAGGCTCTGAGGGGCATTAACAATGCAGAAATAGCTCTGGGCTTGGCCACAGCCCTGCTGTGGGTTAGGAGCCTCTTGGAATCTGGGTGATGGTGGAGAGGAAGGGCTGAACGTGGCTGGAGTGGGAGGTGGGAATTTGTTCATTTCTGCTCATTGTGGGATCTCACATCAGCAGCTTCTCGTGTTATTAATGACAGAAAAGTTACAGTGCAGAAGGGGACATGAGAAGGACAGCACAGGAGGAAATGGCTTCCTTCCCCTTTCCCTTTCCCTTTCCCTTTCCCTTTCCCTTTTCCTTTCCCTTTCCCTTTCCCTTTCCCTTTCCCTTTCCCTTTCCCTTTCCCTTCCCTTTCCTTCCCTTCCCTTCCCCCAAAATCTCTTCACTCTGTTCCCTGCATGAATTGATTAAATATTTACAGACGCTTTTAGAGTCAGATATTGCGTATGAACTCAATTTTATCCGAAGTCATTAAATTCATACTTTAAAGCCCATTTTTAATGTCCCCTAGTGGGGACATTAAAAGTACATTTCATGGAGTTCATCGAGCTCTGTGCTAAGATGCCAAGCAATAGAAGGAGGACTCAGCCCAGGGACTGGAGACACAAACAGGCAGAATTTAAACGCAGAAATGTTCAAAATTAAATGTTTAACAAGAAAAGCAGCAGCTTCTTGAAAGGAATAAGGTGAGTTTGACTCCAAATGTAATTTTTTTATTTAAACTTCATCTTTCACACAAGCCAGGATCCAAAATCATAGTTTCCCAGCCTCTAAGATGTTCCAAACAAGCAGTATTAATCCCTGGGAAATAAAACCATCCTGTCTCTCCCAGGTGCCCTCTGCAAATTGAATTCACAGCCCTGAAAACCTGGAGCTGATGCCAGGCATTTTAATCTCACCAAAAGTAAACAGTGAGCTCCAATCTGCATAAAATTCGACTTGTAAAATTATTTCAGTGTTAAGATTGTGACTCTCTAAGTGAGTTGGGTGACTTTGATGCTGCTCAACTCTTTTTAACTGGATGCTGCTGCCACAACATGCTGGTCATGCTCCTTTTCAGGAGTTTGTAGGAAACTGGGGGAGAGAAAGCTCTGCTTTAGGAAAAGCCCGAAGGAAAATGGAATGGAAAGAAGGAGCAGATTCTCCAAGGACCACTGAATTCTGGAATTCTTTCACTGTGGCTGCTGGAGCTTGCAGAGCTCATGGTCCCAGAGAGTGATGTTTGCTGGCACTGAGGGTCCCCACTGTTTGCTCACTGACTTTTCTTCACGCTGCTCTCCCTCATCTCATTTCCCCAGCGTTGTCTGAGAAGTTTCTGGGAAGGAAAATGGGAGTAAAGCTTGTTTGTGAGGGCAGGGAGTGAATTAAAGAGCAGCCTTTGCAGCCTCAGCTGGCCCTGGCCTGGGGAATGTCACTCAGTGCGAAGCTCTAAATTATCAAACCTCCAACCCTCTCCAGTTATTGGATGAAATATTTTAGCTTGTGGTGAACAGAAGCTCAGGGAAGATGCTTTAATGGCTGCTTCTGATCTGAAAACCAAATATTCCCTGAATTGCTGCCCACACTGAGAAAAACATCCCTGAGCTGCGCTGGCATTTACAGCGTGAGGATGTGCTGAAGTATATCCAAGCACAGAGTCTGCATTTTCAGACCTTTGGAGATTACTTTTATCTTCTTTCCACCATTAAATATAGCTCAGCTCTGCTGCGCTTTCCCACGAATAAAATTTGCTGGCGATTACTTCTAGGAATCATCCACGGAATATTTTTAAGGAGCTGTTCAGCCGTGTGTTTGTGCTAGATGGGAGCAGTGTTGTGTAATCCACAGTGTTCCCTCTGCACTGTGATTATTTTTTGGCTGGTTTTATGTGGGGAGAAACCTTCACTGCTTTGCCTGTGTTTTAAATCTGAGTTTTCTGTGGGTTTTTTGGAGAGGAGAAGGTTGTGTGGAAACTGCAGGGACTCTTTATGGGGAATTGTAGGGACAGGACAAGGGGGAATGGGCTCAGACTGAAAGGTTTGGATGGGATATTAGGAATAAATCCTTCCCTGTGAGGCTGGGGAGGGGCTGGGATGGAATTCCCAGAGAAGCTGTGCTGCTCCTGGATCCCTGGCAGTGTCCAAGGCCAGGCTGGACAGGGCTTGGAGCAGCCTGGGATGGTGGAAGGAGATGATTTCTGAGGTCTCCTCCAATCCAAACCATTGAAACCCTTTGATTCTCTTATCTGGAGCTGTGGAGCTTTGCCCACGGCTGGGAGCATGGGGAGGACAAGGGCAGGGACAAGGACAAGGTCTGACCTGGGGATTTGCCAGGCTGGAGGTGCTGGTGGATGGTGGGAAGTGTTGATGTGTGCCTGGGGGATGCTGATGGGAATGGGGGCTCAGCAGAAAGGGCAGGGGAAGGGGAGCAGCTCCTCATCCCTGCTGGGGAAGGATGCTCAGCTCATCTCCTCCCCAGGAACACCACGGAGGGAGGGAGGAGGAATCACACATATCCAGTGCCAAATGGCATATGATGACTCAAGGGGAAAAAAAAATCACACCTCTTTATTACACAGATTTATCTCCCCGCGCCTGACAAGCACCACCAGATGCTCCTCTTCTCAGTGGCTTTATTGGATTCTGGGACATCCTCCTAAATGCTGTAAGTGGGAGATGATTCCCCAGCATCTGGCATGTGTTAATACCAACCCTGGGCGCTGATCAATCCACTCAGGGAGAGCCCAGATGTGCTCCCTGGGCTGCCAGAGCCAGCCTGGACATTCGAAAGCATCATTTGGGTCTATTTTTCTTCCTTTGAGTTGCTGCTGAAGGACCCAGGCAACACCACTGGATCTGCTGCAGGCTGAACAGATGAAGGTGAGGAGGCACCGCCCAGATTTCATCCCCATTCCTGAGAATTTCTGTCCCATTCCTGTACCAATTCCCCCAGCCTTGCCCCAGGCTGGATTTCAGGAGCTGCTGGAATGCTCTGCCAGCATAAGTTGTCCCTCAACTCATGGAAGTGCATTTAGCATCTGAAGACCAACAGAAATCTTCCTATAAATTAGAATTGCTTCTGTTTTCATTTTGGGTTTAGGTTCAGGAGGTCTCCTGCTCCCTTTGGGGCTGGTGGCAGATATTTTTAAGTACCTCTTGGGCATCTTTAAGCAGAGAAGGGAGCCCTGCCTGCTGGGTTTCCCAGATGGGTGAGTTTCCCTGGTCAGCTCAGAGGGAGGAAAAGAGAGGAATTAAACCAGCTAAAAGCAGTCATTTCAAGGATTCCTCCAAAGCTGCCATTTTCATTCCAGGTAGGAATGAAAACATAGGATTTAAGCAGTTGTAATTTTTTTTCCTCCCCACTTCCTTCCTCAGAGCAGCCTGGCAGGGTTTGGTCCAGCAAGAGTTCATGCTGGCATGTGGTCGGCAGGGCTGGCAACTCCTGTTTTCCAGGCACAGCTTTGGAGCTTTAGGAGAGACACAACGGTGCAAAAGGGTCTGTCTGAATGGGAGGATGAAATACTTCCCGGCTTGAGGAATGCTGCTGGGTGTTAAATAGCACACGAGGGCAGGGAAAGGGGATTCTGCAGGGCTCCAGCACTGTCTAGACTTCGTAATGCAGTGGTGCAAAACCTCCCTCCTTGAACTCCTGCCACGGCCTCTCAGCGTCCTAGGAATGGAAGTGGAGAAACCTCCCTGTGCCAAAGCCTCAGCCACGTTAATGAGACCCCAGCTCCTGTCAAATCTGGCAGCTCAGCCCTCTGAACGGGTGAACTTGCAGCAGGTGGTGGGAAAGCTCCTTTCCCAAACCCACATCCCTGTGGGAGCACAAAGCCCCACCTGGCTTCTCGTGGCCTCTCCCTCCAGGCTGCTGGAGACTCCTGTTCCCATAGGGAACACTCAGACCAGCACCCCACAGAGGATTTTGGGGTCAGCACATCACTCTTGAGTCAAATCCTGTCAAGGCATCTCGAAAAGACACTCACTGCTCGAATCAGTGAAATCTGCCTGGGTCCCCGTGGGAGGCTCATTCCCAGTGTGAGTTTAAGCTCAGGATTAACAAGATTTTCAGATCTGCTGAGGCTTCTGGTTCAGGGTATTTTTGCCTCTTGGGCTGACACATCAGCTGTGGGTTATGCATCAGGGGCTGACATGTCAGGGCCATAAAGAAATCTTGTTTCCCATAGGAATTCCATAGGAATGTGCTACTCCAACCCATTCTGGATGAGCTCTGTCATCCCAGGAATGGCAGAGGAGGTGCCCAGGATGGTCAGTGAGGGCCTTGCAGCTCAGAGGAGCAGTCACTTCTTAATTTACATGCAGGGAAATGGGCACAGAGACCTTCTGTGCAAAACTCCACCCCAAAAGCTGAGAAAACCTGCAAAGTCCTGCTCCCATTTCCTGCTCTAAATCCCCCACAACAGACCCTGTCACCCAGGGCTGGGAGCCAAACCCTCTCGAGTCAATGGAAAGATTCCCCTTGACTTTAATGGTCTTTGCATGAGTGCCTAATTCCTTCCTGTTCACAGCCTCTCTTGGACTTGGCTGTGGAAACAACTGCAGCTATAAAGTGCTGCAGTGAACTGTAAACCCTTCAAAGCAGATTTCCCTGTCCTCGCAGACACTTGGAATGGGATTTGTTTGACAAAAAGCCTGATCTGTGTTCTCCCAGCCAGCAGCAGTGTGAATGAGTGTTCCAGCAAACATATTCCTGCAGACAGGGTTTGTGGTCAGCCTGCCGGGGCTGCAGCCAGGCTCTTCCCAGCAGGATGGGGAAGGCAGGAGCCTTGGCAGGGCTGAACCTCTGTGCCTCTCACAGTCCTGGCTATTCCAGCTCCCAGGGACTGTTTTCCCTGCAAAAGCCATCCCACCGACCTGCCCAAGAGCCTCAGCTCCTCGTGCAATGAGTTTTGCTGTGCCGTCCTGGGCCGCCTTTTTGCCTCGAGCCACAAAATTCTGACAAAACACTTAGGAAATGCTTCACTTTAAGGATGTGGATGTGTTTTAGTGGGGGTTAAACACATCTGGCTGGGGAGGGAGCTGGGTGGATGTGGCTGTGTGTGCCAGCAAGAGGCACAAGGGATTTTCTCCCTGGGAGAAAAGCCACCTGGAATTATCAAAATGTGACCCCGGAATGTGATCCCAAAATATGATCCCAAAATGCTATCCCAAAACAGGATCCCAAAATGTGATCCCAAAATGCTATCCCAGTGTGGCCCCACGGCTTGGGCACTAATCCCCACTTCTGCAGCCACATCCTGCAGGAGGAACTCAGCCTGGCTTTGGCAGCTGTGCATTCCTGAGATGAAAAGGGCAGCTCAGGCCCGGGGTGCTCCCCAGCAGAAAACCCGACCTGGGCAACCCATGGAAAAATCTGGCAGCTGCTGGAAAAATCTGGAGTGAGCTCCCTCCTGACACCCCGACCTGGGGAGCTCTGCCCTTTTGGATTTCAGGGTTTGCCCATCAGTCTCCCTAGAAACGTGGCAGAGTGAGGATTCCCAGTGCAGCCATGTAGGAATTGTGCTGGCCTGGCTCTTTTGGGAGGATTATTTGCTTTTTCAAGCCCTTGTCTGCAGCCCAAGCGGATTGCTCTGTTGCAGAGGAAAACAGGCAGAAGCCTGAGACGTGGATGAAGTAATGAGTTCATCTCTCTGCAGTCTAGCCAGGTACACATTTTTGCTCCCAGGATTTAATTACAATGCTTGCATCTTTCCTCACATTTTTATGAAGCTCAATGGCAAATGACGGTCACTCTCTTATTACGTCACCATTAACTTCTTTTCTTGGCTGCAAAGGAGAGATCCAGGGGCAGAATCCTTCCTTGCCCTGAATTTGGCTGTTCTGGGATGTGCTATTTCCAGCAAACAGTGAGAAACCCAGGGTTTATATCAGACCAGGACTCACTTGGGCTGGACTGTTCTGGGGAGAGAAGGGAAAAATGGAATTTCAGCAGAAAATACCTGCATTAGGCCTGAATGGCTGGTAATTCCTTACGTGGCTGATGCTCTCCCTGGTCTGTGTTGTTGGCATTGGCACTGACCCCATGGACATCATCCTGTCCAGCTCTGGAGCCATGGCTCCTCTCCTGCCTGCACTCCTCCCAGCGTCCCCAGGGCTCACTGGAGAAAAGGAAAATAAAAATCCAAGCCAGTTTGATTGAATAATGAATTTAGTTACTTCACCCAGCCACAAAACTGGGCATATTTACCTGGAGCAAAATGAAATAAAGCCCCACAGGTGCCACAGAATCCTCTGCCCTACAAAGGAAACCAGCAGCTCTGCTGTGGGAGGGGTGTGAAGCTGTTGATGGATCCCGTGGCCTCGCAGTGCTCTGTGATTTTGGTTACTCCAGACTGAGATCAGCACTGCCAGACCAGTCCTCACCCCAGTCCAGCTGGCCACTGGCCCCAGTAGCCACTGGCTGCCTTGCCTTGTGGCTTCACGGGGAGTTTATGCAGTCCCAGAAATGTCTTTGTGCTGCTTTGGAGCCTCCACCCAGCTTGGCTGCACCCTGCAGGGTTATTGGTTATGAAACAACCGAGTTTACAGGGGCGTTTTAAAAATTCAGCCCTTTTTAATATGGACTTGGTGTCTCCTGGTATGAATATTGCAGTGCCGTGTTCTGCTTGTAAAGATGCTGCTCCAACAGGCCAGAGCTGAGCATTGTTTGTTCCATTTTCCTGTCTAACCCATAAAATCAAAACCTATCCTAAAATACTGTAATTTCTCAGATTACACTCCATGCACGGGGGAATGGATACATTTAGATGATCTTGCCAGGTTGGCTGCACTGGGATGGAAGGCTTTGCACTGTGGGGAGAATGTTTTGCTCTAGGAGAGAAACTTTTGTCTTGTGGGAGAAGGTTTTGCTCTATGGGAGAAGAGTGTGCACTGTGGGGAGAAGGTTTTGCTCTAGGAAAGAAGGTTTTGCTTGAGGGGAGAAGGTTTTGTGTGAAAACACAAGGTTTTGCGTTATGGAGAGAAGGTTTTGTACTGTGGGGAGAAGGTTTTGAATGAGGAGAGAGACTTTTGCACTGTGAGGAGAAGGGTTTTCTCTACGGGAGAAAGCTTTGCATGAGGAAAGAAGGTTTTGCACTGTGGGGAGAAAGTTTTGCATGAGGAAAGAAGGTTTTGCAGTCTGAGGAGAAAGTTTTGCACTGTGGAGAGAAGATGTTGCTTGAGGAGAGAAGGTTTGGCACTCTGGGGAGAAGGTTTTGCATGAGGAGAGATTTTGCACTATGAGGAGAAGGTTTTGCACCATGGAGAGAGAAGGTTTTGCACCATGAAGAGAAGGCTTTGCACCACGGAGAGAAGGTTTTTCACCATGGAGAGAAAGTTTTTCCACTATGTAGAGAAGGTTTTGCACCATGAAGAGAAGGTTTTTCACCGTGTAGAGAAGGTTTTGCACCATGAAGAGAAGGTTTTGCACCACGGAGAGAAGGCTTTGCACCATGGAGAGAAGGTTTTGCACCACTGAAGCTGTGCAAGTGCACTGGTGGCTGGTCAGGGTGCCACCCAAGCTGAGGAGGGTGGCAGGAAGCAGGAGGCTCTGCCCATCTGCAGGGAGGATGAGGAGATTCCATCCCTCCCTCCCACCCACCCTGTGACTCCCTGCCTGCCTGGGGAAGGCACTGCAAGCTGCTGTGGGTTTCCAGTGGCACCGGGATGACAAATGGTTCATCCCTCGGGATTTCCTGGGCGGCTCAGACAGCTGTGCTGGGCACAGCAGCAGCAGCAGGGGGTCAGAGGGCTGAGCTCATCCCAGGGCTGAGTTCAGCAGGAGGAGCACAGGAGGTGATGACCAGGAGCACAAGAGCTAGAAGAGCAGTGGGGATGGCACCAAACCCTCCTGGCAATGTGATTTATTGAGCTGTGAGGGTGTCTCTCGCTTCCAGCAGCAGATGCCTCATCAGACGTGACATTTACTGCAGGGTGGGAGAGGTTTCACTGCAGGAAGCCTTTCCCTGTCTGCCAGGGGGGCACTGGGCTGAGAAATTTTCTAAATCAGATTTTTATGAGGTGTCTAATTGACTCATCATCCCTGCCCCCCTCCGTGCACAAACATTTGCTCTGCCCTGAAATGTGAGATGAGCAAGGCTGGCGAGAAATGTTGTCTGAATATAGGAGGGGATTGAGGAGGGCGAGGAAGGAGCAAATTCCTTCCTTGCCGATCCTTAAAACAAGATTGTAAAAAATCCCGTAGGAAAAATAACAACAGCGGAAAGAGGTTGTGGTTTCCTAAGCCGGTTTGCATTTCTGGAAGTTGATGACGCCCTGGATTACTGTTGTTTTTTTAGACCTCTCTCAATTTTTTTTTTAGGATAGTTTGTCTGTAGTGTGGCTATGTGTGGGTAGAGAGCTGGGGAACATGCAGAGGGAAAGAAAAAAGCTAAAAATGGGCAGGAAAAGGAGGACTGCATATGCTTTTTTACTCCTTATGTAAAAAAAAAAAAAAAAGAAAAAGAGCTTGAAGTTGTCAAAGATTTGGGTTTGTATGGGTGGAGCACAGGCAAACGAAGTTGATCCTGAAGACCACGTTTAATACAGGATTTTTGAGCTTTGTTAAGCACCATCCCTCCTCAACTGCAGGACAGATGTCTCAGTTTGCAGAACAATCACTCCAAACTTCTGATTTACATCCCTTGGAAGCTGCAGAGAGGGGAAGCTGCAGCCAAGCAGGGCTCTGGACGCTGTGCTGGGCCTGCAGCTCTTGTGCCTCTGCCACCAGGAAATTGGTTTCCTTTCGCCCTCCAGTTTTTGATGTCACATCTCATTTCGGTGTTTTTGCTCCGAAAACAGTCAGGTCCTTCAGAAATATTTCTCTTTTCTCTGTGATGTTCCTGCAGATGCTGAGCTGAGCCCTGCTGGTCTCCTTGGGATGTGGCTGCTTGGCAGGAACTCCAAAAAATGGAGATTTTCTCCCAGCTGGCCCCTGAGTGGGACAGAGGGAAAGTGGAATTTGAGGTCTCCTCCCAACTCAGTGTATCACAGCCACATGTCCTGCCCCTTCTGCTGCTCTCCTGCTCTTTGCTCCGGGTTTTCACTGCTTGCAGCCCCAGAGGGTCCAGAAGGGACCTGTGGAGGGAAATTGGAGCAGAAAAGCAGTGGTTGCTTCGTTGTGTGGAGGTGATAAATGCCCTTTCCCACTCTGCCAGGGGGGAGAGGCTCCGTGCTGGCAGAGCTTGGCTCGGACACCAGTGCCCATTGAATTTTCACTCCAAACCCTTCTCCACCCTCAAGCTCTGCAGACATGCCAAGAAAGCATTTTTTAATTTTATTTTTTCCCAGTTCCCAAAGCAGACCCTGCCGTTCCCAGCCAGTGCATCCAGCTGCTCTGTTCTTTGCCCATTGCTCCTTTCCAGCACAATAAGGTTTTATTTGAAAAGTTCAGCTTTGCTCTCTTCCTTTTTCCCCCCTCAGCTGGAAGCTTCCTTTTAAAACATAAATATCCCTATTATTTTTTTTTTCCTCCCAGCAGGTTAATTAATACTTGATTCATCACCTTGCAAGCTAATGGGTATTTATCCAGATCCTGAAGGCAATGAATTCCTGCTATAAATACCCACATCACTGCCAACCCATCTTTATTTATTCCCCTTCAGGAAGCGACCTCTGCTCGGCTCTAAAGGAGTTAATCCCAACCCTTTCAGGGTGGGTTTGGGATTGGCTTTGCTCCATGTTTTCCTGCTTGAGCTTTACTTGGTGAACATGGTGCCTTTTAATGAGGGGAAAACAGCAGCTTTTGTGGGGAGAGAGCCAGACAGCTCAGCAGGATCTCTCCAGCCTGGGTCAGCAAAATCCACTGGAGACTGGGGGTGTTTTGGTGGGCTGGGAGGGCTCTGGCTCTCTCGGAAATATTATTTTGTTTTGGTTCCTGGAGAGCCTTGCCCAAGTTCTCATCTGCTTCGAATCCATGGTGTTTATCATCTTTGTCTCCAGCTCTCCAGCCATTGTCACAGTGACCTTAATTAGGAGAACGTTAGAAAGCACGTCGAGTTTGTCACTCCTGCGGAATTAAGAAGTCTTTATTTACTCCTGCTGCTGACTCCACGTCCCTCCTGGTGCTGCTCTGCACCCATGGCAGCTCCTGGCTCCTGGCTCTTCATTCTGAGGCTCATGGGGAGCCAAACGAGCTCAGCTCTCCCCTGCGGCTCAGAATTTGGGTTTTCCCCATAAGCGAGGCCATTTTTGGGGCTGCCCTCAAGAAGTTCCAGCCTCTGGACTCCCATAATTGTCTAATGTTCTCAGTTTTTGCCCATTTTCCCACCCCTCATGGAAGTGTCAAGCCCAAAGAAGTCACCAGACATTTTTTACAATTATTTTAAAAATCTCTGCTGCTCTGGATGATGAACTTACCTTTTTTATTTTTTTCCTTTTATTTTTTTTTTCCTTTTATTATTTTTTTTTCCAGGGACACTGGCTCATCAATTTTTAATTCTTGATCTTGGCAGCGCTGGCTGAACGAGAAACAGAACAACCGATTTTAATGAGCTCAAGATTAATGCAGATGAACTTGGCTGTAGCTGCAATCCAGCTGAGGAGAGCTGCTGGTCTCACCCCATTTCCCATCCCCTCCTGGCTGGGCTGTCACATCCCAGTGCTGCTGCAGCAGGGAATATTCTCATCACAGCTCTTCACCTGCGGGAGAAA
>VZRM01003451.1:89902-113096 GCA_013397955.1 Grantiella picta
AAGAAGGAAGGAAGTAAGGAAGGATGGAAGGAAGGAAGGAAGGAAGGAAGGAAGGAAGGAAGTTGCCAACCTGCAAGAGCAGATTATTTATGGGGATTTCAATTTCATAAAGCTGCATCCATTTACCTGGGAGACACAGGGATGTGCCAGGCAGTGACAACTCTTGCAGTAAAGCTGTGATATTTCACAGCCGCAATAACCCAGAAGAACCTTTCCAGCAAGCCCCCAAATGGGAATGGTTTGCCTTTGTCCCTCGGCCTCCCAGTGACAGCCATCAACCATCTCTGAGCCACCCCGCGACCTCTCCAGGGAAATTACTGGTGTGGATGGCTTCTGATATTTCCAAAGAGCCAAAACTCATCCTGAAAAGCACAAAGCCCTGCAGGAGGGGTGATTCCATCCTCATGCCAGCAGCATCCACCAGGGTCATGGACACCCAGGTGTTTCTGGCTCAGCTGCACAGCCCGAGTCCTTCCTTGCCTGCCCATCAAACACCCTGGGGATGCACAGGAACAACCCAAACCCCTCCGCTCTGCCTACAACACGAGTTCATGAACTGCTGTGTTCACTCAGGACTGTTCTAATTGAAACATCATGTCTTACACAATCATCTTCTTCTCCATCCCCTTCCTTCACTCTTTTGGAAACCATTTCCTGCTTTTTCCAGCTGGACACGCCATCCTTCTTCCTGCTTTGAAGCAAATATTTTGTTGGGTTTGGCTGCTGCCAACAGCCACACATCGTTTTCTGCCTGATATTTTATCCATCTGCTGCTGCAGAGAGTATTTGGAGCTGGAAGTCTCCGAAGGGTTTTGAGGCGCTGAGATGAACCAGGAAGCAGCAGAGCGCAAGGAAAATCCTTCTCAGCTTCACGTGCAGAGTAATTGAAGCTGAAATGCCTTAAAAATGAAATGCTGAGAGCTGCTTGTTCCAACACCCTGGGACTCCCAGGAGCTGATCCCCCCTGCTCCCCTCCACGTGGGTGTGGAATCCAACCCCATCTCCTCTTTTGTCCCAAGTGGGTGGATAAAGAGAACTGGACTCCTGCGCTGTCCAGGTCACCATGTCCCAGCCCTGCCATGGGCTGCCTCTGCAGGACACCAGCCCTGCGCTGGCATCGCCCAGCTTCCCTCTCCTCCCACCCCGCAGGAGTTTGCCTCAGCTCTTTGGGAATTTGTCTCAGCTCTTTCGGAGCTTGCTTGCATCACTGCTTTTTGGAAGTTCCTTGGAATTCTCAGAAACTCTGCTTTCTGTTGGCTTTGCTTCCTCACACTTCAGGGAAGTCGCTTAATTAGCATTTAATTAGTTTTCTCCATGGCAGCTTTGGGGAGAGCTGGAAAACCCCAATACTCCTGTCCAGACATCAAACACCCAAATCTCACGGGGTGAAACACTGTCCCCAAGATCCCAAACCCTGATCACACACATTCCTTGTCCCCCTGGTCCCCAACACTCAAAAAAACCCCAACAGGGTGAGTTCTCCTCACCTAACCTGAAAGGCTGGGGCTGCTCCTCGCTGTCACTCTGGGGGGACAATTTGGGACACGGTGCCTGTGGAGGGAGCTGCTGAATAGCCCTTTGTCCCTTTGCTGGATAAAAGGGGCATTATTAAACCAGTAAATAAGGATTTTGTTGTTCATCAGGCTGAGTTCTGCCCGGGGCTCCTGCGGGGAGGGAATCTGCCTCGCCCATCCCCTGTGGGTGATGCGACTTTGGCAGCAAAGGAGGGCTTCGCTGAGCTGGGAAACAGGGACAATCATCAAAGTTAGGGCAGTTTGGAGCTGGTCTGGTGCTGGAGCAGGGAGCATCCCTGGGGGATCTGCCAGCCCTCTCACAGAGCAGGTGGAGCCACTGCTGGGATTTATGGATTTCCTCCCTCAGCCCTTCAGCTCCAGGAGAGAGGCAAAGGCAGACTCCAGAGGGAATGTTTGAGGAGTCAGGAGTCAGTTCATTTCCAGGAAATCTGTCTCTTGTTCTTTCTTTTTTTCTTTTTATTTTTTTCCCCAATGGAAATGCTAAGTCGTCGTGAACTTTTTGAGAACTTTTGTTCGTTCCCTGTTGCCAGCTAAGCTCTGCTTTGTGCTGGTGACAGAATCCCTTTCTCCAGGCGCTGGCCATGGGCCAGGAGCTGGAACTGTCCCTTTGTGCTGGCAATGCCACCAGCCCTGTCCCCTTTCCCTCCAGGCTCAGGCAAAGCCCCAGCTCCAACCAGCTCCCCTTTGGGGACTTTGTGGATGTTTTCCCTTCTCCTCCTTGTGCAGCAGGAGATGCAGTGAACTCTGCTTGCTTCACCTTCTTCTGCAATGGAAAATGGCAAATATCAGGGGGAATAATCAGTCAAACCTGAGGAAGGGGAGGGTGGTGGTTGCTTGGAAGAAAAGCCAGTGCAGGAGGTGTCAGAAGGAGTTCCTCTTTCCCTCTCCAGCTCCAGAGATGTCCTCTCTGGAACAGGACTTGTTTAGTGCGGTTTGAGTCTTCACATCATTCAAAAACCCACCAAGGGAGCGGATCCCACCGTGCTGGGTGGAAAAGGGAAGAGATTTCCCAGGGTTTCTGTGTGGAAGAGCAGGACAGAGGGCAGAGCAGAGGGCAGCCAGTGGATTTCACAAATCTGCTCAAAGCCTCACCACCAGCAGCACCTGCAGAGGCACAAACCATGAAATACTGAGGAAAAAATCCAACAGCAGTGGATCATATAAATGGCATTTTTCTCTAGAGGTTTGACCTCTCCACTGCTCCTGATACCCCCAGAGCACCAAATAAAACTCTTCCCTTTCCCAGAATCCCCATTTCCCGGAGCTGAGTGTGCAAACAGGTGACACAAGTGCCTGCTGACTCCACTTACCCATTTCTCAGGGGTGCAGAGTAGAAAGGGAGCTGTTGTGCAACCAGGAGGGAAACAGCCAGGATGTCTAAAGATGTGTCCTCCAACTGCCAAAATATGTTTTGAGGCTGAGTGTGGGACATACACACGCAGTGATTGCAACACAGCCACCACTGGGACTGTGAAGAGAGCTGGAGTTATTATTTTCTGTGTGAAGAGAGCTGGAGTGAATATTTTCTGTGAGTTTGAACCTTTACAAATGGGCTGGGCACAGGGATAAAAGGAGGGAAGTCACTGAACAATTGGGGTTGGAAGGAACCATTAAAGGTCATCTAATCCAAACCCCCTGCAGTGACCAGGTTAGCCCAACCTGGCTTTGAATGTTCCCAGGGATGGGACAACCACAGCTCCTCAGGCTAACCAGTGCCAGGGCCTCACCACCCTCACAGAGAACAATTTCTTCCTGAAATGCAATCTAAATTTACTCTGTTCTGGTTTGAAGCCATTCCCCCTTGTCCTATCACTCCATGCTCTTTTGAAAATTCCCTCCCCAGCTCTCTTTAGCTGCTGGAAGGAGCTCGGAGGAATGCCTGGAACCTCCTCTTCTCCAGGCTGAGCAGCCCAGGGTGGTTTCTAGGGGAAGGACTGACAACTCCTTCCAGTGTGAGGAAGGGCAGGGCTGAGGCAAGTCAACATCTCCGTGCCCTCTGCTGCTCCTCCATCCCCCAGGGGAAGAGTTGGAGCTGTTCCTGAACATCCAGAACAATAATGACAGATGAGGATGGAGCTGCAGTTTCCATAGAGACATTTATTGGAAGGGTATAAATACAGAGTGCAAATTTCAGTAAGAGCACATCAGAGGCAAATAGTCCCAGACATTGGTGGGAGAGGAACCCAGAATGCTGGCAGTGAGTCCAGATTCCCTGATGCACCCAGATCCAGAGAGATTTGATCCCCTGAGATGGGTTAGGACCCTTCTTTCTGCAAAGCTTTCAGTCCTGCTGCTGCATGCTGCTCTGCTGGACAAGAGAGCAGAGTGGGCTCTTTCTTTATTCCATCCCCAGCCTTTGGAAGAGCAGCTCGCAGGAGAGCTTAGACCCCTGCAGGGTGCAGGTGGAGCCTCTCCTGAGCCTCTTCTGCCTGTTCCCCTCTCCCTGGGGCTCTGATCGTGGCAGTAAATACGTGCAGTTTGGTTAATACTGAGCAATGCATAAATGAGCACCTCAGGCCTCTAAGTCCTCCTGCTGCAGCTGTTTCCAGTCGAAAGTCCCATCCAAAGTCAGGTCAAAATTATCCTTTTCCTGCTCTCGGCAGAGCTCCAGAAACACCTGAATGGGCAAGACAACACCTGGATTATACCATTTCTCACCACTTTTCTGATGGAGAACCCCCTGCCCACCACCCTCAGGCAGTTTTTGGGGGGCACTGCCTTTTGCCACTGCCCCAGCCCAGCTCTGGCTGCAGTTCTGCTGCTGTTCATGCCTCACAGGACAAATAAAAATCACCTGCCTGAGTCAGAGTATTCAAGGAGAAGCTGTACTCCTCGAGGTTGCAGCTTCGTTTGGCTGTGGAGAAATGGGAAGAGGGTTGGAAATGAGCTGTTTTGCCTTTCTGAAGTCACCTGGTTTTGTTCTTACCTTCCTCCAGCTTGGAGAAGGACTGGGACAGCGGCAATGCATCCTTCATTGGGACCTTGTAGACAAGCAAAGAGGGGAACCTGACAGAAATAGAAGAAAAGGTGATTCTTGCTCTGTATTGAGAGATCAAAACTTTATGGATGTGTGGATGTTCTGCTGCCGGGATCACAGGAGGGCTGGATGTGGTGATATTACCAAATCAGATCCGCTAACAGGGAACTGCTCATCCCTCTCCAGCTGAGATCCTGTGCCTGCCAGCACACCGGGTTTATTTTCAGGAATGAGGCAGTGTTGAAACCACCCCTCATCCCAGATTTTATAGTTACCGCTCCTGACGGGCAGCGCCCGGGAAAATCTTCAAAACCTCAGCGTGGAGAGCATCGACGCTCTCTGAATCCTTGACCTTGATTTCCAGGAGATACCCTTTGCCAAACTTGTTCTTCAGGTACTGGATGGAGCCAATGCACCTGCAGGGCAGGGAGGGACAGAGTGAAATCATTGTCACCTCACTGCTCCTTCCTGAGAAGGAAACCGTGGGAGCAGTTCAAAAACCCATGGTAGGAGAGGCTGGAGGAGCAGCTTGGATCGTTTCCAGCCCGGCCAAGCGTGTCACCCACCGGAGCTGGCCGGACACCAGGATGGCCACACGGTCACACACGGCCTCTGCCTCCTCCATGTAGTGCGTGGTCAGGATGGCTCCTGACTCCTTGGTCTTCAGGGCGTCCTGAATCGTTTTCCTGAGGGGCAGAGGGGAAAAAATGAGAAGTAATGTCTAACACTCCACAGAAATATCAGGCATTGTTCTTACAGCTTTGCCCATAATAACGCTTCTCCCCTAAAACAAGAATAAAATCTTCACATGCAGACACTTGAGACTGATGAGCACATAGTAATGCTTTGAAATAATGACAAAAAATACTTTTGACTTGAGTGTCTGTGAATTCATCCAAATGCCATTTAGGACTGTCCTAAAATTGGCAAAAAGGATGAGGGTTAAATGATTTTTCTCTCTCCTTGCTCATTCTCTAACCAAGAAAACAGATTTTCCAGCAGCACCATTGGGAAATGAATGACAAGCACCACCCACGGATGGGGCAAAACCCTTTTTATGTAACGTCAAGCATCTACTTTTGGCTTCCCAGCCCTTCCCCATGATGGAAGCCCCACGGCCAGGGTTCTGCTCACCAGACACAGCGCTGCCCGTTGGGATCCATGCCGGTGGAAGGCTCATCCAGCAGCAGCACCGAGGGGTTGCCCAGCAAGGAGAGAGCCACACAGAGCTGGGACAGAAAAAGGGACTCAGCCAAACCTCTGCACACCCTGTGCCTCCTCACTGATGGGAGCCAGGGGTCTGATTTATGGGAACTGTGGGTTTGGGAAAGGCTCGTTGCCGTCAGCCCACCCCACACCATGCTCTCCCGGGGAGCTCAGAGCACAGGTTGGTCCCTCCAATCGTGAAGGAGAGTTTTAATTAGTGTTTGAGCATTGCAGTGCTCATCGTGGGTAACCCAAACCACACCTTTCTGGTTATCCCAGCAGGTAATTTTCTGACTTTTTTGTTTAAGTAGTCTTGAAGCTGCAAAGCATTCACAATCCTGCGGGGAAAGGGAACAAGTGAAAGAAGAACATTTTTATTATTCCAGATCATCTCTTTTTTTGTCCCAAAATCACAAGAAAAAGGAACTATTTTCCCCTTGCTCTTGACTCCTGCTTGTTTTCANTGATCAAGACTCTCATCTCTTTTTTTGTCCCAAAATGACAAGAAAAAGGAACTATTTTCCCCTTGCTCTTGACTCCTGCTTGTTTTCATTAAACATTTATTGTGTTATTAAAATGTAAGTGACTATTTGAAGCAAAATGCACTGAATAAGCCACAAGCTCTTTTCTAAACCCATCATCAGTGTCAACAGCATTGTGAATCCATTCCCCTCACCAGTGTCAGCTGAGCACCCTTTCTTGTGGTGCCAAGCTCTAACATCACAGATTTTAGAGAAGCTCCCTAAAGATAACCTACTTAGAAGGGCATTAGTGGTAAATTTATCCCCACCAAACGCACTTAGGAAAATTGGAGGTTTTCTCAACCCACTCACTCAACAATGGGATTCAGCACTAAAGCGCTTTTACAGCTGAATTTCCCGAGTTCCTTGCGAGGTTTCCTGTGTGATTTTGGACTCCCCCTGACCCAGGGGTGACACACTGACCGTGGCCACCCTCTGTACCTGTGCACAGCAGCAGCTGCATCCTCCTGGCTCAGCCCCTTCACGGCCGCGTAGACACTGAGGTGCTGCTGCGGGGTGAGGTCCAGCCAGAGCGGGTCCTCCTGGGGACAGCAGCCCAGGAAGGCAGGAGTCTGCTCCTCCTGGAGCTGGGAGTGTCCTCTGTCTCCTCTCTTCATCAGCACCTGCACAGCCAGGCTGGGCATTGCCCTCTCGCCCTGCCTTGCCCGTTCCAGGGGGTTCAGGGGAAGGGAATGGGGTGCAGTGGGGTTTAGGTGAGGAAATTCAGAGTGGGGGATTGATTTCCCACTGTTCTTAAATAGAAACGTGGCCAATTAGGGCAGATGCAGCATCTTGTCAAAATTAGAGCTATTGTCAAAATTAGCTCACCATCATTGTATCAATCCATTATTTAATTTAATAGTGCGATAAATTCGGTTAAAACCTTGGTCACCAATAATGCTTTGACAAAAATTGCTGCCTTGGTAAAAATGCTTATCATTGGGTTTTCATATTTGTCAAGGATCCATCCCCTTTTCTCCAGATGTCTCCTACCTGCCCAGCAGTGGGGGTTGTCTCTCCAGTAATCATTTTGATAGCTGTGCTTTTCCCAGCTCCGTTGGGCCCCAGAAGTCCTAATACTTCTCCTGGAATCAATACATAGAATTTCTTAGGACTACTCCCCATTCAAGAAATACAGCAGGCACAGTCCCACAAAAGAAAAAGATGAAAGACAGCATTCTAATATCAAAGATCATTTAAAATAAATAGCTTTATTGTATAAAATACATGCTCAGAGAGCCCATAAAATTTCCACTCAGACTGATGCTGTGGATTTCTGCCAGGAGCCACTGCTAAAGTGGTCCTCTCTCCCCAGGTTCTACATTATTTTAGATAATGGATATCTAAAATAGATAATTAATACCTATTTTCTATTAATTTTCCACAGACTTCAACCCCACACTAACCCCAGACTGAAGGTGCTTTAATGACAGAACAAATAGATTTGGCCTTTCTGTCCTTTATCAGGTAACTGAGAATCTGCAGGGAATTAACTTGGGGTTCCAAACGGGTCTGGGAGAACAGCCCCAGTTCTCACCTTTTTTCACACAGAAGGAAAGGTTTTTGGTGGCTGTTTTCTTCTTCTTGTTCTTCTTCTTAAAAAATGGCCCAGCTTGCTTTATTTGATATTCCTTGCACAGATTGCTGACTATAATGACTGATTTCTGAGAGTGAGGAGGAAGAAGCAAGATTAATTTATCATCTTGGACAGCATTGATCCTTCAGTTATATTTTTCCATTAAAAAGGCAGAAAACCTTCTAAAGATCTTTTTTTTTTATAGTTCACCAGGAATATGAGCTGCAACAGGACACTTTACTGTCTGAGTTTCTCTGAAGAGCTTTCTTGTCCTGATGAAACTCACACTTCTGGGAGTTTGATTTTCCCAGTGAGAACAAAACAGCCAAAGCACTGACCTGGATGCATTGATAGTGGGTGGGTTTTGTTTCACCAGGTATAAAATAAAACAAAACAAAACAAGAAGGACAACACTTAGGGGTACCTCCTCTTGACTCCGAGCCACCATGGCATTTCTCACTGCTTCCCTTTCAGCTTTAACATCCTCATCTTCCTCCTCGAGCTCCTTGGGAGGCTGCTGGCTGCTTTCTTCCCTTGGTGAAATCCTGAAAACCCACCAGACTTGTCTTAGGATTTTGTTCTTCTCCCTTGTTCTCCACCAGTGCATTTTGGAGAGGCCAAGAGCGAATTTCCCTCTGATTCAATGTATTAAAATTACTGTTATTGTTGTTGTTATTATTATTATCATTATTATGGTTGTTATATATATAATCTTAATTTTTTGTACCAAAAAGAACTTGGTACATCCCAGAGCACAGGCAACATCCTGTGGAGGCACTAACAAATTTGAAAGCTGTTTTATTTTATTTTATATTTTTTATATGTATTATTATTATATATTATATTGTTTTTATTGTATTATATTTTTGTATTATCACAACACTGTGGTATTTGAGGGGCCATTTTAGTCATTTAAAAAATCACCATTATTTCTAAAAATTATTTAAAGACAAGGGGACAAAGGTAGTGATGTCTTCAGGGAGAAGCAGTGGGGTAGGAATTTAGAATTCACATGTCCACGTGTGTTCATACAAACCTAAATATTGGATCCTTTCTCAGCACTGCTTTTCCACGTTTTAACTCCAAACAGCGCAGGAGGAGAACGAAAGCCACAGAATGGATGTAAGGCTGAAAAACAGAGGTTTGCTCATTGCCAGCCTTGCCTTCCCTCCCAGCACTGCTGGCACTGAGGTGGTGGCAGAGCTATAAAACACGTGTGAGAAACAGAAGATGTGAAAATGAAGTCCATTAACATCGAAACTCAGGGTAATCAACACTGCAGAAAACACAAAGGGCAGGAAAAAGACCAATTTATAAAATAACCGGAGAGCATTACACTATCTGGGCTTATTCCATTTTGGTTTCCCCATTCGGAAGGTGTGAAATTATTTTAGCAGAGGGGGTGAAATGTCTTGCAGACCCACCCAGATCCTCCTCCTGCTTCCTCCTAACTGAGGAGAGGCTTTAGGAGACCCACATTCCTAAATAAAAGCAATGTTAAATGTTTTCTTACTGAGAAGACAGCTATCAGTAGATTATTTGGAACCACAGTAAATATTGGAAGGCCCTCCATGAAAATCTGTAAGAATAAAAAAAATACACAGTGAAGACCTGTGATTCTTTAATATTATTCCGGGTAATGCAGTAACATTCAAAAAACGCTTTGAAAATCTGCGGAACTTCTGATTTACCCCAACCATTCAGCACGCAGATGAACAAATGCAGATGTTGGTTTTTGGGCACCCTGGTCCTACACCAGAACACCTCACAGCCCTCAGCACATGGACCAGACTATCCTTCCAGGTGTTCTGTCCAGGAAAACATCTGCTCTGCTCTCCTTTGGGTCCCAGGGGAGAGGAGGTGGAGGAGAGTGGGACAGGACAGAGGAGTCTCTTCCACTTGGACTTAAATGTCAGGTAGACTCCAGGTTGGAGGGGGCTTGGAGCAAGCTGGGACAGTGGAAGGTGCTCCCTCACATGGCAGGGGTGCAATGGGATGAGCTTTAAGATCCCTTCCAACCCAAACCAATCCGTGATTCCATCCTATAGGTCCACATGGAAAGGATCAAGAGTGTTTCCCTCATCTGCAGTCACAGCTGCACAAGAAGCGGAAGGTCTGAGCTGAAAGAGTCACCTAATGAAAATCCCACCAGGATGGGATTCCCAGCCTGCAGCCTGCAGTTACCACCAGGCTTTNGATTCAATGTATTAAAATTACTGTTATTGTTGTTGTTATTATTATTATCATTATTATGGTTGTTATATATATAATCTTAATTTTTTGTACCAAAAAGAACTTGGTACATCCCAGAGCACAGGCAACATCCTGTGGAGGCACTAACAAATTTGAAAGCTGTTTTATTTTATTTTATATTTTTTATATGTATTATTATTATATATTATATTGTTTTTATTGTATTATATTTTTGTATTATCACAACACTGTGGTATTTGAGGGGCCATTTTAGTCATTTAAAAAATCACCATTATTTCTAAAAATTATTTAAAGACAAGGGGACAAAGGTAGTGATGTCTTCAGGGAGAAGCAGTGGGGTAGGAATTTAGAATTCACATGTCCACGTGTGTTCATACAAACCTAAATATTGGATCCTTTCTCAGCACTGCTTTTCCACGTTTTAACTCCAAACAGCGCAGGAGGAGAACGAAAGCCACAGAATGGATGTAAGGCTGAAAAACAGAGGTTTGCTCATTGCCAGCCTTGCCTTCCCTCCCAGCACTGCTGGCACTGAGGTGGTGGCAGAGCTATAAAACACGTGTGAGAAACAGAAGATGTGAAAATGAAGTCCATTAACATCGAAACTCAGGGTAATCAACACTGCAGAAAACACAAAGGGCAGGAAAAAGACCAATTTATAAAATAACCGGAGAGCATTACACTATCTGGGCTTATTCCATTTTGGTTTCCCCATTCGGAAGGTGTGAAATTATTTTAGCAGAGGGGGTGAAATGTCTTGCAGACCCACCCAGATCCTCCTCCTGCTTCCTCCTAACTGAGGAGAGGCTTTAGGAGACCCACATTCCTAAATAAAAGCAATGTTAAATGTTTTCTTACTGCGAAGACAGCTATCAGTAGATTATTTGGAACCACAGTAAATATTGGAAGGCCCTCCATGAAAATCTGTAAGAATAAAAAAAATACACAGTGAAGACCTGTGATTCTTTAATATTATTCCGGGTAATGCAGTAACATTCAAAAAACGCTTTGAAAATCTGCGGAACTTCTGATTTACCCCAACCATTCAGCACGCAGATGAACAAATGCAGATGTTGGTTTTTGGGCACCCTGGTCCTACACCAGAACACCTCACAGCCCTCAGCACATGGACCAGACTATCCTTCCAGGTGTTCTGTCCAGGAAAACATCTGCTCTGCTCTCCTTTGGGTCCCAGGGGAGAGGAGGTGGAGGAGAGTGGGACAGGACAGAGGAGTCTCTTCCACTTGGACTTAAATGTCAGGTAGACTCCAGGTTGGAGGGGGCTTGGAGCAAGCTGGGACAGTGGAAGGTGCTCCCTCACATGGCAGGGGTGCAATGGGATGAGCTTTAAGATCCCTTCCAACCCAAACCAATCCGTGATTCCATCCTATAGGTCCACATGGAAAGGATCAAGAGTGTTTCCCTCATCTGCAGTCACAGCTGCACAAGAAGCGGAAGGTCTGAGCTGAAAGAGTCACCTAATGAAAATCCCACCAGGATGGGATTCCCAGCCTGCAGCCTGCAGTTACCACCAGGCTTTGGTGCTGTTACCACCAGGCTTTGCTCACAAGGACCCAGAGTTGTGTTTCTGGCCTCTCCTAGCCCAAACATCACTCACATGCAGGGAGTTGATCACAAAACCCATCAGGGGGTACACGGGAACCAAGAGGGACAGAGTGTAGAGGGAGACGTCGGGGTGGGTTACATGATCCATGGTTCTGCTGATGAAAAGAGAAATCAAGCACACCTGAAAATAAAATGAAACAAGAGGGGAATTCAGCTGGTGGGAAGGGTTACTCAATGCTCTTTGAAATTGTGTGGGTCTAGCTTTGTAATTCCCTGTTGCATTCAAAAAAATGGACTAAAAGTTAGAAAGATGAGAGACAGTGAGTGCTCAGGAGATCCTCAGCTGTCTCTGCCTGCAAGTTGGCTGCTGGTTTGGGCTGGCTGGGGAGACTTCTTCCCAAGGACAGGGCTGCTTCAGGCAGAAAAATCAAACATGGGATCCCCTCCTGTTCATTCCCATCCTGATCTGTGCCAAAAATTCCCTCTCCTTCCAGCTCAGGCTTGGATGATCAGTGTCCAAGCTGATGGTTTCTGTCTCAACACTTTACATCTCTTGGATGTGAGGTGTCAAGCAGAGTGATAGATAACTTTTTTGCTCCCATTCCTGTCTGGATCCAGGAGTTTCCCCAGGTCACAGCAGGGTTGTAGGAACAGAACACGATGACACAAATTTAGTACAGAATTGGCTGCAATAAAATACACCCAGATTTAATGCTCCACATCTCTACTTGTGTTTGGACACCCGGCTCATCCTTAAGACCCCAAAATACACATCTGTAAACCCAGCAGGGCACTATCCCACCCTGTGCTCACCACTATCAGGATAAAAGACCAAAGATCACAGCTCCATCCTCTGCGAGAGTTGAAGGAGATCAGGTAGGTCAAGAGAACAAGAGAAATTCCATAACCCAATATCGCCATGACCTACAGGGAAAAAAGGCTTTTGTTGGAGAAGATGGAGGAATGCAAACCACCAGAAACCCTTCTAGAGCAATAAATAAATCAGTGATCAGTGCAATGATCCCACAGTTAGATCAGGGTGTAAATTACCACAATTTTACTGCGAGGTGTAAAGGAATATATTAAGATTTATTCCCTTTATATCCAGCTGGAGGAACCCAAATGATGGGAGGTGAAAGAAGGAGAAGGTCAGTAAGAGGACCCAAAGTGTCCCAGCACCATCTACACCCACAGCATCTCAGATACTCCCACACAAAATATTTTCCCTCAATCCCTCCCAGCCGAGCCAGCAGGCACCAGAATGGAATGTACCAGCAAGAAGAAGGTGCTGGCGCTCCCGGAAATCTTGTTGCTCATGGCAAACTGGAGCCCAAACATGGAGAAGAGCAGGATCCAGCAGAGTGGGATGTCCACCAGTGCCTGGCCACACCAGTAGGCTGAGGGGAAGAGCCCTGAGATCCTCAGCTGGGCACGAGCTCCTGCCTGGAACGGCACAATTTTATAGGGTAGGATATTGTCCGTGCCTGGCTGGCCAGCTGCCACCATGGGAATGGCTCCAGGGAGTGAAAAGGGAATAAAATCTGTCACCATTGCCATTCTGGGGTAAAATTCGACCTCTTTTTGTCTTTTGATATTTTGTGCTGGCTGCAAAGCTGCTCATGGATCAAAACACCTCTAACTGCCTATCATAGGGTTGGACTCGATTACCTCAGAGGTGTTTTGCGACCTCAACGATTCCACGATTCTATATTCAAATATCCTTCAGGCAGAGCAGTTGTAATCCCTTCTGCCCCCCACCAAAGTGCTCCATTTCAAGGAATTTACCTTGTGATCCTGGGTGTAGCCCATCGCAAAGTGAGGAGGAAAACCAGGGAATAACAGCAGCATGTAGATGAGGTTAAAGGACATGAAAATTTTCCAGTACGTTTGATTGAACAGCTGAAAACGGAAGAATAAAGCATTTGTGGAAAAGACCTGCAGTGTAGTGACCAAAAGCAACCTTTCATTTTACTTCATTTCTCATGGATTACGGGCCTGTATGAAAAGAAGAGGGATCTGAAACCAAATTTTGGAAGGTTTTTCCCAAACCAGAGCCCTGCAAAGTGCTTGCTGGTGAGGAGAGATGGGTGGTGCAGGTTCCATTCCTCCATCCCAGACTCTTTCTCTTCTGTCACCTAATGGGCCACAGCTTGAATAATGTGATGGAAAGAATAAGGAATCTCCTGGAGAAACTCTCCCAGCCGCCCTCTTCATCCAGCAGCCCTCAAGATCGGGAAAAATCAGATTTAGTTTTCCTGAAATCAAACGTGACGATTCCAGAGGCACCACGGAGGAAGGTGGGTTTGGAAGTACAGACAGCCCTACATGGCTTCCCTTAAAATCTGATTAATTAGTGAGACCTTAAGCTGTTTTCTGCCACCTTCTGGCTTCACTTACGGAGAAGAATGGGTGGCTCCAGATCTGGATGTGCCTGGTGGAGTTGAGGGTTCTCAGCAGGGCGTTGCTGATGATGTTGACGAGCACTGGGAAGCAGTTGATGGCCTCCAAGTGGCACAGCACGGTGAACCTGTAGCTCTTCAAAGAGCAGGAAAACATGGTGAAAACTCCTGGCTTTTCTCATCTGTGGGAGAACCCAGGCTTGAAATAGTTTTGCTGATGCCTTGTTTGCCAAAAAACAAATTATGAGGCGTTGGAAGTCTGTATTGCTGTGCTAAAAATTGTACATTTTGAGGCGGAAGGTCAGGGAGATGAGGTCTCCTCTAGCATGGACTTCACGGCTCAAAACACTTCCTAATTTTCGTGCCTGTGGTGTAAAAAGTCAACAGAGCCATCCCACAGGAAGCGCTGGTGGAGGCACTTTGCTTAATTATTTAATTGTTGTGAAGAAACTGGAGGAAGAGAATAAAAACACTCACCTGACCTTCACGGGACACTTGTATAGCCCCATTGTGTTTTAGTTCCTCCGTGATATTTGCCTCCTTTGCTATTTCCACTGTCAGATCCTGGCTCTGGAGCACATGGATGAAGTCGTCAATGTCTGTGCCTGGTGTGAGGGCCAAAAGCAGAGGAGTTATAATACTGAAAAACAAAAGAGTTTTTGATGATTTTATTTTTATTTATTTTTATTTTTATTTTTATTTTTAGATCCATGGCCACCAAACAAAACCAGGGGAAATATAGTAACTGTTGACATCAGCCAGCACACGTGTGGTGGATCATTGCACATTAATTTTTGGGATTTTTTAAATGAGTTTAAGTCTCATGGACTCAATTTTTGCATTGTCATTTTTTCTCTGAGATGCTACAAAATGAATTTTCCTTTGGGACTGTCTGATGAAGACACCAGTGTCATTCTCTGGCCAAAGAACATGAAATAGCATCCACTCACGGGAATGCTGAAGGCAAAACTCTGAAAGCATTCCAAGACTTTGGCCCAGCATTGGTGGGGCTGGAATGCGGTGCCTGCTTTGGGAATCCCACACTGCCAAATTGCTCAGCCAGACGCCTGGATTTGTGGCAGGGACAGAACCATGTCCCCATGAACTCACCTGCTCTGATATCCTTTTCCCCATCTCCCCCCAGGATCTCACCAGCTGCTGGAGCCACAGCAGGTTTCCCTCACAACCCGATAAAGACAATCCCCATGCTCTTCCCTCCTAAAACCTTCATCCGCCTCAGATCCTCCATGTCCTACACCCATCATCTCTGCCCTGAATTTTGGAGCAGCAAGAAGCCCAGACCAGGGAGGGATGAGGAAAGTCTTGTTCCCCTCACCTGTGTCATTGTAGACCAGGAGGGTGGTGGTCTCCAGGTAGGATGTCCTCCCCAGGGGTGAGAAGTAGCGTGCAGGAGAAAGCTGCCAGGCGCTCACACTCTGCCAGCCAGCCACCACACACAGTTGCAACACCAGGGGAAGCAGGAAAACCACATAGAGCAGCAAACTATATTAAGAAAGAGATGAATAAAGACTCTGGAAACAGATATTCAGCAGAAACGCGCTCAGAATGCATTTCTGTGTCGGAAATGGCGGATGGTATTTAGGTTACCCAATGCTCTGTTAAAAATCTTTGCAATTTTCGTGGAAACACAGAATATTTTGAGGTGGAAGGAACCCATCAGGATCACCCAGTCCATCCTGGCCCTGCACAGACACCCCAATAATCCCATCCTTCTGGATATCACAACCTTTTCCTTATATCCAACCTAAACTTCCCCTGACGCAACTCCAGCTGTTCCCTCCACTGACAACCAGAGAGAATTTTATTTCCGGAAGTCCCAAACCACAATCGTTCACCAAATGATTAAAAATATAGCAGGGAAAGGACCTTTGTTCTGGAATGCTCCATGTTTTAGGGTCATGAAATGCCTTTCAGACTTCCTTTAGATACAAGATTTTCATAAATCAGCATCTTCCTTTAGTTCCTTGTGCCCCACCAGGAAATTCCAGCTTGAACACCAATGGGCCAAATGAGTTCAAACACTGGCAACATGAGAGAATTTAAAAAAAAAAAAAAAAAAAAACCAGACGAAGCCTGAAAGTACTCTCTGTACACACTGACTTATTTTAAAACTTCCTCCATTCGATATAAAATTATTTCTAAATGATTCTTTTCTTTGGAAAGAAAATGGGTTTCTCTCACATAAATTATTCAGCATAGAAATGAAAATGCACAAAAGGGAGATTTTGTGCTATTGGCACTGGGAAGGAAAAAGCTTTCCCCTTCTCTGAGTGCAGATGACCAAGATCATTCCTAGCGAAGATCTATGAATTAATTAAATTCTTATGGAAACGGGTGTGGAAATTGTCCCCTTGTGATGTGGCCACGTCCAGGAGAGAATCCCTTTGGTACTTACATGGACCTCAGGTTTTTCGCCGAGCTCCTGAGCTTCAGGAAGTGCACCTTGGCCACGGCAGAGACCTGCTGTCTCCAGAGGGCCAAGCCCTGCACCGATGCCTTCCCAGTGTCCGAGAGCAGCAGGGAGTTCATCCTCGCCTCGTCGGGACATGGCGCATTCCGCTCCTCCCCAGCGCCGTGCTCATCTGCAGAGAGCTCCCGTGAGCATGTTTATGTCTAGCAACACCTTCTAGGCTGTGGTTCATGAAAATTTAAGAGCCACCTTTGGAGGTTATTGAGGAGGAGTTGAGCTCTTTTGGCTGTGGATTGTAAATTCGGGATTTTGTGGTGATTGTACCTTCTGGATGCGCCGTGGCTTCTCCCTCCAGCCTCAGGAAGACATCCTCCAGGGTGGTCATGCTGACCCCATAGTTGATGATTCCCTGCTCAGAGCAGCTGTCGAGGCCACTGAACAGATCTGCAGGACAGAGATAAAGCAAAGGCATGGGCAGTGATCTCCAGATCTGGTTTGGCTGAGTCAGCCTGACTGGAGCATCTCCAGCGACAGAGCAAGGATCTGCCAGGACACAAAGGTGTGGAGGAACACAAAACTGCCACTTCCATCGGTCACAGAAGATGGTTTTCTGCTCAGCACCAACATTTCAGACTGTTTTGCATCCTCTGTGGGATGGTCAGGCTGAAGTGATTGGCACAGTGGGTGAGGAATGGGCACCGAGTGGCAGTGATTTTGTGGGATTTTCTTTCATCTCTTCCTTTTCTTTTAACAGAAAGAAAACTGAACTCTCAGTAATATATGTGGCCCAGCTGAGCCTGATGGGTTTGCCACTGCAAACAGTAGAAAAGCATTTGTTGCACAGTTTGATCTGAAATGTATGATAAAATTATGGGGAAAACCCAAAGTGTGACAGTTTTGAAGTCCTGATGTGACTCACGTAGAAAATCTCCCTTTTCATTTCTCTTTCCCCACACTTGTGATTTCTTTTTCTCTGTGGCTAATCCTCAGTTATTTTAATATAATTCCCATACCTGGGAATTTATTCACGTTTTCTAAAGGCAGTTTGTATCTCAGTTCATCTTGGCTGTGTCCTGAGAAGGTGGCATTGGGGATGTACCCTTTCACCAGGGATGTCACATTCTCCAAGTCACAGTTCTCACTGACATGGATCCTGTCGTGTGGAAAAAACACAAATGCCTAGGTTTGGATAAAAAAACAACCCAAACAAACCCACCCAGACAAACAGCCACCATTTTATGGGTGCATAAAAAAGAAAACTCCAGTATTCGTCATTAATTGCTTATTATTGATTAACTAAATCAAACCCTGATATTAATTCCGTTAATTTGCTTGTTTTGATGACATCTACTCTTGGGCTTCATTAATTCTGCTGTCCCCTTGTACTTGAACATCCCCAGATACCATTTTTGGGGCTGAAGGAGATACCTTAAATGATAGCAAATCCCCCATTTCTTCTTCAGGAACAGAGAAGAGCCGACACACTTCAGCCTCCCGCGCGAAATAAAAGCCTTGCGGTCTGAAGAAAGAAAAAAACAATGGAATTTCTATTGCAGAGAGAAATTACAGAGAGAAATAACCCTGGGACTTTGTTCTCCAGGTTATCCCGCAGGGATATTCCATGTGGAGCTGGGCTCACCTGCCAGGATATCAGCCTCGTCCATGAACTGGGTGCTGAAGAGGATCACCCGCCCTGCCCGCTGCTCCCGCAGGAGGCTCCACACCTGGTGCCTGGAGAGAGGATCCAGCCCAGCCGTGGGCTCATCCAGCAGCAGAACCTGCAGGAGGGATGGAATCAGGAATTCCTCACTGCAGGAATTGTGCACCTTTTGATTTGGCAACTTTTAGACAAGGGCAGCTGTTCTGGGGGAGTGAGAGCTCAGGGAAGTCTCTGTCTGCTTCAAAACCCAACTGGAGAGATGAATTTTGAATTGTGAATTCAAAACCAGAAGAAACCATGGCATTTATTCATTGGAATTTTGAGCACTTCAAAGAAAGTGCTGAAATCTTAGAGCCAAATACAGGCCCAGGGTATTAATTATGTAATATTTTACCTGGGGGTTTCCAAGCATGGCTATTCCAATGGATAACTTCCTTTTCTGCCCACCACTCAGTTTCTCAGCTTGAGTGTCTTGAATGCTGCTGATATCCAGCAGTTCCAGAATGTTTTGCACCTAGAAAAGCACAAAGATGTCCATTCTCAGCAGAAGTTATCCTTCCACCCTTTATTAGGGTAGATTTAGGTTTAAATTGGATTTTAGGATGAAACTCTTCCTTGTGAGGGTGGAGAAACTGTGATACCCCTGGAAGTGTCCAAGGCCAGGCTGGACAGGGTTTGGAGTTCAATTTCCAGAAGATCCAGGTGGATCCTTGGAGTTTCCCAGTGCAAAAGGAACCTTTATGGAATTCATGGAAAACACACGCTCACCTCTCGCTCCACCTCTCTGGACTTGATGCCCTTGATTTCAGCAAAGGTTTTCAGGTTTTCTTTCACCGTCAGGACTTCAAACTGCGTGTTGAACTGCGGGCAGATCCCAATCATCTCCCTGATCTCCTCCCTGTCCCCCATTTCGGACAGTCTGTAGTTGTATATGGTGGCAGAGCCTGTTCACGGGATTAATGGGATGAGGGGGAATTAATCCTTAAAGTTTTGGGGTCAAGGCCACCCCACCCCAGCATTTTCCTACCTTCTGAAGGGAAGCTGAGCCCGCTGAGCACGTTCAGCAGTGTTGTCTTTCCAGCCCCACTGTGGCCCAGCAAGGCAGTGATCTGACCCTCATAAATGTTTAAAGACAAACCTGCAACGAAACCAACATCAGTTCTGGGAAGAAATGAAGTTTGAATTGTCCCCACTCGCTGCCAAAGGCAAGAGAAGTCAAGAAATACAAGATTTAAATGGTAATAATTAGCCAAAAGGGCATTGAGTGCAGCAAAGCTGTGCAAACATTTCACTAAAGGCATGAGGAGTTGATCTGTATTTAGCAGAAAAGACAAAAATATAACAATTGAAAAAAAAAATCTTTCTTCTCTTTAGTCTTATGAAAAACAGAAAATCAGTAAAAAGCGAATAAAACAGTGATGTCACATCAATTAATATTTGTCATAAATTTCCAAGCAATGCGAGAGTTTTATTACACTGATTGACTGTTTGCACAACTGTGTTTTCTTGTCTTCAACAGGAAACAATATCACAGCTTTCATACCTCTTAAAGCTTCTGTCTTCCTGTCATGCTTTTTGTAGGCTTTTTTAATATTGTGGAGCCTAAAAGGAAGGCAAAGAGGTCATTATTTGGGGATTTCTGTAAATGATTTTCCCTGAGGCCCTTTTACATTTTTATGGTCCTTAGGTTAAAATGACAGAAAAGGCATGAAAAAGATAAAAGGTGCTGGGAAACAACACTGAGGTTCCCAGGTTTGGTGGGCTCTGTACCCAAGGTGTGAACATCACAAGCTGGCACCAAAATGGGGCACCAGGACTGGCAAAGACAAAGCCAAGAACATAGCAACAGAGGAAAGTTAAAAAATAGAATAGAATAGAACAGAACAGAACAGAACAGAACAGAATAGAATAGAATAAAATAGAATAGAATAGAATAAAAAAAAATAAAATAAAATCTGTTATTTTTCAATGTGAATTTATCCAAATTTCACCAATAGTGACCAGTCTGAATTATCTTTTTATCAATACTTTTTCTGTGTGAAACAAAGTGTTTTGCAGGAGATTGATGAACACGAAAACTGCCTGGAAACGTCAAACCCAAGCTGGTGGGAGGAGTGGGGACAAACCAAAGCTACCAGACTGGAGCAATTCCTTCTCTCCTAACCTGATGGCCTCTTTGCCCAGGAACTCGGGGGGCACAGGTTCTGCATCATCCCCAAGGAGCTCCTCGGGGTTTGCTGTGGATCTGGGGATGTTCCTGGTGGATCCTCTCCTGCTCCTCATCCAGTAGGAAGCCTTCAGGCAGAACAGAGGAGGGTCTGGGATCCCATATTTGCCTGCCAGGAGGGCAAAGAATGTCACTTGTCGTGAACCAAAGCCACAGCCAAGGCACCATTCTAGATCAAACTTTTAGGAGTTTCTAAAGAGTTCAAAATTTTCCCGTCAAAACCTCCAGGTTTGGAGCAGAGGTGGAGGAGACAAGCAGGTTGGAATCAGGGCTTTGTCTAATAAATTCAATGCTTTAAATAATGAATTAAGATATTGTCCTACACATTCTGATATCATAAATAGTTCAACAGCATAATTATAAAAGCAAAAATGTTAAATAATTTGTTGTCATTGAGTCTGTGAATTACCAGAAACAGAAAAGTCACTCCATGACATAATACATTTTTTCTAGTCCAAACCTTATTTTGGTTGACTCAGAGAATGGAGCAGCCCATCATTTCCTTGATTTATCCCATGCAATCCATTTAAATAAAAATAAATCATTCCTACCTGGCAGAATTTTGTCGAAATACAGAGCCAACAGCAGGTACAAGATGGAGTCAAACACCAGCATTATGTACGTAGAAAATAAAAAGTATGCTTCCCCCATAAGGTTGGAAAAGGAGAAACCTATTCCATATTTTTCTAAATGGAAAATCTGAAATAAAGGAAAAAGAAGAATAAATTTCAGGCTGGAAAAACATGCATATGCCATCAAACAATGGGTGCAATTGTCTGTGTTAACCTGAAAATCATCTGCACTACTGACCAACTCTTCTTATTTCCTTTCTAAAGGGAAAGGGAAGTAAATATACTCCATGCAGAGATCTTAGTGCTTTAATCCAGATTTTTTCCAGGAAAAATCCAGAAACAGAAGAAAATATCAGAGATTTAGAGGAGAACAATTCAAGAAACCTGGTATTGGCACCCTTGGTGTGACAGAGTCACGAGAAAATCGTTATAATTTACATAATGATTGGTTCAACCATATGGTAAATGAGCAAAACCAATCTCTTTTTCTGCTGGTGCAGAAATCTCCTCACCCTGGCAGATTTTATATATATATATATGAAGAAATCAAGTATTAGATTACCAGAGCTAGAAAACATCACACAGAGCTATGGAGATATGATTGCTGGAGAACGGTGAAACTGCCCTGAGTCATCCACAGTGGGGATGGAGGAGGGGAGAGCTTTCAGATCAGGGTGTGGATGGGAGTAAAAAATTTATTTTCTTTTCACAGGTGGGTTTTTGAGGCACAGGATACGAATCCCTGTGCCTTTCTCTGGCAGCAGGGTAAGGTTCAGCTGCAGGGATGGTGTCCCCATACCTTGGCAATGCCAGTGTTGAATGCAAAAGGACAAACGAGACCCAGGAACCACTTGAGGGGCTCTGGGACATCTTCGATCAGCACCGCCAGGCTCAGGAAGCCGAAGATGAAGATGATGAGGAACCCTGTTGAGCTGACCAGTTTGGAGGTCTTTAAGAGCGAGCAGAGCATGAAAACCAGGTGGATCTGCAAGAACAGAACTTTCCTTCAGCCACTGCAGGAAATAAACTCCTTTAACAGCAGCACTTCCTTTTGCCAGGCACCAGCTCCCTGCTGAGCAGAGCCTGAATAGTAAAATACACTTAAGCCCATCTTAGCGGGTTGATGTGAATTTCAAACTGGGCCTTTTGTAGCCAAACAGAGCTTCAGGCTGCAAATCAAAGCTCTGCTGCTGCCCCAGAGAAGCCACTGAGCTTTTCTTTATTTATTATCATAATATTATTATAATATGTATAATATATAATATATAATATGGTATATAGTATATAGTATACAGTATATAGTATATTATACGTTATATATGTTATGTGTTATATGTTATATGTTAAATGCCTTTTTTTAAATGTTATATATATAATGTATCTTATTATTTATTATAATTATTCTTTATTATAATTATTTATTATAATAACAATAAATTATTATTTATGGGAACAAACCATGCAGTGAGAAAATCTGATTTAAAGGCTGACTTACACAGGCCAGGCCATAGAGGAAAAACAGGAGTAAGATTGCAGGGAAGCTGCTGGCGTAGAAAGGTTCCTGCAGCACCAGGGCTGTCAGCAGGCAGGAGAAGATCAGCACATAAATGGAATATTGCAAACTCCAGGAGAGCCTGGGGAGGGAAAGGTGCAGTTAAACAGCTCTTGTCAAACTTCATCTGCCTGTCAGATTTGCTTTGAGTTTAAATATTGTTTGCCGTGGAAATTATTTCTCTTTCACACCCTTAGGACAGACAGATCATCCAGCTTAGGAGGAAAGACCCCAGGGAGAGGAGGACACCACTGCCATGTTCAACCCTCTGGTTTGTCCTTCAGCTGGAGAAAACGCCTGAACTCATTTAACTCCTGAACTCATTTAACTCCTGAACTCATTTAACTCCTGAACTGACTGCTCAAGTGCCCAGGAGCAGCCTGGTTTTTGGCAAGGACGTTCTGGTTCAAAAAGAGCTCACCAGAACGCAATGTCCTGCAGCCCCATGGTCTTCATCAGCACTTTGAGCTTCTTCTTTTCCCTGGTGACGTTCATCGACAAGAAATACATGAAGGGGAAGAAGCACATGACGACCACGATCATGAAGTAGCAATACTCCAGGGTGATGGAGAAGATGATGCTCCTGGACTTCATCCGGACCCCAGCGATGGATTCCATCTCTTCCCAAACAGAACGATTTGTCACCATCTAAAGGAGTGCGACCTCAATAGATCAGTGTTTCGCTTATTTTTTTGCGGTGAGATGAAAAATTTGGATAATTTTATATAAATTATATAAATTTATAGATGTGATAATTT